>CM046723.1:73610666-74210666 GCA_025584915.1 Monochamus saltuarius | reverse complement strand
CATAATTTGTTTAAATATACAGGCACATCAAACATCGTGCATCTTTATCATCAAAGACTTTACCAGTTCAAACAGAATGACGTTACCAAACATTTACTTTTATGAGTCAATATTTTCGAATTTTAAATATTAACTTTTCTGAGAAGATGCAACGATAATGGGGGTGCTTAACTCGACAGAGTAAATTGTATAAAAATTAAGGATTCGTCAAGTGAAGCAGGCGCTATTTGGCTAATGTCAAGTGTCAACTCACTCTTTTATAGGATGCTATATTTCAAGTAGAAATAATATTTCTGGGTTATACATGGTGTCCAGAATATGAGTATGTGTAACTACAGCAGACAAAATATAACTGATTTAACAATTTGTTTCTCTCACCAACGGTATCAGAGTTTAATCAGGTCCTGCATGGAGTAGCTAGTGACCACTAGATGTAGCTTGCTACATTTTTTGTTCTCATGGTCCCTTCTGTCGAGTTAGACAGACATAAAGTAGCTAGTATTATTCGACAGTTACCTAACGTACAATATACTGATAAGAATTAATAAGCTTAAAACCGATATATGTCTGGTGGGCCGATGAAGAATGGCTTTAGTTGTTTGCTATAGTTTTTTTACGTGTAATTCAATGCTAGTCGGGGCATTAGCCAACAGAGTAGTTGTTTGTTTCCTGAAAACATTTCATAGTTTTTCAAATTTAAATTGTTCAACCACACTCAAATGAAAATAAAGCGAAAATAACAGATTTTTTGTGAAGCAAAATATAATGGGTACAATGTCTTGAACTAATGACGTAGATTTATACGACAATTCTGTAATTATTATTTTACAAACTGTCAAATATCAAATTATCATTTCTGAAATAAAATAGATACAGCTGAAATCTTATACACACTGTTCTTCTTCTTTTATTAGGCAATGGAAAGACATAGAAGTTACTTGAATAAGAAGAAGAATTTCTGTAATAACGTGTAATCAAATAAGAATCTTAGAAGTACAAACCTTATGTGCTAAAACTCACTTTATAATTTTTATGCGTTTAATATGTGCGTAATTTATATTAATTACAAAAAAAGTTTTCTTATATAAAAAAACATTATGCTACAAGTTTAGGGACTAATTTGCAAATACAATATTTTTTGTAAACATAACTGCTATTTCTTATAGAAAATTGATAATGTTATTAGCAATTTCAAATACTATCTGACTTAAGGTTTAAAATGAATACCATATAAAAATGATGTTGGTTGTGTATTAATTGCGACTAAGCACGTAAAATAAATCAAAAACTAAGGTGTGTTACTGTGCGTCTGAAGAATACCTACACATGTCTGGAATTTACCTGTACGTAGTTTGCGAGTTGCTTGTATTTCAAAGACCAGTGGTTCCAAGGTTATACTAAGCTAACCTTCCCAACTTCTACTTGTTTACACATGTTTAATGTCAAAACCAATACAATGTTAAATACTTAATCGCACATAATTTTTTTGAGTGTGTTCTGCACATATCAGTTTACAGCTTTGATACATTATAATTAATTAACATTTAGTAATACAAATATAACAATACCCAAAAATCGTGCTACAAAAACATACAACAGTAGAAAAATAAGTGTTATACAGGATGTACTCAGATCAACGTAACGATAAGTGAAATTGGCAAAAGAGTTGAAATTTTAGAAAGTGATGTGTATATATGCAAATTTTAGTATCAATAATGTTACAAATCAAATCACACCACACAGTCTAAAGAGTCCATTATCCTCAACAAGTTTCGAATAACTATATTTAAAACCTACAAACATATATCGTTTAAAAAATCTAATACACTACTTTACATAATAATATGACAACTTAATAGACATCTTAAAAATTTGAATATATATGAGATTCCATCAACAAACTTTTAGATTCATAAAAAGTAATTTGTTATTCACTAGATTCAATACTTTTTCATATTTTAAGAGCATTCGGAACTGTTAACTGTATCTGACTAGACTGAAAATAAACATGTACCCAAAGATTATTCATAACAAATATAATCGAATGATATTATTTTCATGTAAATTAAACTTTCATTTTTACAACAAAAAACGATTACGCAAAATGTTGAAACTGACCGCCATAAAAGCAGACATAGGCATGACATCATAAAATGCAATTGAACATTTTCCAGATTTCAGGAATCCCCCTAATTTTGCCAGCTTCAAGTATACGATGTTTTAATTCGTCTACTATAGCAATGGGTGCACTGTAGGCCAGTAGCACTGAAGAGCAGCATTATACACAAATGAGTACCTAGCTGTAGTAGATTTTCGAAAAAGTAAAATTGTTCAAATTTTGAAAACTTAAATAGCTTGTTTGTGAGCGCCGTTTATTAAGTAGAACAATTTAAAAATGTTCTCATTTCACTGGTTTTTATACTTTCTGTAATTCAAATATATGCGTCATAAAAACGGCTCACATACGGTCGGTTTTCAATCTGTGGTTAGCTTGTAGATACTTATTTACCAGTGGTTAGGTAAGAAATTGACTTTTTCAGTTATCAATTATCTCCAGGTTAAGGTACTGAAAGAATGGAGTGTAGGTAACGTTATGAAATATTTAAAATAAATCAAAACATTACCCAAAACTTGAAATCGAATTTGAAACCTAGCATTGTCAGTCAGTTTATGGTAATTAATTGTAAATGTTAAGTGGCCTTTAGTTATGGATTATGAAGATTATGATGTAAATGATGAATTCGACCGAAAATTGACCATGTTGAATACTGGAGACTTTTTTTTTGTAGACAAAACCGATTGATATTTTGCACGAAATAGCTCCCTGTATTCTTGAAATGATGTCTTTTATAAACCCAAATGATTTTACTATCCTGTATTTTTAGTAACTAAACATATTACTAGACTATAGTATTCAAAATAGTAATCCAAATATAAGGTATATGAGTGATGCGAAATCGGTGTATGCAGTTTGGGGACCTCTGGATAAGATAAGGGCGAAATAAAAGCACACAAGGAAGGGATTTTCTAGACATGTGTATACGTTTCTCGCATCTGTCGGTATGGCACATGCCCCAAGTCGGGTAGCAGGTAATTTCTGGTGAATTGAAAACTGAAATAACGTCAGTACTATTGTGCAAAGAGATTCCCAAAGCAACTGAAATATGGTTAGCATCAAATAAATGCTTAATGATAAGCAATATTTTGCTTACCTTTTTGAAATTTGGATTTTTTTCATGATCCATGGATCTATTGTTTTTAATTTTTCGAAATACTAGATGTTTTTTAGCGATGTATGGGAAGTATGGAGAATTTAAAAAATAAGTGGTGGTAGTTTTGAATCTCTTGTTCCTAAATTAGTTTCCATTTTATTTCAAATCTTATATAGTAAGTTAATGTTCTTGTTTAACATATTGTGAGAAAAAGAATTGGCTTCATCTCGAACTGTTGGGTTTTCGGATTTTCAGTTAATATAGTATACCATTTTTATTTTTATCCATATGTGAATCAAACTTCATATATAGGGTGGTCCGTTTTTCATGGCTTACCATAGGCATCTCGGAGACTGTAATATACAGGATGAGTCAGATTAGAAAAAGTAGTGCATTTTAACTGTCATTAAAATAAACCAAACAAATCCAAAATATCTGCACCCGTTACTGAAATATGCTGAAAAACTGAAAACAGCGATTTTAGAAAATGCCATCTAACGTTATCATAAACATAGAGCTTACATTTTATACAGAGGGATAAAAATATACGAGAAATCGATTTTCGTCTAAAGAAAAATTTGCGCTATCACTAGTTTCGGTTATGCAACAGTCAATTTTTTTCTTACGGGTACCATATTGGATCTTATCAGTAACAAATGTAGAATAAAATTACGAAAACCGCAATATGTAACACTACTATTTTATTTGAAGAATAACTCATAAAATTGGAAAAAATACAATAATTTAAATAAAAAATCTACTTAGTTATTCTTGACGTAAAACTAAATTCCATATAGTTGCGGCAAGAATTCAGTCGACTTACGTCATACGAACAAATGAATAATTAATTGTATTTTCATTAAAACATTTAAGAAACTGCAACTGAGAATAATGAAACTATATATTGCTATAAGCTATCAAAAATTATGCTGACAATAAAAACAATTGCGTAACGTCAGCCGAGTCGTAAGTCATCTGAATTCTTACCGTAACTATACCTACACTTCCAAACAAAATACCTACATAAATATTCTACAAATCTAACATACTACACTAGTACATAACAATAAAGTAACGCTCGTTTTCGTTCAGAAAGCGGTATAACCAAAACATTTTCAGGAACAGGAATCTTTCAAATTACTTACTTACTTTTTTTAACTCAACTGTAGATGTAAATATTGTTATAGCATAAACTTACATGGTTCTGCATATAAAATTTTTCACTATTGTTTATAAGAATGTGAAAATAATTGTTAAAATGAGAGGTTAGAATAGCAAAATAATGTGTGTTAGACAAACGCATTTTAAAGTAATTATTTTATTTGAGGAAAATATAATTAGTACTTTTGCTCTACGTGTTTTATTTTTCGAAACACCACAAATTTTATCATTTTACGACGAGCAATACGGTGACCTTAATTATATTTCATTCTTAATCAAACGCATTGTACAATATGTTGTTATCAAAAAAAAATTGGAGGAATTTTATGTAATTGGATTACTAAAACATATTTACTTGTCAGTTCAGTACAAGGTGTTGTTTTTCCGTAATACTACCAGTTCATCCGTTTTGAAATTTTGAAAACGACATAAATTAATGATTCAAGTAATGGCACACGAGACATAAATGTTACAAGACTGTAAGTGTCTGTGGTTGAGGCCATAACGAGTTAAGCCATTTAAGTTCCATATTTGGAGGATGAAACTGTGGAAGTGTGTCCTAATTGAGAACTTATAAGAGAATAATAAAGAGATATTAATGCATTTCAATAAAATTTTATTGGGGAATAAACTGACCTCAGGTCCTTAACAGAATTTTAAAGTGTATATTTTTCACTTCCAGTAAATTGGATATATCATTACATTACTCCTAAAACATGGTACATTAAAATTAAAAATCCGTTAGGAACTTCAGTTTAGGTGATCAATAAAACCAGTCCATTATTGTTGGTATTATTTCACCTTGTAAACATAACCATGATAGATAGCCATTTAACATAAAAAGTTTAACAGCGTTCTTTACACATATTTGTTGTTCTTAACGTGGACTTATTGGCTCCTGTAAACATTTACTCTGTAAATATTTTTAAATTAAAGACAAACTGATTTACAAGATAATGATATAGGTACCTAATGGTAAACAGCAGCTTTTTAAAGTAGTAAATTATAAATCATGTTGGTGTAACAACTTATTTGTAATTTAGTATATCGTGATTTGAAAGAAACTAATTTGTTGTCAGATGTATATGGATATATTTCTAGAAAAAAATACTGAAATTAATGGAGTCATTATTACCTCGCCAAATGGCTAATGGCTGTAGTTTCTGATTTCAAACACTCTCTTTGACGTTTTGTATATGTTTCTCTACTTGTAGATTGAAGCTTTAGATACGTACAAGCAACCCAAAGTTAGTTCTATTGTTGGTACTTTTAAAACAATAATTATTTACAAAGAACAAAATAGTTAGAGAAATAGAATACACGATCTAAAAATACCGTTTATTGTTCAGAGAAATATAGCCCTGTCTCTTTGCGATAATGCATGTTATATGTAAATCATTGTGTAATATAATATAGATCATTTTCTTCTTGGTTGTATACGATGTAGGCGTCATAATGATGAATTATTTGACAGATGACGAGCGTTCCTTGAATTTTAAGTACTTACATGTGCACTGGCTCGAGGTCAAGACAATAAAAATCCCTCTTTTTAAATTATAAAACACTTAAGGATTGCATTTTTGGAAACTCGTTTAAAATCGTCCACAACGTAGGTGGTTTTTATATGTCAGACAAGTGAAGTAACAAGTGAAACTCTTAGGTGGACAAGTAATATAGAAGTCTTTGAGTGAAGGATATTACCTTATAAATGATCTACGCTAAAATGTGGAATATTCAGCTCTGAACCATGCACACATGTGCACATAATTGCACGAATATTCTGATTATATTAAAAAGCATTTAGAGAAATAACGTTAACTAACAACTCTTTGATTGTCAGCTTCGAACACTGTGGGTTTAAAATGCGCCTACAGATTAATAATAAACCGCCCCCTACATTACAGAGGTCAATGGCACACTTGCTTAACTTTTACGCTTATAACGGAGCAAGAAGAAATATTGAAATATTTGAAGAATTTTCAAGTGAAAGTAGCATCTACTTTTCATTAATATAAAACACTATAATTTTCGGATTACTATACTGTGGTTTCTAACGTTAGCTGGGAATCTTTGACATGCTCTTGTTATACTCGGACTAGGCTCTGATAGGACGGATCCACTATCAGTATTCTTGGGGCTGCCCCTGTATTGGTTTTTAATTCCTGCTCTTAGTATTACGGTTGCTTTGGTCAAAACCGCTCCTCAGACAATGGCGATCTTCATATAATTGATGAAAACAAAAACTTCAGTGTTCCAGTGTTGGAGGTATTGAAAGGTTCTGACGCGAAAAACGAAAACCTCACAATTTCAACATTGCCACTATGAGATCTACTAGATCCACTCAGACAAAAAAAATAAAGTAAAATTAAAAAAAATAAAAAAAAGTAAAAAGAATTTTTTTTATTCTTTTATTTTTTTTAAATTTTCTTTATTTCTTTTTGTCTATTCACTGTGCAATGCTACATGAAGATAATCCTCTTAAATCAATTTGATCCTGAATACGGTGAAATCATATGATTTTTTCTGACAATTTGAAATTTTTTAGGACCAATTTTCTGCCAATTCGTGGCCCTCAAGTGACAATTGGGATGTGCGAGGTTCTATCCAACAAGTGATTCATGTTTGGACTCTTCAATGGCACGAGATAAAGCTTTGCGCTTATTTCCAGGTAATGGCCAAATTATGGTCATTTTTTTACCTTAGGGCGCAAATATGGAACGTCTGGGCTATACCGACCCCGGGATTGGTTTCAGGAGCCAAAAATACATGGGAAACCATAGGTCGGAGCTCGGGCACAGACCTTTTTTCATTTTTGTGTGCCTGTGTAATTGATGTGGTAAACGAAATATTGCCGTCACACAATAAGTGATCTGTATATTTTGAACTGTTATAAACTCAAAAAAAAGTTATTTAGACAAATTAAATTTGATTAAATCAAATTAAAAATTCTTTCAATATCCCTGATAAAAGTGCTATGCTTTTGAGAAAAAAAAATGTCGTTTGTGATTGCGTTATCTACCTTAATTTCAAGTCTTAGTCAGCTCAAACGCACTTTGATTGTCAAAGTTCACTTTGCTTTAGTCATTTATAAGAAAAATGTATGATAAAAAAGATCCTTTACAATGACATAGTAACATAAACATAGCAAGTTTTGAATCAACTACATTTTAAAGTATTATGAGTATGAACTTTGTGGGTGTGGGTTACTAAAATATCAGAAAAATAAACAAATTATTTGATCTGCCATTGAAAATGAAATATACCTTCTTCTACTGTTACACAATTTCACCCTTCCTACGAATTGAACCATTACTCCAACCTTTATCTATCAAAACAACTATCAATAATCGACAACCAATTTGAATTGAAAGTGTGCATCTAGTAGGTAAGTACACACACAGGCACGTGCAGATGTGCAATTGTTCCATGGGCGACTGGATGCATCCTGTAACGGTCATCGGGAGACGCGTGCCGGCATATTTCACATACCCTTGTGGCACTTCACCGTAGAGGCGAGTTTCTACACGCATACCCTCACATGTGGGGTTGCAAAGGGATGGTGTCTGGCTTTTGTGCGAGGGAGCAGGTGAGATTTGGCGCGCGCTTGCAGAGCTTTAAGTTTCATTCAATGAGATGCAGTTGATGGCAGAAATAAAGCTTTTGACTGGCTGACACCCGCTGCTGTTGGTGGATGGGTTGGAAACAAACTGGTTGGTGGTCAAATCTATTTATGGGGAAATTTTTACCGGTTTTGTCGGTGAGTTGTTAGGTCACCTCATTAGGTGACAACTATTACACGTTAGTGACAGGATGGCTGAATAAACTAATCATATAAAATATACCTTTGGAATTAGTAAATTAATAATAATAATAATGATAATGATAATAATGATAATAAATATACCCAAACTACCCAAATAAAAACATTATTGCATATCCAGGTGAATTAACAAACAATTGCTCAATAATAATTTTAATAACAATTTGCTATTGATTTGAAAATAGAACATCCTTTAATTGTTTTTTGAATTTTGACAAATAATATAATTTGAGTTCAGTAGGCATAGAATGAATCCTAACGAACAAATGCAAAATATCTCTCAAAAAGTGCAGTACTATTAATTGGAGATGAGATAGAACCCTTATTTCTAATATTAATGTTATCAGATGTAATCAGATCCAGATATTATGTTATCTACAATCAGTAATTAAAGTTGGCAGTGACAACGAAAAGTTGACGTTTATTGAGGAGTGTCACATAAGTGTCACTTTATTGCTTGCCGAGCGATAAAATCTAGCAAACGCTCGTCGTCAATAGCAACCAAGTAAAGACCGTCCTTTTGTGGTACTTTTTAATTAGTAAATTTAACAATTGTAAAATTGGCGCAGTTTAGTTGAGATAATTTTAGTCGAAGAAATGATGGAAATACGGAGAATAGAAATACTGCAGAAACTGCAACTTTAGGTTTGTTCCCAGAAAAATCAATGAAATTATACGAAAAGCAATATAACCTATTTGTGACATGGTGTAAGTGAAAGGAAGTTTATAAATAATGAGAAAACGTACACCTCGCCTATTTTTGGAAAAGGCAAAATCGTCATTATTATGGTCGATTTACTCGATGCTATAATCCACATTATCTACCAGAATATGACTTAAGCAAGTTCAAAAAGTTGACGGTATCTTTAAAGAAGCAAGGAATTAGGATATAAGCCTAAGCAATCAAAAACTTTTTCGCTAGCGGAAATATATACATTTGAAGCCGATGATAAAGCATACTTATTAAAAACCTGTAAATTTTACTATACATATTGATTATTCTAAAATCTGCAACTTAATAGAAATATCTTATAAAAAGTAGTTCTAATTTCTGGAATTTCGGGTGCTTGCAGACGTGATGAATTAATAAAAGTGTTAAAGATGTCGAGGACGAGTGAAACAGCTATCTGTTATCTATCTATTTTTACATAAAAAATATAGATATTTAAGTATGTTCCTCGTATTTATATTGCCAAATATGTAATAAATTCTTCCAAATATGGATTTGGAAGGATAGTGATAGAGACCCTACATAAAATACTTAAATCTTTATTTACCGAATTTTTGGTTAGTTCACTATCATGTTTATGGAAAGAGTAATAGATCCAATGTCATAATGCATATGTATATTTGAGTGTTTTAAAAAAGTAGAAAAAGAACTAGCATACAGACTGAATAATGAAGGTCCTCTTTACTTAAATGTCTTTGTTGAGAAAAAAACATTACCTAATTTAACCTTCTGACTATGCTCATTCAAATAACTCAAATAGTTGTATTCTTTTTTCATATAGCCCAATTGACCTCAACAGATCCAACAACACTGTAATATTAACAGTGTCAAAGGCCTTGCTGAAATCAAGCAGCGTTAAAACTGTTACCAAATTATAATCGCTATAATCACCTGTAATATTCAATAGCGCTGTAGTAGAGCTAAACCCAGGCCAAACACCGGGTTGCTGAATGGGATATACAGGATAGGATAGACAGGACAAATGTCTTGTTTGTTTAAGATCTTTGAGAGGAAAACTGCAACTCCAAGAGTAAAATATAGGTACAACGTATTTTAAATATAACTACCATATGACTACAGACAGCATTGAACTTAATCTGACTGATAAATAATTAATCGTATAAGGACCTGCAACTGTTCACGATCTAAATAATTGTACCCATTTGGAAAGAGAACATTTCAGTCTACATAAAATTAAGTAAACATACTCCTTCCCTTACAGTCTGGCGACCATGGAAATACAAAATGTCTCTGTCCCACTGCCATAATACAATAGTTTAATTATATTTCATTGTAGCCAGAGGGAACGTTTGTGCATTCAGAACCATTTGTAATTAAAGTGCATACATTACAGGCATTTTAAGATAAATTAATATGAATTCGATTAATAGGTACTTTCAGAATAAAGTAAACGCTAACGCTAATAATAAAAATATATCTAGTTACATATTATGCATGAAATTTAATGCTGGTTGAAACATTAATTAGTCCGCAAAACAGTTGTTTCACACAAATTCTGCCTAATAAAAAATTATATAAAAAATATTATTTTCAACTTTCCCATTAGTTCCCCAAGAAGTGAAACTACACTGTTTATGAACTGGTTAAAGGGATCAAACTGCTTGGTATTGTTTTATTATCAGAATTTATTGTGCTAACAATACATTGTTCCCAGATACGCTTTTCCAACAGAGTAGTAAATATTTATGTGTGTAGGTTTCGGTTATATTGTATTATATAATTGCATTGATGTCTGATGCATATATTATGGTTTTGTCGTGCCTATTGTCCTTCAACACTGAAATTGTATACAGATAAATGTTTTACTATTTATTTATAGACTAATAAACTACACTTCAAGCAAATTGAATAATAATAGAATTAAGGAAATTACTAATCACAAAGTAAATACTGAAGGATTTTAATATTACAAACACTATTCTCTATAAGCAATAAGCGTTTTATTTAACACACTGGAATGAAGCATAAGTTTGGAGTTTTTGGTATTCATTGCAAGATCATCTTGGTCGTTAGTTTTCAGACATATACAAAATTGTTTAAATGGCATACTATTCAGTTAAATAGTCTTCCAACTAGTAATCTAGTACAAAATGAGCAAATTATGTCCCAAACTGAAGAGAAAAAAATCTTTTCCGTTCTTGAATTCGGATTATTTCACTTTTACTAAAATGCTAGATATTGGTTAAAGTTTTATATACACGTCTGTACGCAAAAAGGTAACGACATCGAAATAACAGCAAATGATAGTATGATGGCATAAGACAATAAAATTGGTTGCCATGACAACGAAATCACCGCGTAAATTTATAGGAATAAGAGGGCCACCTAATTGTTGATACTGCCCATAACTTTTAATGTTTGTAAACTGTCAGAAATATTGGCATTGCGATCGACATTACCAGATGTCAGGATTTGTACCAGAAAAAGAGGTAAGTTGTTACTTATTCTATCTTAATAGGATAATAAATGTGCTAAATGTAATAAATAATAAAAACAATTGCTTAAATTGTCAGATCTTAGGGTGTCAGTTGGAATACCCTCTGGATTGGACGGTCTCGATGATAAATATAAAATAAAATTGAGCTGATTATTTAAACTAACAAAAGTAAATTGCTGATCATTTATTGTTTTATTTTAATTATTGTTTGTCATAAAATTACACCGATATTAAATAAACTGTTATTTTGTTTGACTTGTGTTTTTGATAAATTATAAATGTTTTCTGCTTTGCCATTCTAGCCGTGTCCATGCACTAGAAGTGTAACTCATACATGTCAATGAGATATTGAGAGTAATAAAATCAATGCTGGAGCATTCATCTATGTAGTAATTATTTCTCCTAATATTGACAGCAATCATAACCTCAACATGTTAATAGTAAATATTTGTCCTGGCAATATGTTCTTGTGGCGTTGATATTTCTCTTTTAAGTGTATCCAGACAAGTTTTCATTTCTGTAATAGGCTTAGCTTGCATTGGGGCTTTGTTCTGTTGTAGCAGTTGATTTATACAATCATCATCATATTTTATATCACAAGGAATATTTGGCAACACATTTGGCAAACTGCTAAAATCTTTTTCTTTGGTGTCAAATTGTTTAACTAAACATTTCTAATTAATTGCCTCTAACCAAAAAATCTCATTTTCAAAGTGTAAACTACTCTAGTTTAACACTGATGTTGATTTAAAAGTCTAGCATCTTACATGAAGATAATTTTTGTTGGCCAATGCCGATATTTGTACTGCACGGGCTTTGTCCGACATAGAGTAGCTAATGACCGCTAGATGCAGCTTGTTACATTTCACGTACACTGTAGAGAATTAGAAGATAAACCCTTACCGACTAAGTTTGCCAGAGCATGGTTTGCATCGGCCGCAAACGCAGTCGAGGCTGAGCGGAGAAAGGGATCCGGGGGCCCACCTCTACAAGGCGTCCGGCCATCCGTTCCTACAGTAATATGGGTAAAGAGATATATCCCTCTTGGTATCGAAGTCCCCCCATATTCAATGTCATTTATTCTACCAAGAATATTGGCGCGTACTATAATATTTAAAAACTGTTCAGACAAACACAAAATTTAACCCTTTACCCTTTTCAATAGTTAAATTAACAATACGATGTTTATATAGAACATTTTTATTTCAATTAATAGAATCAACTTAGTGGATTGAATAAATATGTTAGGTTCCTCTAAAGAATACTTTTACGTCGAATTAAAGTAATGATTGAATATCGATAAACAAATGGTCAGATGATTTCCGGGCTGATTTCCACGTCGTCGGTTTAGAACTCTTGACGTTTCGAGAGCCATATCGCTCTCTTCTTCAGAAGTTACTCAGTTTCAGAGTGCTTTCAGTTCAGTTCAGTTTTCAGTCATCAGATCTAGCAACAATGTACCATCTCAACACTATAGTGTACCAAATATGAACGATATGTGAGCCAGAACACTTGGAAGAAGAACTATTTCATCTACGGTTCGCTCTCAGACAAAACGGAATACGCTAACAGAAGTATTAAACACATTAGAATCGTATAAAGAAAAGCGGGAACATTTGGCAACCTAGCTGCAACAGATTTGCCTTATACTTAGACCACCTCTTAAGGAAACACAATGTTAATACCGTCTGTAACACATTAATAAAGATAGGAACAGTCTTTCCAAAAAGCTGCAAATTAACTCGAAGGCCCTAATGTATACAGCATCTCCTTTATATGGAGCATATTAGAAGACTAACAGAAAAACATACTAGAAGGAGGTTGAAGTATCACAAGTGCTACCTGTAGAATAACAACAGTGTGAAGTCAGCAGTTATAAATACAGAGTGGATACAGCGCATTCAGTTCACTTGCATAGAACTAATAATCGAGACAAGACTTAGAGCCTCCTAAAAATCGAGACCATTTCGAAAGATGTTGACAATGGGAAGGATAATACTTGCTGCCCAATTTCTATTGCTTTACAAACATTACTAAATATTTTTTATCCTATTCGAAAAAGAATGACTGACGATATTATCCTGCACAATCGTTTGGCAGTTGATTTTACTTAATCTTATCAAATCAATCATTTATCTATTCTATAATTTTATAACATTGTATTTTATAAATGGGTTTGTACAATTAATTGTTCCTTAATTTGTTGTCAGCGGCATTATTGTCGCACTGTTAACGATTAGAGGTTATTAAAGGTTTGTTTCACAAGCAGGTACATTCAGCCGGCATCTGAATTACCATGAAATATTCGGTGATACGGTAACAAACTATATCAGTCAGCGACACTAATAGAGTTTTCAATGATATTATTAAGAATTATTGTTATTTGCGTGACTAGTAGAATAAAAATATGACATTGTTTCTGATCTATGGGAGTGTTCCTGGCTGGAGCTATTGTAATTATATAAGCGCGGTAGTTTCCTAATGTGCCGTATCTCTTCATCGGACCACATTTACCAAATTGACCGCACGGTTTAGAACGGTTTTCTTTGTCTCGCCTTTCTATCGTAAACATTATTTCGGCTAGATCTATCAAGAAAATATTGAGGAAATGGCAATGATAACTGTCAATGATAAAATTCAGACAAAGTTCTCGTGATTCTAGATATACCCACACTATTAATTACTATTTAAGCATATACTTTAAAGATTATAGAAGTGGGTGATTTACTTTTATGAATTGTTCTTAAATTTGACAAGATATATAGCAAGATAGCTCCATTAAGCTCTACAGGATGTACTCTGTATGCCTGGATCAAAATGATGGAAATTTCCATGTTTTTTTTATAATGTAAATACATTACACAGAGTGATTTACAACTTATATAAAAAATGGGAATTGATAAAGGGCGTGTTAAAAATGATTACTTTTAAATCAAATTTTAACCTTATTAAAAAAAAATGTATTCATTGAAATTTTATATTTACTACTAAGATTTTGAGGATGTTAAATAATACATTAGTATTGTTAGTTTTCAATTTTCTTGTAAAGATCGATTGGTATTGAGAATAGAAAGGTTTTGATTGTCATAAAATCAAGGTATTTGATGCTGGAGATAATCTTCTTTTACAGATTTAAATATATTATAGCACAATAATTAGCTTTTATTTTATATAGGGCGATTGCAAATTGTATTCTTCAATGCTCATTTAGGTAAAGATATTAAGCTTTTTTATATTCTACATTTTTTTTTTCAAATTTTGTTTCTTACTTTTATCATATTTAATAGATTATTATTCACTAATTTTTCCTTAAGAAATTATAACAATTAAATTAAGCCACAAGGGTAGATTGATTTTACCCTGTATGTCAAAAAATCAGTTACACAAAAATTGTAAGTAAATTTTGTTATAATTTGATAAATATGAAATTAGAATTAAAGTGGTATCTATCGTATTTGAATGAAGACCACGATACATGGGAATAATCAAAAGAATAATAGAAACATTTTTATTATCTTGCCTCATAAATATTGGGCATATTTAAGACAAAATTTACTAGAACCGTAATAACCTCTGGTTGGTCTTTATTTTAGTATGGAATAATTTTAATTTCACACTTACAATTCTAAGATAACTCTATTTTAAACAATTTGAAAATGTAAACATTAAATAAAATTGTATGATACAAAGGCATTGTTGTCGTTGTCTAATTATAAAAATTGTAAAAGGTGACACAACCGGATACATTTTTCAACCACAGAAGAAACTGTTGACAGCTGGATGACAAAACAATAATGAATAAAAATGGTATGTTAATAATCCGATTTTACTTTATAATCTCTAAATCAGTACTCTGGTGGCCTTAAAATAACATAAATCAAACTTACACTAACGGCACGTCTAGCATTAACACAAATATTGGCATTTTTTGAAGAAAGAAGTGTCACAAGTGTAATAATTTACGATTTTCTACCTACACCTTTGAAAGTGACTCGAAACGAATTAAATATACCTCTCGGTGGCTTCAGTACGAACGTAAAACGCATTTTTCGTATGTAGGGAATATTTTACACGATTGTTATTTAGATAAGAGAATTAATTAAATAACTTCAGTGGCAATGCACAATACCTACTGTATTTTTATTACACATAAATAATACAAATTTTAAATATCTCTGAAGGTACTTGAATTAGAGTAGCTGTAGTTGCAGTTGCGCTTTAAGTCTTCCTGTTTGATTCTCATATATTAGAAATTCCATCATATAAAACCTAGTAAATCTTCTGTCACCAAATTCGTAATTAATTCCCATTCCCTGAAATAGTGCAATAATAAGACTATTGTTAAGTTTTTGTTAACTGACCCTATACAGTGCTTTCGAAAAGTAACGAATAAATTCATTATTTTTGAAATTGAGAAGTTTTCGAAAAAATCCCCTGGCAATACAATAATATCGAAGATTTAGGAATTTCTAGTTATGCATATATCAGGCACAAAAATTAATTTGCAACGAACTTATTACTGGTACATTATATTGGAAGTATTATAAAAATTACATAGCCCTTCGTCTAGCGAACGCTAATCTTTCAAGAATTTTCATAAGAGTAAATATGTCACGACTCCAGTTGGAATCAACACATTTGGTAAGATGGCTGCAAATATTGCTGACTTTCTAAATTTGCCTAGTTCCCACCTTTATACTGGACATTGCTTCCGACTATTTTCGGCTAGTTTGTTGGCAGACCTGCTGGTAATGTTGCTACAGTTAAGGTACACAGTGGGTGGGAAGTCCAGTGGAGTAGCAGGGGGTTATATAGAAGACTTTTTACAAAACACGAAAAGCAGATAACATTGTTTCCTGCCCTGGAACGAGTTTCACATAATTAATTACTACTATTGTTTCTAATTAGACTGGCTATGGAATTACTTATTCTAATTGTAGTTTCTCTAACAGTACATTTAAATTCCTTAATGTTTTACTATATTCGCACCAGTAATAAAAGTAAACTACCTTTAACACCAGTGCCTGGTGTACTAATGTTCGTCAAAAAATATTTACTGATTATATTGTCAATAAAGAAAATTTGAGAATTATTAATAAAATTCTATTTAAAAAATTTAACTCAGCCTGATAGTTCTCAGAAGAAATCAACTTTGATCTATTTGCCCTGGAATGTATGGTACGTTTTTTTTAAGACTCTGTATAATAAGATACTTATAGATAAGTTAGATATCTATCTATTTTAAATTGTAGAGTACCCGTGCCTTTTTTAATAGGTAACAACCGTTCTTACTTTCTCACAGCACACTTTACGAATTTGTAATTTGTCATGTGGGCGTGTATTGTAACTTTTGTTCTAATTATTTCGTTTATAAAATACCTAAATTATGACATATTATACATAGCTGAATTCGTGACTGAAAATACTATCTCAAATAACACAAGGTTAATCGTAGTAGCAGATAAAATAAAGATTGGCGAAATTGGAAGGTAAAGAAATGAATCATCGAAGTTTTACTATAATATGTTTTGAGAATTGAAATCGATGCATTTTAATGCAATACATATTAATGTGTTTTCTTTTATTACATTTTGCCTATTATAATTGTTTTAATAAAATAATTTACTCCACATTCCAGTACGTGTGAAACAAGTAATGTCTATTCTAAAAACCCTGCTGTACTTCCACGCGTTATTAGCTGCCGTGCTTTTCAAGAAATGCCTGCTGTTGACTTTGAATTTCTGATTTGTAATATTTCGTGTGTAATATTTATATCCTACCATGCCATACCATGAATTGTTCTACGAATCGTGTATTTCGTATGGTTTTCAACCTCTATCTTCTTTATTTACCTACACTCATATTTTGGTTCCGCGGCCTAATCCCTTCATACAAATTTTTTATTATTCCATATTCCTCACTTGTTGGATTAGACCGTTTAAGATTTTGAGAAATTGAGAACACGCTGTAAACCAACACATGACCACTAATAAATTAATTTCAGTAGCAAATTAACGGAAATATATATTCTCACACACGCGCACTCCCATGGTAGCGGTGCAGATGAAATAGAAGGATCCGTCACGGTGACATTGCCAATAGAAATCAAGCATTACTGATATGCACATCCGTATTTGCTGCAGCAGAAGCTGTTGTTATTCGAATGCTTGTGTTTTGCATCTGTCAAGAAATGTATAACTATGTTCCATAGGTATGTAGTAGAGTCTCCAGCAATACAACGCTATGCGAAATTAAAGCTGATCTGAATATTCCATCTGTTAACTCTAATAAGATATTTTTGTGACACCCTTCAGCAACAGAAGAAACTTGGGATTGGGGGCTCATAATAAGTGGGAAACCCGTCAAGCTTTCCAAGGAGAACAAGTATCTGGAGTTAACACTAGATGCAACCTTGGTGGTAGATGTGTATTTCAATGGTACGACCGATAATTCTTCACGATGCAGTAGTCTAGTGGCCTAAGGTCAAACAAACAATTGCAAGAAAAAAACTGAATAAGTGTCAGAAACTAGTCTGTATATGTACAACAGGAGTTATGGCGTTAACTCCAGCGACTACGTTGCAAGTCTTCGTAAATCTACCACCACTAGGTACATATTGGAATAGTTCGAAAGAAAAACAAGATTGTCTAGTCTATTTTATTAGGTATATCTGACAGAATGATGTCAAAATTCAATTTACATAAGCTGTTCGAGACTCGAATAGCGAAGAACGAAAACTGATATACACTGAAAAGATGGAGCCTGGTATGGTTTACAAAGGACTTCAAAATAGATACTGGAACAGGAGTGGAATAGTAGAAGAGGCCCAGGTGGTTTATAGTCTCGGAGCCTTTGCCACAGTATTCCATGATTAAATTTTCGGGATGAAACTTTAAATTTTTCAAAACAAAGAGCATTTAACTGGAAAATGGTAGAGAATACAATCTGCCGGATTTACAACTGAAAAAGATATCGTGTTGTATGTCCTAGGTGAATGCGGTTAAGATTCAACTTTCTCGGTAAACTTTTCTTGGATGCAATCGAAATGCTGATTCACAGACCTCTGTACTTCAAGCATAGAACAAATCTGTTAAACTCTTTGGACAAGTGACCGACAGACGAAGAAAAAACTACAAATGCTTTATCCATAAGGTACATATTTTTTGCAGCCATCTCTATAATATACTTGAACTTGTGAATGTATGAGGCTATTTTCAGTAGATCAATAATAATACATAATGTTGCCCAGGTACTGTATTAAAAATTGGAAAGTTTATTTTAAGAAATCCATGAAAGTTCTTGTATTATTTAGTTACTAATCCTTCAGCTGTTTATGTGCTTCATTACTACTAATTTAATATTATAGTCCTTGGGAATGTCTATATTTTAGAAACATATGCTCCATTCCATACTGATATTTCAAAGGCACAGGTAAACAGCAAAGCGTAAACGGCTAAATGACTATGGTACTCGCTTTATATTACCATGTATTGCATCAAACCTGATATCAAATAATCTGTACGCTGCAATTTATGACCGTATTGCTAATAATGAAATTATTTGATAGTCTAATACATTGCGATACATCTAAACAGCTGAAGGCATACAATATTTGAAACGTAAATTATCCTTAATTTTATAAATTGCACCCAAGGACTTTGTTATTATCTGCAGAAAGTAAAACCAAAATCATAATTAAATTTATTGTTTTACCATAACTACTTAATTTACTTGATCCTTGGAAAATCCACTGCAAATGTTATGGCTTCCAAGCTTACTGGTATATTGGAATTATGTAATCATAATTGAATAGGATAATATTAGCAAATTAGTCGTTTAGTAAATAATTATGCCAATATGGTTTTTCTGTAATATGGAAATATATATTATCTATGATTTTCTGACAAAATGATGTTAGGTATATCTTAATTTAATTGCAAAAATTCGTGTAACATATGCACATTCACCGCAACATAAAAGGTTATTATTATTATTGTTTTTTTTTTTTGTAAACTGCCATCCTTCAGAAATACCTATACCTACTTTTGAAATTCATAGAGAAACTTGTATATATATTAATCTTCAAATGAATTGATTGCATGTCTCTCTAGAATCATTTGTTAGTGGAATATGTCCGATTAGAAAAATTAAAGACATTTTTATTCGCATCTTGATGATGATTTTGTATAAGTTGATAGTGTAGAATAAAGTCTTTTGGCTATAACCTCATTCCAATTATTTTTACCTTTAAAAATAAAGGGTTAAGTCCGATTCAGTATTGTACCTATATTTTTGAAACACAAAAATGTACCCGGAAAATAATTATTGACACGTATCGAGACGACCCAATCATTGATGCCTCCTAAAATTCCTATTAATAGTCCACGGGCTCGTCCTAAGGGTCTGTATCTATGAATACTATTTCTTCGTTGATTTAAGGCTTACGGTGAGCGCTCGATCCAAAGGGATATAGTTTTCGCTCAGTAACTCCTCAACGAAAAATGATAAAAATATGCGGTTTTTTAATAGACTACAAATACTATTTTACGTCGGCGCTGTGTTTTGAAATTTTGAAAATATGCAAATTTCATTTTAAAAAAATTTATTTTACACTTTTTCAAAATTTCAAAACACAGCGCCGACGTAAAATAATATTTGAAGTCTATTAAAAAAACCGCATATTTTTATCATTATCCGTTAAGGAGTTACTGAGCGAAAACTATGGGTTTGTTCCAACACAGCAAAAATCGATTCCGAACCGTCCAGAATTAGTCAGTCAGTTTAGTTGTTAATATACTCTCGGCGAATGCGACGTAAGACGGTGTTGGTCAAACATTTCTCACGGTAATGAACAGTTCTCGACGGTTGTTGGAACAGATGTTATATATCGTTTGATAGAGCGCTCACCGTAAGCCTTAAATTTAACAATTAATGTTTGTAAATGTGCCAGGAAACACCTTATTCCTATTTGTTTACAGTAGTAATTACGGCTATCGCTTATGCTCACAAATAATGTAAATTTCAGTTTGCGATTGTTAGTATAAATTTATATTATTAGTGGTCAACTAAGTTCCTTTAAGCAGATGTGTACGCTGATTAGTTATTATTGATCAGGTATTGCTCTCCCGCTGAGAACCCGATACGCTGACATCTGCTCAAACTCCGCCGACCTTTGATTGCTTTCTGGGCACAGGTACCCACGTAGGTGGAGTACATTTCATTAATTTATTTTATTAGATATTAATTAAAACAGAAACACATAGTTTCATTTATCTTATTAAATATTGATTAAAGTACACTTCAAAAAAGTTAAGTAAATTACATTTTCCAGACTGTAATTCAAGATATAGGTGCGCTACATAAAGTAAGACATACATTCGTTATTAGCTAAATAAACAATATTATTAAAAATTCTCGGAACAGGTCGATTTTTTATTTTAATTTACTGTTCTTTCAAATAATAATTTAATATACTGGGTGATCTACCTTCGAGTAATGACGTCATCACCGTTTTTTTTAAAATAGAACACCCTATATGTCCCCATTTCCGGATTTCCCTTGCTGAGTTGATTTCAAAAATGTCGTCGTTACACGAAGATAGATCACCCTGTATATTAAATTATTATTTGAAAAAACAGTGAATTCAAATCAAAAATCGATATGTTTCGGAAATTTTTAATAATATTGTCTATTTAGCTAATAATGAATTTATGCGTTACTTTATGACCGCACTGTATACAACATGAAATTTTTAATAAGCCGTTAACCATACATTCTTTTCTTATGTCATTTTTCATTTTGTAGTCTATTTACAAAATACAGGGTGTTTTTAAATCTGATTTTTATTGATAGCTCCGGTGGTTTCAGAGATGTTTGAAATTTGTCACATATTTTATCTTCAGTCAGCACACTTTCTATGTAATTTTGGTCTAAAATATCAAAGCATGAACGGAGAAGAAAGAGAAAAAGAAGTGGAAGTAGAAGAGCTTACAAAAAGGATAACAAGAGTCCAAAACGGAATAACGGCAGAAAACATTAAGGAAGCGGGATAGGATTTAAGACAAATAATATACAAAGTGATTTAAGATTTGGAGAAGAAAACGTATGCCTGAAGATTGAAGACATGCTATGATTATACTAATTTTAAAAAAGCGAAATGCAGCAGACTGCAGAAACTATAGAGGTACATCATTGCTAGATGCAAGCTTTAAAAAGGAGAGGTCAACAACGGACCAAATCTTCATGATAAAGAAAGTCTTTATTACATGCTATGACTATGGCATTAAAGCAATGGTTTAATTCGTGGACTTCAGAAAAGTATATAATTCTATCAACAGGAATAAAGTAAGTAAAATATTAAAACAATTTGGGATACCAACTAAACTGATTAGCCTATTGAAAATGGTGAAAATAAAAAGCGAATGTTCAACAAGTTTTACTATCGACACAGGACTGAGATAAGAAGACCCACTCTCAACGCTTCTTTTTAATTTAGTACTAGAAATAGAGATAGTCAGGAAATAGTAAGCCATGCAGATAATGAAACCATAATTGCAAGAGATAGTAGGGAATTAGAAAAGGTAACAAGAAAACTTGTAGAAGTGGCACCTGAAAGTGGGATTGCAGCTAAATCAAAAGAAAAGATACCAATTTCAAATTGAGAATGCAGCATGGAGAGATGGAGGTTGAAGTAATTCAAGAATATGTGCATTGAGGGGCGCTGATAACAGCTAACTGTGACGAGGAGGATAGGTGAATAGTATAAAATCAAACAGACGCTTAATTAATTAACGACGTGCGTATATTGAATTCGTGCTACAATTATCTTCTTCCTCCTCTACTATGTCCCAAAGTTTGTAACTTTTTTGGAACACCCTGTATATTGCAAAAATTTGTTTTAAAAATTTGATTTTAATGTCTTTACGATAAGATTCATAAGAAAATATCATCCTATTTTTTCCAACCATTGCACCTAGGATTGATGATATGTTTACATAGCAATAATTACTATTTGCTTATATTTAGCTAGCGATGTAGACATTGAAACATGGCAAACTTTTATCAATATTTGAATTAAGTAAGCCTTTGGCAATGTATCTATATGAATCCGGAATCCTGTTTGGTGGTTCACTCTGTAGATCCTGACCTTCTGAATAATAACAACTTTACCTTGTTATTATGTGTAGTAAAATGCAATGTACCTACTATTTGAGAATATATTACAATTATATAATTTTTCCAACAAAATCGATTGTAGTCTTGTTACATTACACTGTTTTACCTATGTAATTGTGTTTGGATACGAAATTGAAACCATATAATTTGAAAGATTTTAATTAAATGATAATTTTTCCTCTATAAATCAATATTACTGATTATACGAGTATAATTGAAATTTGAAATTCTAATTGCTCAGGATTTTAATGTTTCGAATTCAGTAGCGAGGAAAAAACAAATCCAAACAAAATTTTGGAGCACTTCAAATTGTAATAATAATTAATAGAAAAATTAAAATCTAATCTGATTGTTTTATGAAAATGAAGTGAATATGAATGAACATTTCTATAATTTTTTTTCATTTCATTCATTACGAATACACTCTGTAATAATACTATTTATGTGATTTTTGTGTATTATAAGATGGATCTAAAATAGCAAGAATAGTACTGTACTATTCTATGTCTATTGAGTGGCATAATACTGGCACATTATACAGTGCTTTCGGGAAGTAAAGAAAGAATAAATTCATTATTTTCGAAATTGAGAAGTTTTATCAAAAATCCCTTAGCACGTCGATTTTGTTTTTAAAAAAGCCACTTTTTGACATACGACCCATATTTGTGACGTCATCGTTGTTCGAGATATGACGTCATCGACAATTTTTTTAAATAGCAACCAACAATTGTGTCATTCTACATACATACATCATGAAAAATTATGGTGTTACATAACAAAAATTTCAAGAAAATAATAATAATATACTCGCGTCAAGAATTCAGACGTCTTACGTCGCGGCTGACGTTACACATTTGTTTTTATTGTCAACGTAATTTTCGATATTTGGTCGCGTTAAAAACATCATTTTTTGCAATTTAGTGCAATATATGATACAAACTTTTAGTGTAGTACATAGTTTTATTACTATCAGTTGCAGTTTCTTAAATATTTTGATGAAAATATAATGAATTATTCATTTGTTCGTATGACGTAAGTTGTCTCAATTCTTGTCGCAAGTATAATACTATCTCTACCCCTCATTCTAATCACGAGAATTAGCCCAGAAGTCGATATACAGATCTACAAAATGATACCTTGACCAGTAAAGTATAAAAAATAACGGAGATATAAGCTTTTAAATGGCGGACCCTGTATATGTCGAGTTACTGCCTTGCTGTTACAAAAATAGACTTACTTTGCACCATTTATTAATATATATCCTTAACCATGAACGAATGTCCTTTATACTTTTTATTTATATTCTAATGTCAATAATCATAACAGAATTTACATCGATTAAAATGAATAACTAGTTATATTGATAAGAGTGATTGTGATTAATGGAAATCGTCGTTTACTAGAATTGCATGAAACTATTCCTATTTAATTATGCATTCAATCATTGTTCATAAGCTATAAATAATATGTTATTAAACAATCTACTAAAATGTAGAGGAATGTCTATGACTTCCATTTGGCAATACAAATATGCATATAGAATAGTATCATTATAAGCAAACAGTTTAGTCTGCTTGCGTTTATTATTACAACCTGTTACTTCGAGTATAAATATTTTGTATTGCAGATTAAATATTTAAATTAAAAAGGTATATATCTATTACCAATAAAGGTGGGTCGTGAGAAAGTTTACATGTTCATACAGCTTATTACTATCGAAATTGTAAAAAAACGTAAAACGTAGATATTTATTTGCATAAAGATTTATAGGTGCATTTTTTTATATTATTGCTATACAACGTGTCTCAGAACTGGCTCAAATAATATTTTTATTAGAAAAAGTACTTCAGATTGTTTAAAAAAGCCTTTGACTTTGAAAAATTATTGAAAATCTACATAATACGAAATCGTAAGTATATGCTCTCTGATACCAATATTCTTAGATGTTCTAATTCAAATAGGTATCAAGATTTCTTTATGGGTGGTACATCATTGTCGAAGGCATGACTTTGGAATAATTTTTTAGTTTTATTACCAAATACTTATATATGTATTAATGCAACGATCAAATTTGAAATTGTTTCTGCTTTTCAATTATAAACAACAATAAATATTATGTTTCTTTTTGGTAAAATGATGAATAAATCTACTTCACTTATCAACTATTTCACATTTTTTTTTGTCGTTTGAGGATCATACATACCTATATATCATAATCTAGTGTTAGCAATTATTTCTTTCTACAATCGTCAGTAAAGGTATAATTTTTACGCATGCTTTCAGTGTATAAAATGTTATTTTAAGGCACTGGTGGTAAAAGTAATTTACTTTTAGCGCTGGCGCTAAAAATAAATTACATGATTTGCTTTTAACACTGGCACTGGTGTCGAAATAGGAAACAATTAAGAAATTGTATATCAAAGAAATATGAATTTACTTAATTGAATGTACAGTTAGATAAACTATAATAATTAGAATAAGTAATTCCATGCACATAAAGTATTTTAATTAAGAGAAAAGTTCATGTAAACGTAGGTCAAAAAGTGCTAAAATATTAAATTTTCTGATATTTGAGAACGTTTAAACTAATGATGCCATCGATAGTTAGTGCTAAAAGTTCATTGAGTTGGTTTACAAATATGTCAACCAGTGACAAGAGTACGTGGAGTTAGTACCACTAACAGTTTCAGAAGCAATAACAAAAACATAACTGAAAAAGAACAAAATACCTATGATTTAAAACACATCACTGTCCAAAGTTAAAAAACATGTAACAATTTTATTAGATAATTTCAAATCACATACTTAACAAAAAATCCCATAGAGATTTATGAAAACATGTATATTTTTTGAAACTGACACGTGGAAACGAAGCGTTCATTACTGGTGTCAAGTGCTTCAATGAAACTAAAATAATACTATATACGAAGTCTGATAAAAAATAACGGGAATTTTGTAATATCTCCGGTTTTATTAGTCCAATTTGCCCGATATGTTCGTTGTTGTGAGTAAACATGTATGAAAAGTATATGACATTGTCGATATTTAATTTCAAATAAAATTATTGGTATAATAATTTTTATAGTTAGATATTTGACTCAACTTAAAGGAGGCCACCTAAAGAAGCAATCCTAAAAATGCAGAAATAGAATCAGATCTATTGTGGTGGAATTTTCGAGTTCCCACATTTTCAAGAGTGAATTTAGATATTTATAGAGTGTTTTCATTAAACCAGGTTAGTAAATTTAGCTAGATAATTATTGAACAGAGCTTTGTCTGGAATTGTTCATTAGCATACCTAGATGTTTGGTATCAGAGAACATGCATATGACTTCATTGATAGGAATTGTAGGAGATTTGATATATATTAGCTTAAAATACCTTTCTAATACAGTAAAGAAAGATATTCATCATAGTAATGTAACTTTTAATTATATTGATGGACATTTTTATTCATTGTATTACCATTTTAATTTGCACAAGCCATCACAGCTTCATTTGTCCTTATTTTATCATCCGAATTGAAATTCAATTAATCTTGTAATCTTTTTTATTACAACATTTGCTTGATACTATTGACGATGTTATTAATGGAACAATTCTCGATACTATAAAAGAATCAAAAGCACAAACAACTTAGCGCAACTAATCCTCAATATAGCGGTATGTTCCGCTCAGCAGGCTGCATTTTTTTGCAGCAAATTCTAATGCAAATAATCTGAACCCTTTTAAATGAGGTACAATTTTCAACCCTAAAAAACTCCACACCCTTTCAGTCAGTGAGAAATAATCATATTTTTCTTGGTAAATTCATTACATAAGCCCGCATAGGTGCACCTCAGCTCATGTACTTGTGCATAACAATTAACCTGAGGGTTTAATCTCATACTGTGAAATTAATAAATCTAAATATTTTCTTGAATTAAAACGTTAAGCCTTTTATATGGGCGGAGGTTGGAACAGAAAAAAATATGTGTATCGGTTCATATCGTGAGAATGAACCACATGTAACTTGGAATTAATTCGTTGCATAATTATCTCTCTTGAACTACGTCGATAATATCTACCGAGAAGTCCAAGAAAAGTCATAAATTACCGTCTAATGCATTATTCATTACATAAATAAATTTATTAAATAACAAATAATACAAGAGCGCACTACCCTAATATTTTTAAATTTTTCTAACCTTCTACTAAACATTGCCCATAATTAACAATTTGTAGGTACGTATTTAGTAGGTGTGTAATTACCGTTGTAAACATGTATGTAAGCAATTACAAAATGTAAACAAGGCACTGAGTGTAGATCATGTTATTACTTATTAGGTATGTTAAATATGGAGAATAAATATTAAATACCAATTTTATTCTTGACTGTTTTTATGAAAATAATTCATTATTTTTTTCTGAAAGTTAACAGTCTGATTTACATAAAATTATTCCTGATAGCGCCGTCTTTAAACGCAATTTTCAGCGAATTGGTAGCTGTTTTTGACTCGGATTTCAGAAAAGTTTCAAACAATATCTCCTCATTGTGCCAATGGAGAAGTTGGGTAATCTTTTAAACTTATTAAAAGGTCAGAAAATATGTCGGGTGCCAATAATCGCACAACATTAATAAATTGCCATGGAAGTAAACAAAACCACGTGGCCGAAAATGGTGTAACGCCACACAATGGTGCAGTTTCTTACGATTTTGCGATTTTGAGACATTTTTAGGTCATAGATAGTGTAAATACTGTGCAAACTCCACGATGATGGAAGTAAGTTTTGTGTAACCATAATCGGACAATTATTATTAATTGACCACTAGTGGATTCAGTCAATTTTATACTTCTGAACTTGGTGCAAATTCAATTAAATTAACTCTTCAGTATGCCATAGGTGAGGTAACCGACGAGTAACCCTAGCTGTTTTAAGTGTGGCTAACCCGACAAAAGGGATCATGAGTGCGCGGTGTAGACAAGCTACATCTAGCGGCTATTACCTACTCCATGCCGGACTGACAAGTCACAGACACGAACCGTTCTACATTGCAGTAGAAACTATCGAAAGCTAGCGACCTCTATCGCAATTACTGGTTTCAAGGAATCTGGAAGTTTACTAATTAAAGTTTTTTTCTTCAAAAAGCAACAAGCTTGTAATATTTATGTCCTGATCTTTTGTGTTCATCATTGCCTTCAATATGAAGTAATTCAACCAAAACGTTTTCTATATAACAACAAAAGGATTTACCTCAATAATAATACAGTAGAAAATATGACAAAATTAATATAAAAAGAACACAATAAATGGATGCATAACAACATCCCAATAGTAAAAAAATAACAATAAATACAAATAATTTAAACCAAATTACAGAAATATTTTTTGAGGGTCTTATCTAAAGAATACATTAAAACAGAAAAAATATCAACAGTCATATTTTGGAAGATTTTATAACAACTAGATAAACACCTGTTTAGGGGTGAAATCAAATAATAATTGATGTTTACACTGGAAAATACTTTTATTACAAATTGCATATGATGGAACTATAAAGTCCATTACATTATTGATTTCAGATGAATCAATTAAATTACTAATAACTTTATAAATAAATTTAATATGTTATACGTCTCCTATCCTCGAGAGATATTAAGTTTAACTTTTTTTTTTTATTACATAACTATCAACAATACCAGGATAGAGCTTATGATTTACATATCTTATAAATTTAACTTTGGATTGTTTTAATGAATATATACGAAATATTGTGGATTCCAAATTACTGAGCCATTGCTTACCGTACTATTAACATAGGCCATAAATAAATTACGGAAAGTATCTGGATTTTGAAAATCAACACAGTTCCTGCATAAGAAACCGAACATTCAATTAAGTTTTGCAGAAACGTAATTAATATAGCGATCAAATATCATCCTGCTATCAACAATAATACCCAGAGTATATAAGCTGTTCCCATCATAGTATTTTTTGAAAGTATTTAAATCCTTTTGTATTAATTCAACAACATAAACTACTTACAGAATGAAAAACTGTCAGATCAGTTGCATACAATAAAAATTTAGAAAACTTAAAACACTTAGCTACATCATTAATATATGTGTTAAATAATGAAGGTCTTAAGTGCGAGCCTTGAGGATCACCCGAAGTTACTAATGAATAATCAGAAATATGTTGACGAATTCTAACAGCTCGATATCGATTTTAGAGATACGACTGGAACCAACGGAGTAAAGACACACACACACCAATTTCAGAAAGTTTTTTAAACACGATGGCTTAGCTTGTTAAAAGCTTTACTAAAGTCTTTATAGACAGCATTTACTTGCAGTTTATGATTCATTCTAATAATATAGTCTGCATATAGGAACAGATTACTATATACAGATCTTTTTTCATAAACCCATGCTGTTTAATATTAAGCAATTTGACATCATAATACATTTCTTTAAAGTATGCAATCAGCACTTTTTCTATGAAGTTGTCACTGATATTTTTCAAATCACATCATCTCAAGAAATGATTGTACGAAAACTCGTATTGTTTTCTGACTTAGTAGGCAATAACTCGAAAGTGGCTTTATTGGCACCTTCTTCGATTTCTGCCGGGAATAAATAATTTCTTTGATCATTTTCCATGTCAGAAGATTTGAAGTTACTTGTCAATAAACTATCGAACATTCATTACCTTTGCAACAATAAACTTCATGGACAATTATATTTCAAAATGATATTATATAAATTTATTATTATAAAAAATGCGTTGATATATAATTTAATGGTGATGGTTGTAGAAAAATAGTGTGTATGTACGCAAAGTGATGTTTATTATCACTTTTAGAACTTACACACAAACAGTTATTTTTTTTTTTTTTTTATTACAATATGGAAAAGGGCAGAGATTTTTAAAACCTATTATGCCCCAAAAAAGGTATTACAATATATATATCAAATTATACAATGACGTACAACATTTACAATAATATAATTACATTGTGTTTGCTCACGATTATAATTAAACATAAAAACATTAATAAAGTTTTAATTGGAAAATAAATAAGCATCTAATCGGTTCTTAAAAATGTTCACAGATGGTGCAGTGACAATCGATACTGGTAAATTGTTCCAGGCGGTGAATATTCTGTTTGTCAGGAAAAATTGTCTTGTTCTGGATTTGAAATTTTCTTTTTTTAATTTTAATTCATGGCCTCGTAATCGGCAGTCTGTGTTAAGTGTATACAGAAAAGACAGATTTCCAAAATTGTGTCTTAAGACCTTAAAAGTTAGAATTAAGTCACCCCGAAGACGGCGCTGTTGAAAATCAGTAACCTTGGCCATTGACAAACGTTCAGTATAAGAGAGGGCCTCAACCGTCCAAATGAAAGCCTTGTTGCTGCCCGTTGAACATTCTCTAATATTTATATATTATTATTATTATATATTTATATTTTATAAAATATAAGTATCTAAAAGCAGTTCAACGTTTCGTCGTGAAAAAATTTGTTGCGTACCAGGAGCGCCATGTTACAGGGCGTTATCGATTGATTTGCTTCTCTTTTAAAACGTCGAGTAAAATTCGTTACAATTCATGACATTATGATTGAATCATCCTGTATATTAGATAAATCTATATATAGTCATGATAAGCTAATTGCTAAAATATGAATCGACTACAAGAAATATAACAGAAAGCCTGTAATCTCGCAGGTGGTTCCCATTCAAATGATAAGCATAAACTCGCTAAGGAAAACTAACCTGAAGCCAGCATTTGATCTATCCAGTGGTGATAAATGTTTTCGTTGGCAGTTATTATTAGGTTTTATCTGTTCCGTAACGTAACAAACCTTTCTCTACGCACGTGCGGGTGTGTCGATTTGCTCGGAATGGCGATTGAGCACTTAAAAATGTCAATTTCGTTTCGAGCAATATCAAACGCGAACAAGGTTGAAATTTTTATTCGATTTGAAGTTGCAGTTGCGAAAGCTTCCAGTTAGTCCCCTTTTAATTCCTTATTTGCCTTGAGTGATTTTTAAATGCTTATAATACTGAGCAAATAAGATTCACCTGAGGCCATTTAGCGGATACCTATTTCATTCATAAAAATCTTCCTATTGTAATTAATATTCAACTGTTAAGTAGCTCATGTTGTTCAGATCGTGAAGTGCTTCCTGTAATTCTCGGATCGTGTTTTATAATGTACATTTCAAGGACTATTAGATAAGTAGGAATGATTTGTACAAGTAGTAGGTAATAATGTTATTATCATTTATATGGACTATTAAAAGTGTGTCTACAGGGTGTAACAGCGATAAATATTGAGACACAATTTCTCATGACAAAATAAATAAAAAAATAGAAGCTGCAAGTTTTTTCCAAAAAGAATTCCGACGCTGTTTACCGATCTTTCAAATATAGGACATGAAAAATAGTTTACAGTCAATTCGATACTAAAAAATTATTTAAAATGCATACTTGCAGTTCTCTGGTAATAATTACCTACACCCACAAGTGGATGCAATTAATTTTATAGTTATGAACTTCATTGGTGCAAATCTCAATTTCATTAGTGCAGCAAATACGAAGAATCAATGGAAGCAGGTGTCTATTATCCTCCGTTTTTAACACTACCATCATTATTAGTGGTGATGTGGTGAACTTACGGTATTGTTAAACGTAACATATTTCTTTGTCTGTTCAAACCAAGAATTCAAAATGGTTTCAAACTGTCAGAGGTGTTCGACTAGTATAGTTCTGAATTTGTTTTCTGTAAAGAAAGAAGAAATGTGCAAGAAATGGTTGGACGAACGTTTTTGATAGTTTGGACCAATCTGGATTCCTTGCTTGAATAAACCTGATATTTAACATTTATTAATTTTTTATTGCTATGTTCTCCTTAAGAATTACTAGACTAGTTTTATTGCCGCAGTAGCACTGTTTATTTTAACAGAGAACATTGTAAAGCAAAATATTCCGTCTCTTTATGTTAAGTACATTATCCGCGTAGGCTCAAACCACAGAATTTTTTAATAAAAAACCTTTTTGTTTAAAATTTTTGAATAACAATGGCATTCCTCCCAGCTGAGTAGATATATTTTTTAGGCATCGTGAGATTTCCATAGATTTAATCACGTCTGGTTGAAAAGGAGCGGAGACCTGTACTTTGTGAGTGGTTGCGTGCGTGATCGCGCATGGTATGCCCGATTCATGTACAGGATGAGTTTCGATAAAGGGTTTCTTCCGTCACTTGAAATGTTTATTTCCACCTGAATCAGAACGAGCCGTAAAAGTACCGCAGCCCACAAGTGTTTTCTTACAGCAGAGAGAGAGCATTTTAATGTGTTTATTCAACCGATTGTAATGGTTTGTTGACTAAACTTGATAGTCGGATAAAAATATAAAGATATTGTTTTGGGGTAGGTTCAGATAATTCTTAATAATATTTTAATGTGTTCAATGTATTTTACTAAATTATACTGGATATAAGGTTTATTGTGGTTTATTTTCTTGCTATTACAGTATTATATGTATAAATAGAAATTAATGCAATAATAAATTTATAAATATCTAAAACTTTTTTGATTTACTAATGCTCTCACTTTGATCAAAGAGATATACCTAATGTTCAGACATTTAGCAGTGCAATTCGAAAATAACAATCCTTCAGTAAAAGTGAATTACTAAATATATTATTATTGAAGATACTTGCGTTACTTTCTAAAACATGTCAATGAAGTTTGATACTAGGGATTTACAAGGTAGCACAATATTAGAGAAAAAGTGCCAAATATGTAATAATAATAAGAATATCCCTCATTCTAATCACGAGCATTAGCTCAGAAGTCGGAGATTTCTGTAGAAAACGGGGCGGCATATTATTACTCTTAAGCAGACTGCATTTGCGTTTTTGCAATTTGAGGTTGCGTAATTATAAAAGTATGTACCTATTTGGTATGTAAAACTAAAGATGAGTAAGTATCTAATATGGAATACTATTCCTATTTTAGAAGGTTCTGTATTGAGTATCATTTATTAAATTTAAGAATTTAATGTATCCACTAGTGGAATAAAATAACTTTATTTCTCTAGTAGAATAATGAAAAAAGTAATAAACATGTAATAAATCAAATTTAATTTATCAACTTATTAGGTAACATTTATAGTAATAGACATTTCTTTTTTGTTTTATCGCATTTTACTTAACCTTTGTAGCATTGTTGCCATCATTTTCGGAACGAATAACATCTGCCGAAGTTTGTGAAGAATTTGCACTAATTAAGGGTGTCTCTTCTTGTAAGGAACATCTATTATTTCCTTGCAATATTGTTTGTTAGATATGGACTCTTCAACATAGCTTTCTGCTACAGAGGAGCTCTTCCATCCACCATGCCGTTTATTGGTTGTAAGATTAGCACCTTTATTAGCCAATAATGGCCAGTATATGCTTCGGGATTTGCGATATTCAGGAATTAAGCAACTATCAAGGGCATCTTTGCCAATGTATTAAAAAGAATCTGTCTTGTGTTAAGCGAATTAGGCAGATAAATGTATTTTCAAGTTAAATGTTTCTTCTATAATTGTAAATTTTCTTGAAATACCCGTCTGGGTGTCAGGTACTGAAACAAATAGGTAACTGTCAATGTCCTCTACGTCAGTAATTTTAAAATTTGACAATTCGCAATGTCTACAGGCACCAAAAACTCCAATTATTAGTGAAACTTAAAATAATTTAAAGTTCATTATAGATATACCTAACAACATATAAAAGGTAAAGATATATTACCTTAATTATTAAATATTCTTTACTTAAAGTTCCAGTCAAAAATTCTTCAATGTGATCTTTACTGCAGCTTTTTATCCTCTTGATTCACTCTTCAAATAAGCAGTAAGTTTGTTATATTTTTCAATATTTATATTTTTTTAACCTATATAGTAAGCCTTCGACATCGAATACTTCGATTACATAGATGAAGTTGCATATTTCTTCTTCGAATTTAAAAAATTACGATAGCATGACTTCTTCATTTATTGTCATTTTTTGCACGCACGTTTAACCAAATCTCTGTTGCCGAGTATATCCCTAAAAACAGCCTTTCCAACACCTTATGGATTCTTCGAGTTCCAGTTTATGATCTTTGGATCATGTAATGCGGCCCAAGCCTTCCATCAAAGATTTATTGATGAGATTATTGGATTTTTGCTATGTCTACATAGATGACATCCTAGTGGCATCAACTTCCCATAACGAACATTTGTGGCATCTAGAAATACTCTTCCGACGCCTAAAGAAGTTCGGCGTAATCAATTCAACCAAATGCGTCTTCGGTTAACCAGAAGTAAAATTCCTTGGGTGTTTACTAACTGAAGCTGATGCCAGTCCATTACCATGTCAAAAAGATCAAACAGTTTTTGGGTATGCTAAATTTCTACTTTAGAACATATTAAAAAATGCTACAAAATCATTCACTACTATCAGAGACATACGACAGGGGTAGAGGGGCAGTTTCCCATTCCCAACTTCTACACTTCTAGGCCACTGACAAAATTTTTATTTTGGTGCAATTCTTCAATACTTTCTATGCAATTTCTCTAGATTTTTAAAGTTAAACATAGGGCTGCAGAGTCATTTTTATTTTATTATGTTATTGATCCTGGCCTGTGGTAGTCCATAAACGATTTTGTAGCATTTTTTGTATGCTCTAAAGTATCTATGACAGGGAAATAGCAAACAGGGCTAAAGTAATGTACAAAAATCATTTAAAATGTTTAAAGAAAATGCCCTGTTACTTTGTAAGGAGCCATATTTTATCTAAGCGTTATGTGTCAATTCTTTATATTTTCAGACCAGGATTATCCAGTTAGCGTATGTAGAATTATTGATAAATCACCCTGTATAGAAGATTCCTACCCAACTACACCGGTCAACTGGACTATCCTCCACACTTAAATTAAAGTATCTGTAATAAAACCTTCAACCCATACACTTGAATAGAAAAATTTAGGACTGGGTAATGACGCAATCCTCTGATAATGCTAATAATACACAGACATGTGCAAAATTTTAACTAGAGAAAACAAACAATATATTGATAAAAATTCTCTTTTCAATTATATCTTATAAAGTACACGCATTAAAAAATCTCATAGGAAAACCCTACAAATATGTATTTAAAAATGTACACTTTTTTGTAATGCCTTGTATAGAGGACATTCATGACTGAATTTGAATTTTATCTGCAATCGATTAAATAGGTAAGTTTTCAAAACATTATTGCTACTCTTATACCACCGCACCGGCAACTTTGGCTTTTAATAGTGTCCCGCTGATTAATTAGGCCCATGGCGTATTAAACCGCAATTAAATTTGTAATTAATCCCGATGGCAGGTGATCATATCAAACAATCTTAGTCAATACTTTTATTGTGGCTATGAAATCAATTATAGATCTAAGCTGGCGGCGCCATTCAAGGCTCACGAGATAAATAAACGTGCTTTAAATCTGAAAACAAGTGGGCAGAGGTAGGAATGATTTAAATTGAACAGAACCCGAAAGAAAAGTCTGGCACCACATAGGACACGACGTGTACATTTGTTTCATATTGTAGGTAAATGAATATTACACAAACGATCTGAAGCATAGTAAAACTCAATACGTTGTTCTTGCGAAATAATACTATCATTTAATATTAATTGCGTTTAAATACAGTGACAGTACTAGGTTACTGTGTCTTATATGAAAATAAGAATATGCTGGTTATGTTTTAACTATTACGCCGATCTACTGTTGTAGTTAAATACAAATACAATCTGAAAGTAAGTAAGTAAGTAAGAATTAATATGTAAAAAATTATTTTTCTTCTGTTTATGTCCCAAACATATTACACTGAAAATAGAAGCCAAATAAAAAGTAAAAATTCGAATTATATTATGCATTAAAAATTCTTATTATTAGTAAAAAATTGTGTCTATTTGTTTGATAACGTAAAACCAAAAGTAATGTACACTATTACCATTACTATTATTGTTATTAACATCAGGAATTTTGGCTCGGAACGGTTCTTGGACCACGCTAATTTATTTTATTTATCGACGATTTTTGCAAGGAAATTCAATTTAAAACATTATTATATACCTACTGATGATCTAAAGTCGATTAATTCGCCAGAAAACTGCGATTTGCTACAACAAAATCTTTTTAAGATCAATTGGTGTCACAGAATTAAATTGCCACTTAACATAAGTAAATGTGTTAGTTTTCCTAATTTAATAGATAATGAAACTGTTTAAAGATGCATACAATTTAAAGATCATGAAGTTATTTCTGATTCCAAACTAACTTTCGTTGCTCATATAAATTGTATAGTTTTAAACTTTTATAAGAATCTTGGTTTCATTTTTAGAAATTATAAAATCTATCGACTCTTTTGATTCTGTTTAACTTTTTTGTCAGGCCGAAATTAGAATATGTCTGTGTTATCTGCAGTCCACATTATGATAATCACGTTTCAATCTTGAAAGGAGTTCAGGGAAAATATCTGAAATATTTGTTTTAAAACTGATCGGAGCTTTTAAATTTGAATAGTTTAACTTTTATAGTTATTTATGAAACAAGTACAACTTCGAAGAAGCGCCACCAAATTTCAATTAATTTAGGCAACTTCTTTAAAAAATATAAACAAAAATAAATTTTCTTATGGACATTTTAGTATGCTGTATCTCAGAAAAGAAGCATTTGCCGTCATATAATAATATGAACGTTCTTACACCTTGTATATTAGGTGAAGGTATGATTTGCCTGAATATCTAAAAGTGTGTGGTAATTTTTCCTTCCCAATTTTGGATGCCAGCTAGAGTTCCCTAGAAACTTAGATATTCCATCGAATTAAAATAAACAAATGTGAAAATAGATTTACGTCGAAATTATTTTTTAAATGTATTTTGCATAGCTATTATCTTCTTAATATATGAATAATGTATTTTTTATGTATCATAACATAAAGAATTTACAGCTTTTTATATATCCATATAAATTCTTCCTGAGATTATGATGCTTGCTTCTATAAATGGAATATGAATGTGTTTTTACAGGCTGTAAGATAAAATCAGTTCATTAAAAAATAAAAATCCTTCGTAAAATCAATAAAACATATATACTGAAGTATTTTACATGCCCTAAAACTCAGTTTATTGAGCAATATCGATTTATAAGAAAAAACATCCCTCCGACCATGAGATGCACAAGTTAGTAGTAGTGGACTTAATATGTGAAATATACAGGGTATCCCAACGAAAATTTGACCCCCCCTATAATTGGAAAACCGAATAATATTTCAGTATTCGCCGAGACCCGTCGATTTTTGTTCTTGGGGGGAGCTTTTTTGACAGTCAAGCCAACTCGATATGTTCATCCCCCTAATGCCTAGCAACCCCAACTTAAAAATTTCAAATGCAACTACCCCACTTGTGGCACATCATTTTAAAGCCCTTTTCATTGCGAATACAGTGACGTACCGTTTTTAGAAATCGGTTGAGATTTGACAGAATGATTGGTTACAAACGAAAAGATGACAAACCAACTTACGCGTAGTAATTTCTACACAAATGCCCACCACTAATAAGTTTTTCATCTACTACACATAACCGCATTACCTAATTGTTATTGATGTGTCTATCAGTTTACAAAAAAGTCAGAAATGAAATAAAAAAGCTGAAGCAAATAATAAATCAGATTTATTTGATAAATTGCTCAAAATGACCCCCGTTAACTTCCAAACAAAAATACAGTCTGTTTTCAAATTCTGTTCGAACATTATTAAAGACATCCGCAGTTATTAATCGGCATTCTTCTACAATTCTCTGACGTAGCACTTGCAATGTTTCCAGCTGAGTGGCGTACACTCGTGATTTTAAATGACCCCACAGAAAAAAGTCCAAAGGGGACAGATCCGGAGATCTTGGTGGCCATTCGACGGGACCTCTTCTGCAGCAGCATAGTGCAGGGGCGCACCATCTTGTTTGCAGGTTATTTCATTTTCTAGTAAATTGTCGTCACTTTCTAAAATCTCTGTTATCCTAGGATCAATTGTACTTTCCAATAATTCTAGATAGGTGTTTCGATGGAGATTACCTTGGATGAAAAATGGTCCAACAAGATGGTCTTCCAAAATGCCTGCCCAAACATTCAATTTTTGAGGTGTCTGAGTATGAAATTCCCTGATTAAATGCGGATTGGTCTCACTCCAATAACGACAATTGTGTCTATTCACTTCGCTATTCAACATAAATGTGCATTCGTCGGAGAAACATGTATTGTAGAGAAGATTTGGATTCAGTAGAAGTTGTTCACTAAAGTATTCGCAAAATTGGTTACGGCGATCAAAGTCATCTTCATGTAACTCTTGAACCAGCGTCATCTTAAATGGATGAAACTTGTGTTTTTTCAAAATACGATGAACACTGGAACGGGATACGCCAGAAGCTTGAGACACAGTTGTAATCGATTGCTTATTATCCATCTGTACATGACGCAAAACTGCCACTTCAACTGCTTCATTTCGAACTGGCCCAATTACTTCACGTTTCTTGTTTAAAAGCGAACCTGTTGCAACAAATTTGTCAATCAGGTGTTTAACCTACTGGTGGTTTAAATTTTTTTCAGAATGATTGCCATTAAAAATTCGTGCTGTAGCTTTAGCGCAATCGTGATTTCGATAATAAATTGCAACAATTTCTATTCTTTCCGCGATAGAATAAACCATTTCGAACACACGTTAATACTTTCAATACCGGCTGAAACTAACGATTTCTTGGTCACAAGCAAAAACACTGACTTTTTGTAGTACTGATTTTTGTTATTTTGAAAGGTCTGAATTCCTATAAACTTAAGTATCTTCTACTAATAACTATTTTAGTATCTAGTTTTATTTGCTTCAGCTCTTTATTTCATTTCTGACTTTTTGTAAACTGATAGACACATCAATAACAATTAGGTAATGCGGTCATGTGTAGTAGATGAACAACTTATTAGTGGTGGGCATTTGTGTAGAAATTACTACGCGTAAGTTGGTTTGTCATCTTTTCATTTGTAACCAATAATTATGTCAAATCTCAACCGATTTCTAAAAACGGTACGTTACTGTATTAACAATGAACAGGGCTTTAAAATGATGTGCCACAAGTGGGGTAGTTGTATTTGAAATTTTTAAGTTGGGATTGCTAGACAGTAGGGGGATCAACATATCGAGTTGGCTTGACTGTCAAAAAAGCTCCCCCGAAGAACAAAAATCGACGGGTCTCGGCGAATTTTGAAATATTATTCGGTTTTCCAATTATAGGTAGGGGTCAAATTTTCGTTGGGATACCCTGTATATGAACCATTCTTAAAGTATTTTGTGTTTGATACTTGTATTACGTTTGCACTATGTTTCTCGGCGCAAAATGATCAAATTTGCGGTGTTTTTAATAGTAATAACTACTGACTAAATACGGCATAAATGTATTACGAGGAATTGTTATTAAATTTTTGTAAAAAAATAAACCCTTCTCTAAAGTATTACTAACAACTAATTTTAGCCAATATCTGTCTGTTAGGTAGGTGCCAATCTATTTCCATTATACATTGAAGCCTGCGAAACATAAAAAACTCCTTCCAGGGAAATGGCAATGGTATTTAAATAATTGCTGTAAATTCCTGGAATGCAGTGAATAATGTTATAACGTAAATATAAAATGCTACCGCCTTCTTTAGAACTTACCATTCATTCAATAAAAAACCGTCCACATACAAATACAATAAATTACTACTAGCGCCGTACACCCAAACAACGGATATTATTGCTCTGCATATCTACATGCAAGCCACAATCAAACGCGTTCATCAGTAGCGCACTAGAACGAGTGTTAGAAGCCTTTAAATATTCAAAATAAAACAGCCTACGTAAATTCCATAAATTAATGTTATAGATTCAAATGCTACTACTTCATTACTTTGGAAACCATTTATTAGTGTACTTGATTTCCATGTTAAGAGTGCAACTCATTGCGAATTTGTCATTGCCAATTTTAAAATCACAAATGTTGTGCACCGGCATAAGACAATGGTTTTATGCCGGTGCACAACGCGTCAGCCACCGTTGCTACTCAACATCTAAAGCCCGCATTTCACTGAGGCTGGTCCAGCCAGGCTAGTGCAGCCCGGCTGGTCCAGCCAAATTTGAAATGTAGTATAGCAAATGGTCATACACTCACACAGGCTGGTACACGATGAGCTCGAAAGCAAGTTTGGGTGCCACAAGCCATGTTTGTAATAATTTACATTTTAAAGCGGGACCAGCTATGCGGGACCAGCTATGCGGGATCCTATATAGACCAATTAGATTTCTGCCTTTATACCACGTGAGCATCTACGTCGCTGTACAATCTCAGTCACCAATAGACCAGGACCAGCCTGGCTGGACCAGCCTCAATGAAATGCCGCCTTTGCACTTGTTCCAGCCACTAGCCACTAGCCTAGGCCGGACCAGCCTCAATGAAATGCGGGCTTCAATACGAACCGTCTGCTAGCTAGAGATCGACATGCTATTGCGGCAGGTACTATGAAAGTAATGCATCTGTCGCGCTCATAAACTACTGTCAGTATTGAATTAAAACTCGTTTACATGGATTTAGTAAATAGACAAAGTTACTAGAGCAAGTCGCTAGCTGAAAAATTTTACAAACCAGTAACTTGTAATGAGTGTAGCAATGTTTCATATTAGTAATTCAGTTTCAAAGTAAAATATAAGATAGTTGGAAATCTACTATAGCTATATCGTTTATAATTTTTAATAAATATACGTACTGTGCTTGTGTTTCTTAACATGAACTATTCATGTTCCATAGTTTCGTGTTTTGACACTTTAAAGATCGATCTATCTAACTTAAAACTGTACATATACGCAAATGCATCCCGTTGTCTCAAATGCAATAATTTACTACTAACCACTCAAAAGAGGCGTTGACAAGAAGATAGCAGCAGAATAGTAGACTAGCTTCGACATATTCCTTTCGATAACTCCGTGGTGGGAGTAAACTAATGGATAAGTCAAACTGCTCTCTACTTACTTGACTGTCTCCATTTACTGGCCTGGCTAGTACTCTACTAACCACTAGAAACTATGTTCACACGATACTAGTATTCAGAAGCTAGCTACTTGATCCAGCAAGTCGCCTATTTACTAAACACATGTAAACGAGCTGTTAGACCTAGTAAATTGTTAAGTCAATTCGTCAGTAGGACCGTCAGACAGAGATAGATATTCATTAAAAATAAGTAGATAATTCGTATATTCTTGTGAACCAGTATTGTCTGGTTATTTTATTGACAAGTTAACTTTGCAGTTTACTAGATATTAAGGTGTACTGGTCGGGGTGTTAATCCGCCGAAGGGTTAACTTTTTTTTAAATTAATTTGAATTATCTTAATAATTTAAATGTATCATAATTTTCGTATCTCACTTAGTATAGAATATTATATCCACCATGTGTTTTAAAAAGAACGAACAGCTGTAGACAAAATAGTCATTTTCAGAACTGTTTACTTTTAAAATTGGTTTAGTTTTCTTGTAACATTTTGCAATGGTATTTTATAAACTATTTCTTTATTTCGAATTATGTTTGTTGTGCCAATATAACACACTGATATATTTTAAAGTATTAATAATATTGTGTGAAACTAACTACTCTGTGAACTAAAGCCCCAGCCAGCGTTGAATTACACCCACAACATCTACCCATATATTCTTTATTATTAGCTTTTGTAACATTTTTTACTGTATTAGAAAGGTATTTTAAGCCAATCTAAATCAAATATCCTGCAATTCCTATCAATGGAGTCATATGTATGCTCTCTGATACCAAACTCTAGGTATGCTAATGAACAATTCCACTGACAAAGCTTTATTCAATAATTATCTAAAGAAATTAATCTATCTATAAATATAGAGTGTTTTCATTGAACCAGGTTAGTAAATTTCAATGAAGAAATAAAATAAAACTCTCCCCTGAAGTCTTTGGCTCTGTTGATCAGTTCTTCTTCTCTGGCGCGACATTCTGCTCCAGAATACAAAGGTGCAGCGGTAATCAAATGAAAATTATATAATAAAAAATTAATTTGTTACATTTTCTAACGTTCATGTTCAGTTAATTTTGTCAAATTTTTGGGCCCTCTGTCCTACTGTACGTTTGTAGTTTAGGCTTCTTGACATTGGAGAAATTTCGGAAGTAACTTTGAAACTGTAGTTGAAATTCTTTGGTCGAAATTTATATGTACTAATTCGTAATGTTCCGGTGTGTAATTTGAAGTCACTGAAGACTCAGTTACATGGATTTTCTGAATTATTGTCTTGACCAGAATCTTCTCATTTTACGAAAATATTGGTCCATTAATTTCGCCCTAGATTTCACAACTGCTCACTTCTCAAAGTTGTTATCCTTTAGGTGGCTTCTCTCCTTCTTCAACCTTTTCCTAACATATCTCCTTGTTTGCTCAATGTATACATTGATCTTGCAGCAGATTTTCATTGATGTGTAGACAGTGTACTGCACTCCTTTGTTGTACATTACACTTGTTTAATATCACGTCTGTAGATGAAGGTTTGCTAAGGGGAAGAGAAAAATAAAGAAGTAAATGCAACTCCGATATAAATACACTGATTGATTGACTGATTAGTTGCAGTTGTCACCTGACGTTCCTCTAAATCTACACCCATATAAATATGTAAATCTACCTTCCGTAACCGTCGAAACAATTTAAATTCAGGATTATTTTAAAAATATATCTTCATTATCTTTCAATATGTTCCGCCTCTGTGTAAGTACATTTATCTCAGAAACAGATTTTTTTACTACGGACCAAGGAAATGTTTGGTGTCTGAGTTGTCTGGTGTATCAAGGGAAAATACATAAGACACATTCACACCTCCATATTCTCTAGTTAATATGATTTATTCCCCGATAATTTGTCACATTATGTTTATTTATTAGATCATTAATTACGAGATAGGAAAGACATTTGCCGTGTGTTCTGTCCATAAATAATAGTCGTAGAAAGTGAAACGTATGGATTTATTTGTATTGAAATAATTGCATTATTTCTATAATTTACGTTTCTGTTGCACAAACCAATTGGCAGATACATTTAACAACACGACTGCTCGAAGGTGGAATAATGAGTATTTTGGAAAGAATTTTGATATCCGCAATAGTCATCACACTTACTTCAGAGGCGGATAGATAGAGGTATTAGAGACGCTTCTGCCACAAACCACCAAAATAAAAGTCACAAAGTAATGGCAATTTTATATGCAATGAGTGTGTAAGTAAGTAATACTTATAACTAATTATTTTTTACGTGGAAAGTACGTACAGGGTGATTAAGAACTTTGAGGATATGTGCACCTTTAAATAAGTAGTCGATGTCACCTAACTAATATTTCGCGTAAAAAAATGTTTAAAGTTCTAACATCATAAAGGAATGCGTAGCTGGGCAACTGTCCTTCAACGGCATCTGATATACAAAAACGTAGTTTTTGCGCCTGGAGCGCGTGACAACTCGCCTGCCTGGCGAATAGGGTTGGAGTGGGGATATGCTCTCTAAGTGGCAAACGAACGGGGTCAGTAGTGTTGTTTTATTTTTCGTGGGTGTGAATCTTTAAAATGTACAATATATCTCTGTGTACAGCAATGCTGAGTTAATGAACATTATGGTAATGGTTATGGGCTTCGCGCTTGTATGCGGATCGATTTCCCGATCGACACATGCCAAATCATGACATTTCTACAGCAATGGTGCAACGTGGACGTGATACTGGCAATTTACGTACAAATCGTGGACGAGATGGTGACCCCGGGTGACCACAATGTATTTTAGCAGCTGATGACCAAGTGTTGAATGTGGTTCATGAAAATCCACGACAAGCCAGATTACTAGACAGGCGTGGCGCTTACTTTCAGTTATACCCATATCATATTCAGCGTCTTCAAGCACTGTTACCAGCGAGTCCATTACGAGTTTTTGTGAATGGTTGCTGCAGTGCTGAAAATCTCCAATTTATTGCTGATGTACTAATTATAGATGAAGCTCTATTTACTAGCAATGGAATACAAAACATTCGCAATACACACGTTTGAGAAATTAAACGGAACCACTTCCAATCTTGTTTCTCATGAATATTTAGGCAGGAATTAGGATTAGGAGCTTAATTGGACGGTTCATCTTGCCTAATCGTATAAATGAACAAGAACATCAACCAGAAGGAACTTTCGGTTTAATGCGGCCTCTTTCTATAACATGTTTTCCAAAACTGATTATTAAAGGAGTTACAGGGTGTTAAATTTAAAATTTTATTTTCGATATTTGTAAATAACTTCTTAAGAAATCCAAATATTTACATAAAATTTGTAAACCGGGGGTTCTACACCGCGTACTCATGGTCCCTTCTGTCGGGTTAGACAGACGAAAGCAGCTAGGATTATTCGTCGGATACCTCACCTATGGCATACTGATGAGAGCTAATAAGCTCGAAACCGGTATATGTCTGGTGGGCGTCTGACGAATGACTCTAGCTGTTGCTATAGGTTTTCCAGGTGTAATTCAATGCTGGTCGGGGCATTAGCCCGCAGAGTAGTTGTTTCCTGGAATTCCGTGTTTGCAAAATATCGTTTCTCGCCGATCGCGATAAAGGTCGACAGCTTTCAATGGTGTCTACTGCATGTAGAACGCTTCGTGCCTGTGACATTTTCAGTCCGGCATTGAGTAGCGAACGGCCGATAGATGTAGTTAGTTCTACACCGCGTAATCGTTGTACCTACTTTGTTGAAAAATGGTTTCATCAAACCTCGCCGATATTCTTCAAATTTTGCACGTCTCCATAATTTACGATTCTGAACAGCTTTTTCAAGTAACATTTTGCTGTATTTTCAGCAGAAAACGCACTTTTCCTGAAACCAAAACAGTTTTTACTCGGTGCACTGAGCATTTCAAATAGGGTTATTTCAAAAATGGTTACGCCTACCGACTTCAGCAAGGTATACCTTTTTTCAAATAAAACAGGTAGAATAATCGATTGTTTCGACAGTCAGATGGATACATTAAGATGCAAACAAGTTCCGCCATTTAAAAGAAACATGGTGTGCCCCAAGTGGCGCCCTCTATTAGTGACAAAATTAACGAAATTAGAAACATATTTTTGAATTTCTTGTTCGCAAAAACCCCCGATTTACAAATTTTAGGTAAATATTTGGATTTTCTAAGAAGTTATTTACAAATATCGAAAATAAAATTTTAACTTTAATACTCTGTAACTCCGTTAATAATCAGTTTTGGAAAAAAAATTATATTGACTTTTCGAAAAAATGTTACTTGAACTTGACACGTTTTTTCGAGTAGTATCACCCCTAAATTTTCTGCGCAGGTTTTCCGGATACCCTGTATAAGAAGAGTTTAGTGGGAGACACACGGACCAGTTTTGTCTTATTTTATTTTACTCTGTTTACTGACAAATTTTGTATACTATTTAGTTAGCCTTTATATATGTTACATATAGGTTACAGCCTTGACTATAGGTACTCAAGGGTTACAGCTCCGGTAAGGGGAGGTTCTTGAGAACGATCAAAAATTGTATCAGTTTTTAAGGGTCATGGAAACGTTTTTGGAAAGCTTATCTTACCTGCCAGTAACATATATTTTATTATTTAAGAAAAAATAGTAATCTTGAAATGGTTGGTACCTAATTAGCGTTATCTCAAATATTACTTTGTAATGAGGAAAATGGATACATTTATTTTTTATATAAACATACTGCGTAAGATTTTGTATATTTTGGAAACAAAGAATACTGCGCTAAAGGGTTTTGGGACAGATGTGTGTTGGAACATTTTTCTTTTTTAAAAGAATTGCACCATTTTGGACATTTAATAACTTGCAACTATCTCAATTCATATAAAAAACTAGGGTAAAAGACTAAAGCATTCTTTTCAGTAAAAGTAAGTAAATAATCTCATAATGTTGTTAGAACATTACACAGCTATACATGGCATTTAACTGCATTCCAGTTCACAAATAAAATGTGATGGTGAGAGGGCTTCGATTTTGCAGGTACTGAAAATAGCCATGTCAGTGAATGCATGAACGAATAGAAGCCGTCTTCAACAATCGGCAAAGGGTTCAAAAAAAGAAATGCACCTGTATTTGTTTCGCAAAAAGATAAGTATTTACTTAGACGTCGAGCAGGTGTTCTCTTTTTAAACAAACGTGCTTTACCTGTCCTTACACAAAAGTAAAATATAAGTACCTACCTAAGTGAACTTGAGAACATTTTTCATTATTTCATCTGAATCTTAAGCTTTAAATCTTTTTACATCTGTGTTCTTACATCCATAAATGACAAACTGATAAAGTCTCACATTAAAAAAATAAATATTAATATCATCTATATCATTAAATGTAACTCTAAGTAAGTTGCTGTCTTTATACAGGGTGTTGAAAAAGAGCGTAAAATATTTCAGGAGGTAATAGTATGAACCAAAATAAACAGAAAAGTCTTAATAAACATGGGTCCGCAAAGTAACGGTTGCGGAGATATGGATCACTATTCGTTTTTCAAACTTTTTATTTTATTAGGAATAAACCGACAAAGGAAGTTTTTAACAAACAAAAAACAAAGTTAGAGAAGATGTTCAAAGTGCCCCTCCGTCCATTTCCAAGCAGGCACGACATCTTCGTGCAACGATACAACTATATTCGAACTCTTTCGAAAACACCCTCCTTGGTTTGGATTTCTTGACACTTTTGATTAATCCGTAGCTACAGCTCTTCCAGGATATTTACAAGAGTACCATACACTAATGAACCGATTTACTGGTGAATACGTATTATATTATAAATTAGAAAGAAATGTTGATAACAGTTTGATGGTAGCCTTCTTCTATACTTGTAAGAAATCATTTGAATCCTCAACTTTAAACCACTGGATAGATTCGAATAGTTCATTACAATAGTTACCCAAGTATCTAGATTTAACCTCACAAGATTATTTTGTGGTTACACTAAAACGAAACCTACCAGCAGTTTCCAGAGTTCTGTGATAAACAGTCTTCATTATTTATTTCTACCCAGTAGATTTAATTTCTTATAAACTCCCATAAAGAAAAATTTAGGAAATTGATATCCCAATTTCTTACTGGCCGCAATATAGTCATACGTTCATCAAAACCATTTTATCTATTTCCAAATTTTCTATTTACGCGAAAAAATACAATTAGGGAGTACAAACATATTGCTTCTTCCGTATTTGGATTGGATTATTTTCGATATTTTTGAAAATATACGGTATATTTTTTTACTGTTTAAGAAAGGTATTTTAAGTTAATATGTATCAAATCTTCTACAATTCCTATCAATGAAGTCATATTCATGCTCTCTGATACCAAACATCTAGGTACTCTATTCAATAATTATCTAAAAAATGTATTCTATTTACTAACCTGATATACCCTATATATGGAGTGGGAACTCGAAATTCAACCACAATAGAAGAGATCTGCTCTATTTCGGTTGAATTTCGAGTTCCCACTCCATATATAGGGTATATCAGGTTAGTAAATAGAATACATTTTTTAGATAATTATTAAATAGAGTTTTGTCTGTGGGTGTTCATTAGCATATGACTTCATTGATAGGAATTGTAGGAGATTTGATACATATTAGCTTAAAATACCTTTCTTAAACAGTAAAAAATGTTACAAAAGCTAATAATAAGGAATATATGGGTAGATATTGTGGGTGTAATTCAACGCAGGTTGGGGCTTTTGTCCACTGAGTAGTTAGTTTCACACAATATTGTTAATACCTGAAAATATATGAAAATACGGTATACTTCTCTATATCTACGGTTTTCGAGATATTACATGTTTATTGTTGTTATGCAACTTCATATAACACATGAAACATATCTTTTTAAAAATTTTAAATGTAATATATAAAAAACAACAAATAATATTCGATCCCGTTCTTCTTCAATGCAAAGGTATAAGATTGCCATGTTAAAAGCAGACCTATTCGTTAAGCAGTGATAATCAGTGATAGTGATAAATGATCAGAAAAAATATGTTATCGATGAAATGGCAACAAATCGCCAAATAACGGTACTACGGTTACCACCTTATCACTGTGAACTTAACTCAATCGAATTAGTCTGGGCGCAGGTAAAGGGAGATGTAGCGCTAAATAATACGACGTTTAAATTAAGTGACGTGAAAATTTTGTTAAAAAATTCCTTGGAACGAGTAACTGCAGATAACTGGCAAAGATGTATACATCATGTACAAAAAGAAGAGGAGAAAATGTGGGAACTCGATAATTTAATTGACGTTACTGTGGAACCTATCGTTATCAATCTAGGAGACGAGGATAATTCATCAGAATATTCAGGGGATGAATTTTAATATACCTACTTTTTTATTTTCTTTATTGTACATTTATACAACACTACATTTACTCACCATAATTTGAATTTTCAAAATACATATATTTTTATGTGGAATAAAAGTCTATTCATTAAATTTAAATAAATATTTTGATAATAATATTGAATAATTTTATTTGAATGACTAAAAACCCTCTTAACCCGGTTATGATGCGTAAAGTAGCCTCGTGTTTGAAATGCTGTTTTTATATTGTTTACTTATAAGAGAAATGGACCGAGAAATTGAAGCGGCATAGACAAAGACGGATTGTCGGTGATTAAATTTTAGCTACCTGCTACAATTTAGTACGGTTGTGACCGGGTTCGGTCACACAAAGTACACCTCATCTATACCGATAATACATAATATAAAAATATTGAATATAAGCACCAGTACTACATTTATTCACGATTTGCATACATAATAAGCTTTTATTACTCTCCTTCATTTCTAAACAGACTATAGTTAAGCACTATCCTGTTCGTAAAAATAAATCTATGTTTGTTACAACATGATAGCAAAATCTTATCCATGCATGCTTACCTACCTATATTATTAAGTTAGGTCTTTTATAAGAAGCTAATTGATCGAGTAATCTAACTTTTGTCACCTACCTGATTAGTTGATTTCAATTTAGTTAACAATAACTTAGTAACACTTCTCTAAGTACCAATTAAGCTACTTTACTCGTATATATAAATACATTAGCCAAGAATATGCAAATTAATATGTCTTCTAGTGGTATATAGGGGATTATTAGAAATTATAAAATAACAAAATCAATGCCTGTCCACCTCGCTGCAATGGAATAATTATTGTCAGACAAAGCAAGTAATTTATGCCGATGTAAAACTCCAGATAATATACGTACAAGTTGTCTAAGGGCTTCTCTATTAGCAAATAATCATAACAAGCATACAGGGCGCACGGAAATTAATATGCAATTTAGATTAGCTACCTAACCATAATTTTTCCCTAAAATGTTAAGACCTTCAAAAAATCGCCTCGTCACGGAAGACTTCGTAAAGAAGATAAACGTAGGCTTATTTATTACTTAAACAGAAACTAATAAAGAAAAAGTCTTTTTGTTTGTACCGTAATTTGCTTGTTGGAAAATGCATTTTCTCCTTATAAAAGGAATAATATATGTGTTAATGACATTTGCATTAAAGCAATAAACAAATCAATGCCAATAAATCCATTAAAGTACCCTCTGACCTGAGCCCAATTATAATCAAATAAAGAGATGGTCAGAGATTAACGAGCCCCCGAGACCTTCCCCGAGAGGTCCGGTGAAAAACCACGGCAGTTACTTGTCGCTCGTCTTCCGCGTAACATCCGTCCAGACTTCTGTATTGGTGGAACATGCTTTCCCAGTTGTTATATCTTTATTAATATATTTAACGTGTTATAAACCGTGGACTTGTTATTTCTAATCTAACAACCCCACAATAATTAATAACAATAGAGGAAAAAGTTGAATATGCTGTATAAAATAGGTGTTATAAAATAGTAAACTTCTTTAAATTTTTTGTCCAGTCGTCGATTACACGCGTTGCCTTTTCAGATTTAACAGTGGACCAGTGTCCAGTGCCATGCAGAAGTATATCTTTAAATCACCTTTGAACTGCTCTTTTTGATTTTTTCTTTGCAAAATTGTATTTGTAAGAGTCCCCCTGCACATTCTATTTTTATTTTAGATAAGCTCTGAATCATCCTGTATATGGCACAATCATCTTACATTACCTCAGCAATTTCTTGTTAAGATTTATCCCATTATTAATGAATTCTCTATTTATTCTCTATTGGTTTTTGTTTTGTATCAGAACAGGTACAGAATTTGGATAACTCTTGTAAACAGAGGTACGAGTATTTTTATATGTAGCAACTAATCTCCTTCATTATGTCAATTCGTTCAACCAAAATAGGAAGCCGTAAAGTATTTGTATCTATATGTTTTTTATTTTTATTTTTAGCATAATCCTTACTAAGATACATCTGCGTTAGTATTACATAAGATTAGTAAAACTAGTATTGTTAATTGGCGTTTAACGAAAGAAAACAAACCTGTTGCTATTCAATGTGGGTTGGTATATTGACTATAAATTTGGCTTAGACGGTTTGAATGAAAATCCTCTTGTCTTTTTTTCTTAGAATTATTAATTTGCAATAGTTCCTACTAAAAAATAACTGTGGTTGGCTAGTTTTGATTTATGGCACTAAAATCTAAGATTTCCATTAGATCTACAGTACTACGTAGATAAATATCGAAGTTATAATATTTTTATGTTAAATATTCTTTTATATGTTATTATTTTATATGTTGTTTAACTTGAAAATATCTGTTACGTTGGAGTAGCATATATAGGCCTTAACTCTTATTTATACATTTTTTAATGAGGTTTATGTCTTTTTTATGTGTTTTTCAGTTCCCAGTTATAATCTGACAGAATTTTAACAAAATATTCCAATAACAGAAACGTAGGTAATTAGAAGAAAGATAAGATGGTAATATGATACACTACGATATTTTTAGTAATGTCTTCAAGACAATGGAATTATGGGATCAACTTTGATAAAAAGATTTCCTTAAATTTATAAATCGATAAACGATGAGTGACGACTCTGCTTCATTCGAACCCTACCAAAGCACGGCGTTACATACCCATCAACGTTACAAATTCTGGATCTCACAGTTAAATAAATAAAAAATAACTTGCAAGCCGTTCAATTTTGAAAATTTGGGCTTTGAAATTTGGTGTTTTCTAATCTACCTAATATATTTAATCAAAAATTGTTGTAGAATTTATCCCTCTATCTAACCGTATTACTGTTCTCTATACCTATTTCTTTTATTTTCTTATTGATGGTTCTTGTGATAAGTTAATAAAATTATCCAATTTCTTGCGAGGATATCTGTGAAAATGCTAGCAAAGTAAAAAACAGAAACCAATATGTCATGTCATCATTTTGCTTGATATACATAAGGAAGTTTGATAAAAGACCCCCTAAAATTACGTGTAGAATCCAAATTTGCAAAAATATACAGGGTGTTCTGTTAATTTAAAAATAAGTAGATGGTGATTACAATTTAATTTTTTCTAACGACCAACATTAAATGGGGTACTACAGGGTAGTATTCTCGGGCCAATATTATTTTCTATATACACTTTTGATTTAACTTATATAAAGTATGTAAGTATGAAACTGCCTCATATTTATATATTTTGTTAATTAAGCGATCTGATGTACACAATGTTTTTGGCAGAAACGATCTTTATACGATTCCTCAACATGTAACATCAAAATTTGAGGGGTCGTATTCGTATATGGCTCCTAACTTATTAAATAAATATCTTCATATATTACATTTACCACTCAACTTGTTTGAAAGGAAATTGAAGGACCTGTTGTTTGCGTCTAATTAACAAAACAGTTTATTTTACTAATTTATTGTTCTACATTCTGTATGTATTATGCATTAGTTTTACATATATTTTTTTATATATATACCTTTATATGCGTTATTTATTTTTTTATTTTTTCCTCGTATTTTTAGATGTACACTTTCTGTATTTTATGTCTCATAGGTGGAGTGGAAGAGCGGCGCAAGCCAAATCTCCTACCTTTTGTGTAATTATTTTCTCTTATGTAATATTTGCATAATAAATCATTTCTATTCTATTCTATTCTATGTGAAGGACAGGTGTAACTGTCAAATAAGGAAGATTCGTTTCCTCTTCTAGAGTTAAATATATTTTCATATATAAATATTGGCCCTAGAAGTTTTCGTTAATGAATGACAGTAGTAAACTACAATTATAGTAGGGAAATTGCATGATTTTCCCAAATACGTACAGAAGAAAGAGTGTATGTTTATATTAATCGAAATGGAGTTTGCCCTAGACAGTTTCATGAAAAAATAAGCCTTACAATTTTTGTCTGACCACGCCTCGGAAAATGGTCGCCATCACAGCGAAGACGTGAGACGTCAGACGGCAGAAAATTATGGTAGCTCCATGTAAGGAGAAAATTGAGACACCTTGTATATTTAAAAATGTACAGGATGCTCCTTAAGTAAGTCATAAAGATAAATGCTAGATAGTCAGTTGCTATTAGATATTACTTTTTACATAATTGAGACTATTTTCCTAATACTGACATCAAAACTGACAAATAAAGTTTTTTAATGAAATAATAGGTGTATGCACTTCATTCATTAATAACATTTTACTGTGGATATAGTAATCTTAACGAGAGTGAGTCAGATACAGAATATATGTTTTATTAAACCAACATGATATTGAAATTAGTAAATTTCTTCTGGTTCGAGCATAGGGATCTATATTTCATTATGTCTACTTATCATACCTACCCAAAAATTGAAGACAATTTTTTAATGCATTTTACACGTAGATATTGAAAGGTCCAGTATATTTTTAAAGTATATCACTGGGGAAATTCCACTGAAATTTCCGGCAACCTGTTATTTATATAATACTCTTGTAAAAGCTTTTACAACTTTGGTCACATTTAAGTTCAGGTTTATGGATTTATTATCTATATCATAAATTTATTTTCTGTAGGGAACACGAATTTCATATATATTACATGACAGGGCAATCATTTTTTGTAGTTGTTAAATATGCGAACAAAAGGATATATAATTATTTATTTTTTAAACATAAGGTGTGACATTTTGAAAAATTTTAACTTGTTTATTTATTTATTAATCAAATATATGTGTGACTAATTTAAAAACATAGTGGCAACAGACAAATTTTACGAATTATCTGGACACAAGGAAATTTATTTTTTTATGGTATTTTTCCATCTCTCATCTCTTTCCCTGTTGGCCTTTTAGAAAGAGTTCTTGCAATCATATAAAATTTGATGCTATTTTACATACTCTATCAAAAAATTACTGTCTGTCTGATGAATATCATAAACGCATTTGTTTGAATGATTTTACATTATTCCGATATTCCTATAATGCATTAAGGTGACGACAGACAGCAGTTTGTGCCTCCTCGACAGCCAGTGATGTGAACTATGCAGTTGTGAAAACCGTTGTTCTTGTCTCTCATCTTGCTTTGGATGCTCTCTATCACAACTAGCACAATTAGCCGTTGTAACGTAACTACGACTATTGTAGGTACTTTAAAGCGTGTCATTACGTACCTACGACGAAAATGAGAAATAAGTTTTTGGTACCTGTTACGTTCCAGAGACATTTCCGAAAGTTTTTATATATTTTTAGGTATTAATAATATTGTGTGACAACTCTGTGGACAAAAGCCCCAACCAGCGTTGAATTACACCCACAATATCTACCCATATATTCTTTATTCCTCTGTTTTCATTAAAGCAGGTTAGTAAATTTAGATAGATTAATTTCTTTAGATAATTATTGTATAGAGGTTTTTCTGTGGAATTGTTCATTAGCATACCTAGATGTTTGGTATCAGAGACCATACATATGACTTCATTGATAGGAATTGTAGGAGATTTGATTTATATTAGCTTAAAATACCTTTCTAATACAGTAAAATTTTTTACAAAAGCTAATAATAAGGAATATATGAGCAGATATTGTGGGTGTAATTAAACGCTGGTTGGGGCTTTTGTCCACAGAGTAGTTAGTTTCACACAATATTATTAATACCTAAAAATATATAGAAACTTTTACATAAAGGATATCTAAACATTATTCAAGTAGGTATTGTCATATTTAATTCATTGACAGGCTGTCACTTTTGTCATTGTCGATATTTAACTTCAAATAAATTTAATTTTTATAATAATTTTTATAGTTAGATATTTGACTCAACTTAAAGGAGGCCACCTGAAGAAGCAATCCTAAAAATGCAGAAATAGGTCAGATCTCATCTATTGTATTGAATTGTCGTGTTCCCACTGCCAAAAGTGAAGTTAGGTATTTATAGAGTGTTTTCATTAAAGCAGATTAGTAAATTTAGATAGATTAATTTCTTTAGATAATTGTTGAATAGAGTGTCTGTGGAACATACATATGACTTCATTGATAGGAATTGTAGGAGATTTGATTTATATTAGCTTAAAATACCTTTCTAATACAGTAAAAAACATTTCCGAAACTTGTACGACCACGTTCCAGCGTTGTCACTCTCTTATGGAATCCCATGTCTGACATGCAGTGTCCGCTTGGGAAGGAGCATATGAAAATCATGTAAGGAGACTAGAAGTGGTACAAAAATGTTTATAAAAATCATGTATAACAAAGACAAATTACCCTTCTGAGTTTCGTTATAATGAAAATGGAGTTTTGGATGTTAGGCAGCTGTATAGTATTCTGGCACTGCAACATATAGAAATAAATAAATTGATAGAAATTAATCATGGCCATGACACAATGTACAAAAAAAAGTTAAAACTAATTCAGTAAAAGTAACAAAAAATTTAACACAGATTTTCGTTATTCTTAGCTTCGTATGTGTATGGAAAAATACCTGAAACCAAGAGTTTTGAGCAAAAAAAATTATACAAAGTACAATTAAAAAAATGGAATCATTCCACTCCGCGCTCAATTTGACATGGTTTTGTAGATATATAGTTGTAGTTTGTAAATAAAGAATACTTAGGTTATTCTAGAATTTATACCTTTTTTGTCTCTTTTACATACACATGTTATTATTTTAAATAGATGGGAATATTATCCACACACTAGTCTTCCGCCTTCAGTGGCTTTTTATTTCCAAAAAGAAGTAAAGTAGTAGTAAAGTAGTTAAATTGAATATGTGGATATTTTTGTAAACTGGGTATATATGAGTATATATGTATGTGTGTAAATTTTTATTATGTGTATACCATATGTATATTTCTAAACATTATAACTTGTAAACTATTTTAATGGAAATTAATTACTGTTACTACTATTACTATATGCTGTATCCATGGAGAGGATGGGCACCCTCTCTGCGGGTCTGATAGGATGGAAAGATATTGGCTTGGATCAATATGAGAAATTGATACCGGTCGACGTTTCACCACCATCCTAATTAATGTGGTTTATCTTTATCAAGATGTAAAATTACAGTACAAAATAATTTTACAATGGAACTTTACAATCTATTTGTATAATTACAATCGATTTGAAAATTACTGTAAACGTGAAAGGTTAATAAATTGCCATATATTTTTCCTGTATTTTTTTAATGTCGGTCCTTTTTCATTCTTTCTTTGACTGCTCCGTTGGGTTGAACTCCGTAGAAACACATAGTAACTAGAAATAATGCGGCTTAATTAATATCACATTGACATCGAGCAGTTAGCTGTGTCTTGAGGTTCAAAACCAGTGGATCGTAACCATGCGTGGGCCCATTTTTATAATAGCACCTGTTCTCTATGATATAATGGAATACTTATGTAGGCACTGCGCTGACCGCTCGTTAAACTCTCTTACACATTAAGTGAAAATAATAAATATAACAGATAATACGGAATACCTTTCCAATTGCAAATACGGCAGTTATGTTTGGCGTACATGCCCTATCAGTGAACGTTGTACCACGACCGGCTTAGATCCTCAATCTTCCTGGTTTAAGACATTTTTCGAGGTAGGTTGCCAGGTTAAAATAGATCATACACTGTATACAGAGTGTGTCGTTTATAATGTATAAATTTATAGGACATGTTCTTGAGTAATTTGGAATAAAATAGTCTTATAACAAAAAGTTTGATCGTTACGTATTTTTTATGTAAATTAACTACCACAATTTGCAAAATGGGGCAAAATATGAACCGCTCCTGTTAATTCATCAAATCTGTAGAACATGACTATAGCGTATTACGTTTAGCATTCTTTAAATAAGCCATAAAGCACTACAACAAAAAACAACCTGAGAATTGTATGCAATCTTATTTAGGTCAATCGAACTAACATTGTTTAAAAAAAACCTATGTAAATATCGCGTGGCTTATCTTATTACTTGGCTATTACATTCAATATGTTTTGTGTTATGTTTTTTTTTAGTTCACATAATTGTTTATGTATACAAATTATTACAATAAACGGAAAAAATAATAATATAGGTATTTACTTTTATCGAACGTTTAGAGATATGGTTCTTTTGTATGGTGCAGCCGGGAAAAATGCGCTCGCGGGAAGTAGGTTGTACAGAGAACCATGGCCAAATCGTCGAATTCCAAGTGAAAAGTGAACATACAATCTTACGTTGCATTCAACGACTATGAAAGTGTTATTCTACGAGGAGAAGGTGTGGCAGGCAACCCTAATGTAGAACATACAGTGATCGAAACTCTTGAAGAACATCACACGGAAAGCACTCAGCTCAAGTAGAGACTTCCACCCCTACCGTACATCGCATGTTATGACGCCAGCTATTACATCCCTATCATCTGCATCCTGTAGATCATTCAGTAGATGTTACCAGTGGATTTTGAATAACGTATGGGTTTTTCCCGCTCATATTTGCGCAACAGTTGAGGTAACCTTTACCCGTGACAGAGTGATAACTTTGCATAATACGCAAGCAGGGGCCTATAAAAATCCACACGCAACTAGGGAAAATCAATTTCAATACGGTTCTCGGTAAATGTTTAGTCTTGCATAATCGACGTTGTTCTTCTTGGTCACTACTTCTTCCAAGGACGGACAAATGGGCTGAATATGCTGATTTTTTAATGAACAGAGTGCCTGAATGTTTATTAGACGATGTGGTATTATAATTACAAGATGGGTCTCTTCCATACAGTACTCAAGCAATAAGGACGCTTTTAAATTAAATGTTTCCACAACGATGGATCGGGCGCCTTAGTCCTGTGCCGTGGCCACTACGATCTCCAGATTTGACCCCAATGTACTTTTATTTTTGGGGTAATATTAAATCACTGGCCTACAGTGCACCCATTGCTATAGTAGACGAATTATAACACCGGATACTTGAAGCTGACACAATTAGGGGGATTCCTGAAATCTGGAAAATGTTCAATTGCATGTTATGATGTCATGCCTATGTCTGCTTTTATGGCGGTCAGTTTCAACATTTTGCGTAATCGTTTCTTGTTGTAAAAATGAAAGTTTAATTTACATGAAAATAATATCATTCGATTATATTTGTTATGAATAATCTTTGGGTACATGTATATTTTCAGTCTAGTCAGATACAGTTAACAGTTCCGAATGCTCTTAAAATATGAAAAAGTATTGAATCTAGTGAATAACAAAATACTTTTTATGAATCTAAAAGTTTGTTGGTGGAATCTCATATATATTCAAATTTTTAAGATGTCTATTAAGTTGTCATATTATTATGTAAAGTAGTGTATTAGATTTTTTAAACGATATATGTTTGTAGGTTTTAAATATAGTTATTCGAAACTTGTTGAGGATAATGGACTCTTTAGACTGTGTGGTGTGATTTGATTTGTAACATTATTGATACTAACATTTGCATATATACACATCAAAATGGTCTAGGGGACAAGATTAAAAATAAACGTTGTTTCACCTAGTGCAGATATTACGACATAAGGATGAAATAAAACAAAAAATTGAACAATAGTTATTTATTGTATAAATGTTTTAATTTTATCGAAGCAAGAATAGTTCAATAATATTTCTTAGTATTCAATGAAACGTGGTAGGTTACTGGTTGGTATGGTACCGTGTTTATTATCAATTATTTAATAAATATCTGAATTTAGTAAAAATGCAAGAAAGTAATTTTTCTCTGTAGCTGTTTTCGAAGAAATTCAAGAAGTAATTTTCCATTTATTACCAGGGAACAAAGTCCAAGGAATATTACGAAAAATTGTTCACCAAATTTAACGAATTGAGGAAGAAACGGAGAGTCTGTCAATAAATGAAGAAATCATGCTATCGTATTTTTTAAATTTGAAGAAAAAATATGCAATTTCATCTGTGTGGTCGAAATATTCGATGTTAAAGGCTATATAAAGTTCTACAAAAATATAGATATGTATTGGAAAATATAATAAGCTTACTGCTTATTTGAAAAGTGATTCGAGGGGATACAAAACAAAAGAAGCTGCAGTATTGGAAAGAGCACATATTGAAGAATTTTTTACTGTTGCTTTAGTTTGCGAGAAAAAAGGATTTCATTTTTCTACTGCTTACTTTGTTTACTATTATAACTAAATAATATTGAAAATAAAAGTTTTAAAACGCCCTTCCTTCTGATTTAATCATCTTCAATATCTGACTGAAAATGCATTACAATACAGATTTATGAAATTGTAATAATTTCCCGAAAAAAAACCTAAAATTTAAAAATGTGATTGTAATAACTGGATAACCCTCATCTTTAGTGAATTTTGAGTTAGTGCTGCCAACAATCTGGTTTCAAGTTTAGTTGGTGGCACATTATGACATATTTGAAATATCTAAAGTACCTCTTTAAAAGAAGTTAGTTTGTATTCAAATGCCTAGATTTATGTAAAAGCAATAGACCAATTTCGAAAACCAAAACCACAAAGTTGTATTCAAAAGACTTTTCCTATTTTAACTACTCACTACACACCTGTTGGTACGTCCTAAATTATTAGAGAAAGCGAAAGTTATAGGACATGTAATGAATGTACAAAGCTGCTATGGTTTCTTAAAACTATGAACAATTAGACATATTAAGGAGAATTAATTGTCAAATAGTTATAAACAAGCACTGACTAATCGAAGTCGTTATTTTCGTAACATTTGGTTACGTGTTTTTTTCTACATATATACATGAAATACCTTGTTTATCGACATACTTTTATTTTCTATCAATATAACGATAATTATTCGGTACTTTCATTTTGAACTACAAAATATATACAGCGATAAATGGTAAAGTCAAATAAGAAATATTTGGTACGTCATACATGATAACGTTATGGACTTAAATATAAATTTTAAATTAAAAGTGTTTTAATGCCATTCAGTAGTCGGTTTTGTGCTTGTGAAGTTATATTTTATATTTGACAAAATATGTTATGAATAATAAAAGGATGTTGATAAAAGAACTCAAAGAGCATTTCTTAGGTAAGTTTTTAATAATATCTGAATAAACCTACACACAAAGGTTTAAATAAAATGCATGTTTAAATTTGACTTTTTGCTTTTACTAAGTAGAAAAACCATGTTTACGAAGTTCTAGATAAGTAACGAAGCCACTTTTGATTTTATTGGTTCATTCCTAATAAAACAAGTATAGAAATATGTGTTATAAACAGATTTATTTTTCTTCTACACTTGAATAATTGTAGAAAAGCACGGTTAAATTAAAAAATTAATTATCGCAAATATTGTAGTTTGCTATTAGATATTTTTTTTAAAAAAAAGGAGACCATTGACCTGGAAGCACAGAAGGTAACAAATAAACGCTTACCTGATCATTGAAAAATTAGATACCTACTTCAACAGTTAATAGTCACTACCAAATGTTAGCCAACAACCTATTAAGCTAATGTTGATGTTGTTGTTTTGGTGATCAGCAAGTATACTATAAATGAAATTTCAGCTCTTTCTGGAATTCTTTTTGAAATTATGACCTTAGCCGTTATTCATTTTTTCACAATATTTCAGCAACTGCAGCAGATATCTTGGATTTGTTTCGTATATTTTAGTGGTCATAAAAGTAGCAACTTTTTTGTAATTTGGGACACCCTGTATATTTTTTCATTTTCCTAGATGCAAAAAGTGAACCATGAAAAACGGACCAAGTAGGCGAGCATTTAAAATTCACATTGTATTGATAACACGGTTATATAATCTAAATAATTATTTTCATTTTCTTTCTGAATTTAGATGTAAGTATTTATTCTGATCTTTTAAATAAGTATGTATTATATTGGTTGTGATGTTAAAAGCTTATATTTTTAGTGGGTAGGCAGTGACATGAAAACGCATTGAGTCACTAGTTAGCATTTAAAGAACATCCCGTAAAATACCATGTTATCTCTATCTGAGGCTATAATAGAAAAGAAATCTGATATGATTGGGTCAGGTAGTAGACCTAAACAGTTTGTTTTAACATGACAAGTAACACCTTGCCACTGGAAATATGTCAAGTTTTATTTAACTGATTACCTGTTTTGTTTTTAAAATAATAGGTATACTGAACGAGCTACATTAACGATAAATACATTTTACAAAATATGTATTGATTAAAAACAAAATTTTAAACAAATTAAATTCTTCAATTTATCCTGTGAAACGCATTTCATCCCTTTAACTTAAAAACGCTGGTCACATGATGCCTCATTTTAGAAAAATGTTCATTTTCTATTTGGCAATAAAAATAAAAAAATGTTTCAAATTAGGTCAGCTCACATAGTTAGTGAATTTTTTTTAAACGCTCTATAATTAGATATAAAATGTCGGTCACAGATTTTATTCATTTTCTACGTTCATGCAAAAAACAAAACTTTATTGAACTATATTTAGTGAAAGAAGTGGTTCTTTATTCCACTAGTGCAATAAAATGTTTATTGCATTCATCTGTCATTCTACTACAGCGTTTTGTCATCATGACAAACATAAACGTTCAAATCGACGTCACATTTTCCTAGACTTAGTGTCATCTAAATATCATTTTTCGGGTTTTGCATGAACGTAGAAAAATATTGTATGCAACTCTTACAAAAATGCTTATTATATAAACACTTTTTCACTTGTTACATAAATAACAATTTTATCTGTTGCCAAAAATGTCAATAACCGATGTAAGTGTGGTGAAAAAAATGGTGTCCCATCTTTGGAGTCTATTAAAACGCAAGCGTTACGGCTTCAGTTAATTTTAGTGACAGTGTTTTAATATAAATTATATTTAAATAATTAACACTTTCAGAATCAGGAATTGCCTTACCATTAAAAAACAAGGGTTGACCCTTGCATGTTTTATAACCTTCAAGGTCAAATCCAAGGTCGACAAGTTTTCCTCTCGGATGATCCAAACAGCTTTATACAATTCCAGAAAGCAACTACTCTGCGGGCTAATGCCTGAAAAACCTATAGCAAATAGTCAAAGTGATTTGTCACCGGTCCACCAGACATATAGCAGTTGTTTCGTGGAATTCCGTATTTGCAACATATCGTTATAGCCAAATCACGATAGACGTCGCTAACTTTCAATGGTAGATGTATCTCTGCTACTGGGCTTATCTTCCTAGACATCATAACTGCCTCAGTTTCAAATAAAATGTTGGATTTTTGCCCAACATTAAATTCAAAATAATTACATCACCCGATTGTGTGACTGTTTTATAAGATTTGTTGCAAAAAGTTTTTATTTCTGCCATAAACTACCAAATTGCTAGTTGGGTAGATAACTAGAAAATTAGTATCCTACTCTCCTTATAAGAAGCATTCATCATTTACCCAAATCTTGATTCATTTTGTAACTGCTGATCAGGTGAAAGCACTGATGCTGGACATAATACAAAAGTAAAACCCAGCTTTCTAAAAAAGTAGGATCATTTTCTCCACATATAGACATAAACTGCTTCTGTGGCATCATATTGAAATATTGTAACTGATTCCTTCGCGTTATAGACGTTACGTAAAAATAGAGCACACGAATCTTAGAAAGTTAATATTCGTGAAAAAAAAAACAATAAAAGAAAACGGACAGCACCCACAGTTGCAATTTATAGAGCACATTGGGAATTATATAATTATACCTCCTACAATTAGATAACAATATGTTAGTCAATACCTGTATATGTCAATCATTAAATACTCGTATATATATTTCATTGACATGTGTTGATGAATATAAAGTGAAAGTTATTAGAGATAGTATTCAAGCAATAGCTATATTTCGTTCGTGCTGAACAATAATTAATATTTTTTTATTATGTAGGTGTACTATTAAATTTATTAAGACAAATTATTAGTCAATTAACACCCACATATGTGCAAAGTAAATGGAAACTTTATAATGTCGTTGACTGCACAGTGCGCTGCTTTATATTAGTTTGCTTTAAAAGGTTGGTCTTAAAATATTTCAATATTGGTATTTTTAGCGGATTATCGAATCATTAGTATTTTATAGTCTACAGCAATATCCAGTCTGATTCCTGTTGCACCTGTTGTGGTTTTTACAACTGAATAATGTAAAATCAATCTGATTTACAATGTTTTGGTAACGTATGACGCGTCTATCATAAATAGATAGTAATTATTTAGCGACTCAATTATAATATTTATAAATAAACATTGTAATTATTTCGCGCCTCAATTATAATATTTATAAATAAACATAGATATGTATGGATATATACAGAAAACAATGGTTCTATTAAATTTAATTGGGGTAAGGTACCCAGCGCCTGTACATAATCATTTAGTCATTTATAGAAAAATCCATTCAGAGCAGAAATTCCTTTTACACCTGTTTTGGCTTTTCCATTTGAATAAATATATCAATCTAGTTTATAAAGAGGCTTATACCATAATTTGATTAAATATACCTTCTTATCTCCATAAAGTAATTTCAGAGATACCTGCTGGCACACAAATATATATAATTATCTACTGCCTCTACTACAACGTTTACAAAACAACATAACAAAACAGAAAACAATATTTTCTTGAAATTAATTATTTTATCGACTTGAATGTAATAGTTTTTGATTAACTTTTAATTTAACTTTAAAGGTATAGAAACATTTTTCTAAAAATGTCTATCAATGATGTCTTATATAATATATCAATTCAAAAATAAACTAAAATAGAATTTTTAACAAAACTTATTTACTTACCAACAACAAATTATCAAACTTAATACAATATTCTTCAATACTTTCATGAGTCGTCAAAATACCAATACTTTTTTCAACTAACTTGCTGCTTCGATAGCCTTCTTTATTAGTTTTGTCTAGATTCTTTATGTTAATCTGTAATACTTAGGTTTGTACCAATTTTAACTAAATATGTGTTTGTTACTGTAATTAAATTTATCATTTTAGTATAAGTATTTTTATAGATATAGGTATACATTCATGAAATTAATATCTGTAATTATATATTGCATTTTGGTGTTTTAAATGTATCTCGAAACAAGTGTTAATTCATTTCTCGAGTAACTTTTATTTACCTACGGTAGTTTTTATTTCTTCTTTTAAGAGTATACATAAACTGTTATATGGTTATATATTTGTTTGTATATGTGTACCTTTTATATGTTTGTAAACAAAAGTTGGATATATAAAATTATTATTATTTTTATTTATTATAAAATGTAAACACCTTGTACCTTTTTTTAATAATAGTCTACGGCAATATTTACTGTTTTCTTAAAATCGAATTCTCCACACAGACAGAAAGCTATACTGATATCAAGATTAGTGCGCTTATTCCAACGCTAGCTTAGTTTCACAATTCCTTGAGTATAGTAATACTTTACTGAAGCAGTAACTTATTCTTATATATTTGTTTAAATGTTATTTAGATAATATTAAATAGTTGAGTCAATAATTATTGTTATTCCTCAATTAAAGTTATGTTTTATTTATTTGAAGTTTTAAGTGACCTGAAAAGAAATACTGCAAATGTTGGAAATAATTACTCTTGCTATATTTTTATTCCTTTCTAGAGTAGTTACTATTCTACCTACCGTATACATATAAGTAATTAAACACTACTCACCCAGTAGTAGTTATTTAATTATTTCTATTAGGAAAGACAGGCTTATAGTTAACTGTCAAAATCATCCATTAGTGGCACACTAGACATATACCGCTTTTGTGTTTATTAGCTCTCCTCAGTACATAACTTCAATACAATTTATAATAAATAGTACTACAATTACTCTCTATAGTTTTGGTAATGATCACCACAAGTGTTATATTAATATCATCTATAAATATTATTTTGCACTATGACATTTATGCCGCCTTTAAATTTTACAGTATGACATTTATTACAAAATATTAATTAATAATTAATTATAATTTTAATTCGTGCAAATCTATAAACCTATAACATAACGAACAATAACATATTCTATACTTAATAATATTTTATTGATATTTTAACAAATTATTATTCTTTAAGTAAATTTTAAATTTAGAGTAATTTTAATTAAAAAATTTCTGCTAAAAAAGAAAATAATTCGAATTATTCATGCTAAATAAAATGAGTAACCTGTTTAGCCAGGTTACTTAATCACATTTACTTCTGAAGAAAGAAAGAAGAAATGCAATAGTTGTCAATACCTAATATATGCAATTTAATATAAAACGATATAACTGCAAAAGAAATCCATAACAATGTTATTGATACCTGCACAAGCATAAGCACCAGGTAGAATGATACGTGCTACTTTAAATTGCTTCTAAACTATAATCTGGAAATTCCCTAACATTTGGCTTAAAATTTAGACACCTATTGAGGAATTGGTATTGAGGAAATTCCATGTTTCTTATAATCTTAAAATATGCATACCTATATTTTGAAATATATTTGCAATTAGGACAGTTGTTATTTTCGTTTTTAACATTTATAATTCAGTAATCTTCTGCTGTATTGGGGATGAATTTAATTCGACCGAATTGTATATACTGGATGAGCTTGGCATATCTGAGATGCAGCCACCTTAGTAAACCTTTCTTGGATGCGAGGGAATTAAAGAAAATGTAGACTTTTGGGTTTCATTTTAAGGACGAATTTGTTGAATAACAATTCAGCAGTATGGGAAGAACAATAGGCTGATCTCCACCGTGATGCTTCTGGACTCTTTAAGAACTAATCTATGTGAAAGAAAAATTTAAGGTATTAAAAGCTTGGAAAATGTGTTATTGTTTAAAACAGTATATGTGTAAATAATCTTTTAACACACAAATATCTTGTAAAAGATAATATTCTCCAGACTGCTAAAATCAAAAATGCATTCTAAAAATGATTAAATATTTTTTACGACATAACGTAGGCAATATTTACGAAACATGTAACTCAAGCGCAGCACTGGTTATAGCTGATTTTTTTCAAATTGTATGTTATTTAAAACTGTCCTTTACATCAAAATTCATTTTCCATATCTTCGTATATTTTTATTTTGACCTTGTGAATCCCAAAATTGTTAGCTAAAAAATAAATATTTAAGTATATAAGAAATGATTCTTGTTGGAATGAAAAAAAATTCTATATCGGACTAATAATAATTTGCTTGCGGAACTTGTGGTAAGAAACTAACTTGAATGAATAATTTTATTCTGCTTAGTGATACAGCATTTAGATTTTAACGTCACAGATATTTGAAAGCTATTAAAATTTAAATTTAAAATCAATTTTTTAGAATTGTATCTTTGCTCTTTAGATAAATAGAGGAATATTTTACAGAAACGATAGTTCACAATTCATACTATTGATGTCAGTATAATGCTACTGTGACTTTTGAGAAATTTACATGAATATCACAATTACGAGGACAGTTTCGTTTTTTTAAGTTTTATTTAAATGTTAGGATGAGACAAGTTTCCATCCAGGTATAGTTAAATACACTAGATAAGAAAAATGCCCACCTATATCAAAATAAAAACAAATTTTGACACATGCACTTAAAATGCGCCTGTGTCTTATCTTGTTTAATTTGGCATTCTATAAATAGCAACAAATAACACCATCGAAGTCGACAAACAGAAACGGCACGCACCTCGATTCTCATCTTAGTCACGCACGTGTGTAGGAGTGCTAACGCGTGCTCCAAAGTGCATGTCTATGCCTCTACGGTGTTTATCTTTTGTTCTGCCGCCCTGTTTTCAGCCTATAAACTAGCCGGTCACCATTTGTTTAGACTTTCTGCAAAAATGCGTAAATTTGGATATCCTGAGGGAGACTAGGGCAAGACATCTGCCCAGCGATGGCGATCCAAGTAGCTGTCTGACCACAACTGGCATGCTACTATTTATCATGACCACCTACGCCGAGGTTTTGGTGTTTCAGAACAAATAATAATTTGGTACGCCTTAAGATTTTAGATCCATTGAAAACTAACATTAATTTCCAGTTGTGACAAATGCATTGACCGAATATGTTTAATAATAAAGAATATAATGGGTAAATATTGTAGGTGTAATTCATCGCTGGTTGGGGCTTTAGTTCGCGAGTATAGTTAGTTTCACAATGTTTCATATCTAATAAAAAAGTACAGGCTGTATCACATAAGAGGGCCACTCTCATGTATCTCGCTTAATATGCGAGACACGTCAAAAATCTTTAATTGTTTTTTGTTGCATTTTTGGAGGCCTTTATGCTCGTACAATTAAATTTGAGATCCATGGCCAACTTTATGAGTAATAACAAAAAAACCTGTAAAGTGCCCAAACTTTAAGGCTGTCTAACTTTTTTATTTTAAGAGATAGAGAAAACTTATTGGTAATAAATTTTTATTGCAAAATTGATACCTTCCACCTGATATAAACAGATTTTTGAAATATTGTATGTGGTTCGCTGCGCCCTCTAGGCGGATAAAAATTTTTTTTTAATGAAGCAGGCTATGACCACAAAAAATTGCCTGTTTTTTCGTATTTCATGCAATATACTACATGTTGCCCTTATCTTTTGTATTTATTACATTTTAGTTAAAAAAAAATGTACCTAAATATTTTCGTGTTGCTCAAGATAATGTAGAACGTGTTTTAAAGACGCCAACTGCAAAAAAAATAATAAACAGAATGTACTTTTTTATGCAAAATACAGATTTTCTTATAATATTATTTATTTTACAAACATTTTTTTACGATATTGACTTCATTTTTCATGACGCATCTCTTCTCAACTTTTTTGAATAAGTTCCAAATCACACTGTATATGTTCAGAATTTATTTTTAAAAATCTATTTAACATTACAAATGCGATTTCTATACGTAGGATATGATATGTTCCGTTTAATGAAACAATGTGTATATTTCTTTATATTTTTCCGTTTTATAAAATATAAATACAGAGTGACACATTTGAAAGCGGGGCACCTTTCTTGAAGTTTTTTTTTAATTACAGAGCTTCAATAACTGTATCCTGGTGACAAATTTCAGAATGAAAATTAAATTTTCAAGGCCTACTTCCAATTTTATTTTCAACTGCAAAAATCCTTTCCACTGTGCCTCCACTGAATTTAAGGTAGTTTCAAACGGGTGTGGCCAAAATTTAAGAAAAATACAGGATGTCTCCGAATAGGTGAAATGACGCTTGGAAGAGACAAAAACTTTTGGGGTTGAAAAATGGCCTTCTTGTATTCAGCATCAGTTCTGCTTGTTTAGGAAATAAAATCTGCCATGATTTCAAATTAATAAAATCAAGTAAGCCATGATAATTTAGAAATAACTGACTTTTTCACCAGTAAAGTGCTGTTTCTCTTATTTATTTTAAGAATAATTATGTCTTATTTTCATAAAAATGTTTAGTTTTTCGGAAGACTAAAATTTTGTATTTGTATTAAGTACTCTAAGTTATATACAGGGTATCAAAATAACAAAGGTATTTTCCTGATTTTTGTAAGTAGAAATGTTAAGAAATCATTTTTGTTTAAAATATAATTTATAGATACTAAAAAAATTGTAAAAAACCGACGTAGATACATTATTTTTAATGAAAACAGTAACCAATACCCCACAGGTACTAAACTTTATTAAGTTGGGTTAAAGAGAGCAAATATAGACAAGTGAAAAAGTTATATCAAACTGCAGTACCAAATGACAAACACCGTCGTTCTTCAGGTGAACTCATGATTCAGAGAAATTGGTAATAGTCGGTAATGAAAAGATAAAAATGACTAATACCTGATAAATAATTGTAAACTACTTTTAATCTCTTCGGTCTTTCGTTTGTTGACTTTGTGCATCAGAAATAATCATTGTTGTGCATTTCCTCCGAATGACACACAGATTTCACATTACAGTATATATGATACATGTGAGAGTATTAGCGCCCAATTAGTGAAGCCAAACCAATGCAATTTTTCCAAATTCGGAAAAATAACAAAAAGCATTTAAAGCCGTCTAGCGCAAAAATTAAGCATACAGGTACTAAGGTAAGTTTACTTAAATCGATTTATTTTGATCGATATATTTAATCGATAAGGTAGGTATGCCAAATATGCCATATTCGATTGTTGCTCCGTTTCGATCTACAGGACGTCAAGTTTAAATTTTATTTTCTCTATCTATAAATAACTTTTAAAAAAATCCAAATATTTACATATAGCGAAACAGTTTCATAATTTTCAAGTTATATAACAATTATTTTTATTGCCGTATCATTATTACTTTAGAAATATATATTTATTTTAGCGGTAAGTGCCATTATTTTGTTGTTAGCAACTGAAATATTATATAAATTTATCACAAGAACGTTTTGACAGCTAAATAATAAAACAGCTTACACGGCAAATATATCTACTATACCTATTTTATAAACATTTATGTGACAAGGTTAAAAAATATTTCAGCTGAAAATAAAGTGTTTTATAATAATTTTCTAGTAATCACAGTATTAGGTATACCTATAAAATTATCATATTAATAGATATTTGGAGACAATTGCTTCTAAGAGCAAATAGTTGTATTCTACACTGTAATACAATTATTATGTAATAGTAATATAACAATTGCAACCGAAGAACATTTATTTTGGCGCAAAATTAGGTACATTGACAAACCATTCTATAACACAAATTTGTAACAGCAAAATTGTGGGATATGGTTTTGTTTGTGTCAAAGTGAGCGGAGAAGTCTAGTTTTACTTATTACTTTAGCTTTAATAGTCATTGTAACATAATATAAACATGTCAGGTTTCAGCCAGTGGAAAATATTCAAACTACTACTTTTCTCTCACCCGTTTCGGTAAATGGGATAGCTTGTATCTTTTGACATTTTTGGAATCAGCGGATTATTTTACGTATGGTAGAACTAATTTTCTGACACATTTTCTGGATGTAAGTAATGTTTTTTAATTTTTAAAAATAAAACTAGAAGGCCGCGACTGACAGAAATTGTTTTCTTTTTTGACAGATTTTAAATATTGTACCACAAAATTCAGAAAAAAATCCTTTATTATAAAATCAATAAAACCCACCCTGTTTACATTTGAAAGAAAATGAGTTTTTAAGGAAATACAATAAATCGAAATTTTTAGTGGTAATAACTAAAAAAATGTACAAAAATATTAAAATATAGAATTTTTCCCATAATTACAAACAAAAAAGAAAACAATTTCTGCCAGTCGCGGCCTTCTAGTTTTATCTGTAAAAATTAAAAAAAAACATACATCCAGAAAATTTGTCAGAAAATTGGTTCTACCATACGTAAAATGATCTGCTGATCCCAAAAATATCAAAAAAATACAGGGTGCCCCATTTAAAAATATAAATTTACGGTCATTTCCGGTCAAACCTAACGCTAACTATCTACAAAATATTGACAGCAATTTGTATATCAAAATTGATAATCAAAGGAGCTTTAGAGATGTAAAAGAAAAATCCATTTTCATCATTTGATTTTCATCAATTAGTAATTCTAGATATTGTCTGAAGCTATTTATTTGTGGCATAATTTTAGGTTTTCTTTAGTTTTATTGGGTTTTTGCCACACTTTAATATTCGAGCAGTTTTTCAGGCAACTAATACTTTACGATCATTTTTGTCACAAATGCGTCCAAAAAATGATATACAAAATTCAAAAACTTGCATCTATAGTATACCGTGTGAATGCAATAAACATTATGTTGGCCTACGAATGTTACAGTTGAGGAACATAAAAATTACATAAAAAGACGGGAATTTGAAAAATCCAAAATTTGCGAACACGCTTGAGAAAACGGTCATTTGATTCAATGGGATTCGGCAAACATTTTAGAGAAGGAAGATAACGCAACAAAAAAAAAATTAAAAGAGACCGCGATTATTTTTTTTGAACTGTTCAGTGATTGATCATTGTTGGCTACAGTTGTATCAAGAAGAAGTAAGTAACAATAAAATAAAAATCTCTATGGAAGCAGATAAACAAATTTTAAACTGTCAAAGTTGACATACGTTTGATATTTTCCCTACTATTTTGAGAACGAAAACAGAGAGTTTTTCGAAACGTCAATAATACGGAAGAGCCCGATAGTGATGCGATTTTTGATATATTTTACTTATCTGCTTTTTTCAGTGTGAGATTTTTTGGTTAGGCAAACTTAGTTTCAAAAATAACCCTTGACTGATCCGTTTGGCGCAAGGGCTTATTTAATTAATCTTTATTATTTTTTCAGAAGTGTGGCAAAAACCTAATAAAACCAAAGAAACTATTTTCGAATACTTATTTTTCATATTTTTGTATGTGTTTCAAATGTTAGATAAATTCAATATATACTTTTGGCAACTCACGTTATTTTGATAAAGAGTGTCAAATTTTGGATGATCCCCAAACATATTCATAACAAAATATTAACGTGCTAGTTACCAAATTACTTTAATAATGTACCTACGAGAGTATCTAACAGATTTTCAAATTAGTTTAGGAAAATAAAATTTGTGTCCCTGAACAGGCTTCTCTTGGACAATCTGTGTCTGTTATCAGCTTGAATATATGAATACCTAGAAGAATGAAAAAAATGCTGACATACAAGGAACACCAGTCACTTCATGAATAAGCCACCAAACGGTTATAGATTAACAAAAGGTTACAAGGTTGACTGCGATTAGCATATTCTAAATTCTTTGGAATTTCATATGTCTACATTTAAAACGCAATCCACTCTATAATTTAATCCTTTACTGGATAACTTAATGTCGAGGAAGGATACCCGTAATAAACGGTAGATAAGCATGTTCCCCACGATTTCAGTAGCATATCATTATGCAGATTTAACTTTTAAAAGCATAATAATATAGACGACAAAACAATTCAATATTCAATATCAAAACTCAGGCGGAACTATATTTATAATCTCGATAACGGGTATGCGGTATATAATTACGTAACGTACCAAACGATTTCAAATAGGCACTATAACTGTCGAAAAGGGTGTCGAAACGGAGGTTTCGTTCAACTAAGCACCTTTAAAAAACGACAGATGCGATTTTTCTTACAATTATCGGTTATTCCCAGCATTACATCTGGTCTGCAATTGGCTGTCTTATGATGCCTGTACCTGATATAATTTCTCTTGGGAAATTTCATGTTTATTGGCCGGGTGGAAATACGTGACAACACAACTAGATATAAAACAACGTTATTACCGTTTGGCTAGCATGTGTTTAAAATTTGGGTTCATTCAACAGTAATTTGCCTCACTGCATTAATTTAAGGAATATCAGGTTGGTTCGAAAAGATCTGAAAGTTTTAACCAGCTACCTGTGCTAAGAGCACGTTTTACACAGGGTGTCCCAGAAATCAACGTTAAGCCGGAAACGGGCGATAGGCCAAGTCGTGACTGTTATTAGAAAAATATAAAAAACATTTTTGTCATGTACTTTTCAAAGTATAAGTATCAAAAAATAAATTGGAAAAATTGACATCCTGTGATGATCTATCAAGTCCTGTGACTACAAATATTAATGTTTCGTCAATCTTTTTTCTGTAATGTAATCATGAATAACCCTTCTGTAAATTACAGTTTAACATTAAAACATAACTCTCTCTATTGGTGAGTGGTACAACTAAGAACTAATGTTATAAATTGGAAGTAGATTGCATTACGAATACGTCAGCAGTTTAAAACAAATCGATAAATTGGTTTTAAAGAGGGCTATTATTATTGCAAAATATTGTACGTCAACAGTTAGAGTAAATAAGAAGAAACTTATTACTTATTATTCTTAATTTTTCGAAAAATAGATTATTCATAAATAATCTCCTTTCAATTATCGTTTAAGGTTGCCGTATTTCTCGCCGTAAAATGACAAAATTTGTGGTGTTCTTTAGGTACAGAAATCTTGAAAAATAAAACACGTAGAGCAATAGTAATGTAAAAAATAAAATTATTGATGTTTCGGTTATCCACTTTCACTATTTAAATTCTCCTCAAATAATATAACTTTTAAAATGCATTTTTAAGACACATATTATTTTGCTATTCTAACCCTACATTTTAACATACTTAACAAAAAAAATGCATAACTATATAAGTTTATGTTATAACAATATTTACATCTACAGTTGAATTTTAAAAAATGCGTATTTTGAAAGATTTCTGTACCTAAAAATTTGTTAGTTAGATCATTAAGCCCTTAAGATAATCATAATGTAAGTACAAATTATAAGAAATCACAAATTTTTAAAATAATAGAGTATTTGGTTTTTTTTTTACTTAAATTTATCTATAAATTGAAAGTTTGTAGAAATGACTTCACATATGTTTTTTTTATTTGGATTTGTTCATAAATATGTTTTGTAAGTGCTTGTTCCCAATAGCATTCCTTCCAGTCATCACAAATAAATTCAGGTTATTTTTGCATTTTTTTGTCAAGATGACTAACATGTGTTTTTGTTTTTCATTTAAATTTGTAAATAGAAATTTTGTGAAGATTTTGATTCTAAATACCTAGTTGTTCTCAATAGCATTCTTTCCAGTCATCACAAATAAATTCAGGTTATTCTTGCAGGTTTTTTGTCAATAATGACTTCACTCATGTTTTTTTTTTTCATTTAAATTTGTTCATAAATATGTTTTGTAAGTGCTTGTTCCCAATAGCATTCCTTCCAGTCATCACAAATAAATTCAGGTTATTTTTGCATTTCTTTTGTCAAGATGACTAACATGTGTTTTTGTTTTTCATTTAAATTTGTAAATAGAAATTTTGTGAAGATTTTGATTCTAAATACCTAGTTGTTCTCAATAGCATTTTTCCAGTCATCACAAATAAATTCAGGTTATTCTTGCAGGTTTTTTTGTCAATAATGACTTCACTCATGTTTTTGTTTTCATTTAAATTTGTTCATAAATATGTTTTGTAAGTGCTTGTTCCCAATAGCATTCCTTCCAGTCATCACAAATAAATTCAGGTTATTTTTGCATTTCTTTTGTCAAGATGACTAACATGTGTTTTTGTTTTTCATTTAAATTTGTAAATAGAAATTTTGTGAAGATTTTGATTCTAAATACCTAGTTGTTCTCAATAGCAAGTTATTGGTTCCTTCGGGAGCGTTTAATAACATTTGTTTTGTTGTACTGAAGAAAGCACTTTATTACCTATTGTTTTACAATTCTAACTAACGCGACGAATGTCGAATCTATTATCTCTACTCGCTAGTCGCCAGCTGAAGCTTATATATAACGTGCGACTTGCGTAAGCATAATTTTATCTTAGCGAGTTTTCTAGGTAATTTACTGTAACTACATACGTTATAAATGGAATGTAAATAAGAGCAAAATATATATACAGGGTGTTTGGATAACACCTCCTCCTTAGAAGGGATTCCTCGGGAGTTGGAGCCTTGGGGTAGGTCCAGGGTTGTTGGACCTCGAGGCGTCAAGTTCTGGTGAGGAAGACCTTGGATTCTCCGTTGACTTCTTCCTTGTGGTCCTCCTGGGGTGATTCTTGAGAATATCCTCTTATAGGGATTGCACTGTGGGCACATCTTCACGTGGAATATACATAGGAGTAAAATGAGTATTATAACTCCTAGGGTGAGCCAAATCCATAGGTTATTGGACTCATTAGGGTGAAATTGTTGAATATGAACTTCGGGTAGTTCAGAGATTGATCTTTGGATGTCTTCTAGATACAGAAGAGATTTGTTGGAAATATCAATTGAAGAGTTTGAGTATTTTGGTTGTGGCAATATAATGGTCTGAGATGGTAAATTCGATTCTGGAGTAGAAATTACTTCTTCTTTTACTATTGTAGAACACTGGCTACTCAGTATGATAATTGTTGGGGTTGATATAGAAGTTGTAGTTAGATGTTTAGAACAGGTTTCTTTAACTAAGACGTTTTCATTAACTGGGATGATGACAAGTCTGTCATAACTTATGTCGACGAAGGAGTGATTTAAGTGAATTTTTGTTTTTGGGCAAAGGCCGGGTTGTCCTTTGAGCAAAGATTCATAGCAGGTGTCTTCAATGTGTTGTGGCAATTCGTCTAGGCATAGACTATATTCTTCCAGGGGTTGGCATTCTTCTTTATTCCATAGACTACTGCGTGTATCTTCTGGTATAAGGATTATCGGATGAGGGGGAATAATCGTGAAGTTAACCAAGGGGATTGGGATCAATTTATATTGAATGTAATTTACTGGATGAAAGATAGGGTAAGAAAAATGCAACAGAAGTGAATCTTTAAGTATATTAATATCTGTCCTAATGATTGATATTATTGAATAATTGATTTCTAAATTTAATAATTGTTCGGGTTTATACAATTCGCTAAGTTGACTGTTCATCTCAATAATTAATTCCTTTGAAATTAAATATGGAGAACTAATGCCAAAGTGAGATAATTGAATAGCTTCATTTAGGAACTCTAAATTAGTTATACATTTTTGCAGTAAAACTTTGAGTTTAATGTTATTAATTTTATTATCAAACAAGTTGAATCTGTCAGATATCTGTTTTTGTCTTTTTAAAAGTTCTTGTGTAGTTTTTTCGAAAGATTTAGTGATATTTCTCAAAATAGATGTACGGGCGTTAATTACTTCTTGAATTTGATCTTGGTTGTTTATTAATGTCTCGAATTTTGAATTTATTTCCTCTAGGTCGTCTGAATCAAGGGTTCCCCATAGGTATTTATTGACCTTACCTACTAGATTAACCAAACCTCTTTTTGAACGTGAGTGAGATTCGAATTTGTTCAATTGTAATTCCAATTCATTTATATATTGTTTAATTTCGCCTTGTTTACGTTGGACGTGTTTAACTTGTAATTTTGAGTCTTGCAAGATTTGTTTATATGGTGCCAGTGAATATTTAGTAATAAAAGAATGTGGATGGGATAAGACTCTAGTTTTTAGGTTGAGAAGTATTGGTAATAGAGGTGTTTTTACTTCTTCTACTTGGAGGGGTTAGATTTCTGGTAGGATAACGATGTACAGTAGTAGAAGGTACATCTGAAACAGAACGTTTCACTGTAGTATATCGATTTTCGTAACATTGAGGGGTTAACTGAGATGGTTCGTCTTTATTAGGTTTATTTCTAAAGTTCTAGCATGTCTGAATTTTTTGTCTGGTTCTTGTCTAGTAACTATAGGGTGTGCTATTACAGATGGAAGAGGTTGAGGTGGAGAATTTGGAGGAGACATTTGGTTCTCTTTAGCTTCATGAATAACAACTTCTTTATTTTGGGATTTTGGGTAGACCTTTCTTTTTCGTTTTATTTGTTGTTTATGAATTCGTCCTTTATCAGTGGTTACGTGGTGAGGTGAGTCTTGGGAAATGACGTGTCGTTTTGAAAACATAGGGCGCGCTTTCGAATAGCCTGGGTTTTTAACATAGATGTCTGTATCTATTTGGACATCAGCGGGTTCTTCTCGTTTTTCATTTGCTTTTGTTATTGTTTTATCTTTTGTTTTTCAATTTCATCATGAATTTGAGTGTTTATAGTATTTACGTAATTTTTATGTTGTTCGCAATAATCATTAATAATTTGTTCGTCTGAAATATCGAAAGGTGATATATTAGGGCCGTATAAAATTTCAAAAGGTGTTTTCTTAGTAGTGGAATGAATTGTATTATTATAACCTAATACACATAAGAGTATTTTATATTCTACATCTTTTTCATTGGGTTTTTCAATAGAGAGTGTACGATAAGATTCTGTGAGAGTGGAGTGGAAACGCTCCACGGGAGAATTTGAAGTTGAATGCATGGGTGTTACTAAATGTAAATTAATATAATGAACCTTACAGAATTCTTTGAAAAGCTGAGAATTAAAGGCTTGTTCGTTATCGCAAACGATTTCTTTTGGAAAGTTGAAACAACTAGCAAATTTAAGGAATGCATTAATTATGTCTAATGTGTTTTTAGTTTCAATTTTTATTGCTTGGCCTAATTTTGAGAATGGGTCAATTAAGGTTAGAAATTTACAGTTATCAATAAAATAAATGTCTATGTGTAGTTTCTGCAACGGTTTTAAAGGCGTTGGAGTTAGTTGGAATTTGATTTTTACTGGGTTCCTTTCGTATTTTGCCGATTGACATGGGACACACTCGTTGATGAAATTCTTTACATCATTGTCTAATAATGGCCAATAATATAACCTTTTAATAGAGGCTATTGTTTGGTTAAAGCCACGGTGTATTTGTTTACCTTGATGATGGTAATGTATAATTTTTCTTTGTTCTCTGATGTCGGGGACATCTTCCAATTTTATGTGAGAGATGATAAAGTTCTTAGATATTGTGGTAGAAAATGACGATTTTAAAATATTAGTAATTTTTCTTTCTATATTTGAATTTTGAAAGTAGAAACAATTTAATTCGTTTACATTGAGGAAGGGTTTTATAAAGTTAAAGGTTTCATTATCTGAACTAGTAGTCTTTAAAGTGATTTCATTTACTCGGTATTTATTGAACAAAAATTGAAAGGAAGAGGCATTTACCTTTATATTTGGGCTTTCAGTGATTCGTAATTGATTTTTATAATTATTTATTGGTTTTTCTGTGATAGCAATAGTGAAGACAGGTTCTTCGTGAGAGGAATGGACTGTTTGATTGTCTGGTAAATTTTGGGCTAATTCTTCTAATACTTGAGGATCAGGGGTGGAACTTTGATTTAGTAGATCATCGATGTCTACGTCATCTAAATCGTCAGGGATGTTAACAATCATTGACTGCGTATCTTCTAGGGCATTAAGATCTTCGATTTTTATGCGGGATAGTTTCTTTTGAACTTGCCGTTTATAGGGGTATTGGTAGGATTTTTTATATATCGGTTTTTCATCTACTGCCTTTATGTTACGTTTAATTTTGCTTGTGAAGGTTAATTTATCGTCTTCTTGATGAATAATGGAAGGAAAATTGGCAGGCGTTTTAAAATGTCTTTCTTGAGAATTTAAATTGGGTTTAGTGTTGTTTTCAGTAGGAATTTTTGAAAAATCTTTCTTTTGGGAGAAAATGATATGAAGTTGGTTCAGCTGAGAATAGCTCTTTAAATTCAATAGTTTGTGGGGAGTCTTCAAAATTTTGGATGTCGACTATACATTGACCGTTTTTAATTTTTGAAACAGTATCTGGAATTATCACTTTCTTGTCCTGAAATTGATGTTCTTCGATAATAATTTCTGTATCATCGAGATAATTTTGTTCAATGGGAATTTTGACTAATTTACCTTGGTGAGGTTCTAAGTAATGGCTGGTTAAAACAGTTTCGGGTCTATGAAAAAATATGGGAAGTTGGAAACTAGATCCGGTTAGGATATTTTTTGAAAAATCTATGTGAGCTTGAGTTTTAATTAAATCTTCCAGTCCAATTACGCCATCGAAATAATCATGAAAATTAAACGATATTACATTCATCGTGCCTTCTAAATTAAATTCTGGAGGATAGGGAATATTGGCTTTTGCCTTATGGCTTTAGTGCCTAAAGATGTTTTGACGTGTACAGGATCGTTATAGAGATATTCTGAAAAATGATTTTCCAAAATTTCGGGGCGAAGAATTGATTTGGTAGATCCAGAGTCAATTAAAAGTTTTAAAGTAGAATTTTGGTTTCCTCTAATTTGAATATATGGTAAAGGGGATGAAAATGACAAAGAGTTATATTCTAAAATCACCTCTGGATATTGGCTGAGGCTGTTTTGGGAAAATTTTCATCAATGGGGTCTGAGCTATAATTTTCGCAAGAATTTTCAGGATAATAATTTTCGGTGTAGTGATTTATATCATAGGGTGTTACATCTGGATTTTCATAATGTGACAGGTCTGGTTGTTCAGTATGGTATTCTTGATCTGGACAATAATAATATGGATTACTTTGCATAGAATATTCGTCAGTATCGTGAGTTATTGTATCAGAGTGTTCGATATGGTTTAAGTTTAATTTTTGGAAATTTTGTCCTGCTTTATTAACATTTTTAGTATACCAGTCATTCGTTTTTGGTCTAAAGGGCTGTTGGAATGGTTTATTTTGATGGGATTGTATGGTGGATACACCGGACATTGGGGTAGGTACTGTCTGCTTTGTAGGGGTTGTATTATTATAAAATGGTTGCCTGATTGGCTGTTGTGGTCTATTAAAATTTTGAGAATTGGATTGAAATGGTTGATGCCTTTGTAAGTTGTTGGTTGGTAGAGCATGGCTGGGTTGGTAGTGTTGATTTTGATGAGGATTTATATTTGGTCTTGGTATATTGAACTTGGGTTTTTGTGGAAGTGATTTTAAATTTAGATTTCGGGAAGATTCGTCAAATTGTTCTTCTGTGGTGATGACTTGTATCGCTTCGGTAATATTTCTTATATTTCTAGATCTAATTAACTGTTTATAATTGAAAGGCAAACAACGCGTGTATGATTCTAACGCCATTTCTGAATAGATGTTTACTTGGGCTTGCTTTTCTTCGATTGGTCGGTTCTGCTCGTTGACTTTCGCGACTAAATTACTTAAAATACTCATAATCTGTTGTCCTAAAAGTTTTGGTGTAAGTTTTGGATCTGATTGAATGTGGATTAATTTGTTTTGCAATGAGGAAATAGTGTGACCATCTCCAAATAATTCAGATAATAATTGTTTCAAAGCGTCCCAACTATTAAGTTCTAAGCGACATGATATGGCTAAGTCTGCTTGTCCTACTAACCTAGCTTTTACCGATGAAAAAGGAATAAAAGAAACGTTTGATTTTCTGAAGGAAAAGCCGAAAAAAGTTCATCAGCAGCACGGATAAATTTTGGTAAAAGTTGAGGATTTTCACCACTAAATTTTGGGATATTTTCAATATACATGCGGACAAGAGTATAATCTATAGGCATTGGGCGACTCATAGTGTTTTCAGGTAGAGTTCTTTCAGTAGGAGGATTATTAATCAAAGTAGGTCTGGTATCTACGTTTTCTCTTTGAGAATTACTAGGGGTACTGATTGGTTCGTCTAGTTCTTGACTAAAACGACTCGGGCGAATTAATGAAATATTTGGCATCTAGAAAAATTTAAATGGAAATTTTTGTTTTTTGATTCAAGAAATAATTTTGAAATTTTTTCGAATTTGGATTACGTAATCTCAACGTTGGCTCACTTAACTCTGTCAGGCCTCAATCTGCCTACTCCTAACAGAATAGTGTCAAGTTTGTTACTAGTATGTTGATTACGATGGTAAAATTTTGAATTTTGAAAAAGTAATCTCAACGTTGGCTCACTTAACTCTGTTAGGCCTCAATCTGCCTACTCCTAACAGAATAATGTCAAGTTTGCTACTAGTGTGTTGATTAAATGTCGATTAAAATTAATGATTAAAATTAATGAGGACAATAGATTCACTTTTGTTAGCAGAATTGTTTTATAGGGCTTGATGAAAGGACTTACTTTGAAAATACAGCAGAGCCTGGTTGTAGACGACAGGTTTTCGTCAGTGAAGTCTTCCTGGAAAGTGCTTCTTCGTGAGGAATCAGTTCTAGGGACCGTGAAGAATGCAGCAGCTTTTAGACAGGTTCTCTCTTGATCCTTTCACTAGAATAACGTCTTCTCTCGTACAGTTCTTTCTCGGAAATTGCAGTTCTAGGAACTATGAAGGTACCGCACAGGTTTTCACTTAGTTCTTTAACTAGAATAACTTTTCACAAAATCCTACCGACTGCGCCAGTTATTGGTTCCTTCGGGAGCGTTTAATAACATTTGTTTTGTTGTACTGAAGAAAGCACTTTATTACCTATTGTTTTACAATTCTAACTAACGCGACGAATGTCGAATCTATTATCTCTACTCGCTAGTCGCCAGCTGAAGCTTATATATAACGTGCGACTTGCGTAAGCATAATTTTATCTTAGCGAGTTTTCTAGGTAATTTACTGTAACTACATACGTTATAAATGGAATGTAAATAAGAGCAAAATATATATACAGGGTGTTTGGATAACAAGCATTCTTTCCAGTCATCACAAATAAATTCAGGTTATTCTTGCAGGTTTTTTTGTCAATAATGACTTCACTCATGTTTTTGTTTTCATTTAAATTTGTTCATAAATATGTTTTGTAAGTGCTTGTTCCCAATAGCATTCCTTCCAGTCATCACAAATAAATTTAGGTTATTCTTGGATTTTTTTTGTCAAGATGACTAACATGTGTTTTTGTTTTTCATTTAAATTTGTAAATAGAAATTTTGTGAAGATTTTGATTCTAAATACCTAGTTGTTCTCAATAGCATTCTTTCCAGTCATCACAAATAAATTCAGGTTATTCTTGCAGGTTTTTTTGTCAATAATGACTTCACTCATGTTTTTGTTTTCATTTAAATTTGTTCATAAATATGTTTTGTAAGTGCTTGTTCCCAATAGCATTCCTTCCAGTCATCACAAATAAATTCAGGTTATTCTTGGATTTTTTTTGTCAAGATGACTAACATGTGTTTTTGTTTTTCATTTAAATTTGTAAATAGAAATTTTGTGAAGATTTTGATTCTAAATACCTAGTTGTTCTCAATAGCATTTTTCCAGTCATCACAAATAAATTCAGGTTATTCTTGCAGGTTTTTTTGTCAATAATGACTTCACTCATGTTTTTGTTTTCATTTAAATTTGTTCATAAATATGTTTTGTAAGTGCTTGTTCCCAATAGCATTCCTTCCAGTCATCACAAATAAATTTAGGTTATTCTTGGATTTTTTTTGTCAAGATGACTAACATGTGTTTTTGTTTTTCATTTAAATTTGTAAATAGAAATTTTGTGAAGATTTTGATTCTAAATACCTAGTTGTTCTCAATAGCATTCTTTCCAGTCATCACAAATAAATTCAGGTTATTCTTGCAGGTTTTTTGTCAATAATGACTTCACTCATGTTTTTTTTTTTCATTTAAATTTGTTCATAAATATGTTTTGTAAGTGCTTGTTCCCAATAGCATTCCTTCCAGTCATCACAAATAAATTCAGGTTATTTTTGCATTTTTTTGTCAAGATGACTAACATGTGTTTTTGTTTTTCATTTAAATTTGTAAATAGAAATTTTGTGAAGATTTTGATTCTAAATACCTAGTTGTTCTCAATAGCATTCCTTCCAGTCATCACAAATAAATTCAGGTTATTCTTGCAGGTTTTTTTGTCAATAATGACTTCACTCATGTTTTTTTTTTCATTTAAATTTGTTCATAAATTGGAATTTTTACATAACTTTTGGTTCTAAACAACTAGTCACAAAAAGTAAGTAAAGTTTAGGTATTTAGGTACTGCAAATTTCAAATCTTTACGTTCCTCAATATGATGCCCTGTATACACAATCTTAAAAGTTTCCTGATCAACCTCATTTGGAAAACAAGTAAAATCTTTTTATCAAGGACATTTTCTTTTCGAAACAAAAATGCGTATAATAAAAATCCTTGCATTGCTCGAAAGCAAACACACATGATTCTAATAAAATATAAATAATTTGTAATCGAAGCAAAGTTCACGGTTTTTTTTTTCACAGAATAATTGCAGGATGTTTAAAAAGTCTAGATAAAACGAGCACGTGGATAAATCAAGGAAAAGCATGTGCAAATATTTTTAAATCGTTTAAAAACTTAACTCGAATTGCACCAGAGCCAAATCTTTTATAACTGAAGTATGAAGATCACCCATATTTACATTCTTTCTTGTTTGTCAAGTTAAACGTATTTAAGTCGTATATCAAGAACACACAATATTGATATAACTCGTTTTAGACAGTGCATACATTCATCGCAATAAAGAAACCCTTTGAATTCGAATTTAAATAAAAGTAGGGTGCGAGACTTTATCAAACGGAAATTCATAAAAAGTAATGCAAGGTGTGATCGGGTCGGTACGGTGCTACGTCGACCTGTTTGAATAGAATTAGATCACACAAGTGAAATTGTATTTATCGTATTAGGTACCAACGAATTACGCACTTGTATGTACAAGTAAGCTGTTAGCAACAACGAAAGGTGTTCAAAAAAATCAATAAGCGCCTATAGTTGCAGCCAAGCGATATGGATATGGAATTAGGTTAAAAAATATTTACATTTGCCTTTAAATTTATATGATGTTTTGCTGATTTTACAATAAACAATATCAAATCATTGTTCCTAATGTAATAAGACGGAATTTTTTTGAAAAGGCGTTATAAGCAAGCATAAGCTAAGTATATCTAATTACAAACACGGAATTCCAGGAAACAACTACTCTGCGGGCTAATGCCCCGACCAGCATTGAATTACACCTGGAAAACCTATAGCAACAGCTAGAGTCATTCGTCAGAAGCCCACCAGACATATACCGGTTTCGAGCTTATTAGCTCTCATCAGTATGCCATAGGTAAGGTATCCGACGAATAATCCTAGCTGTTTAGTCTGTCTAACCCGACAGAAGGGACCATGAGTACGCGGTGTAGAACTAACTACATCTATCGGCCATTCACTACTCCATGCCGGACTGAAAATGTCACAGACACAAAGCGTTCTACATGCAGTAGACACCATTGAAAGCTGTCGACCTTTATCGCGATCGGCGAGAAACGATATTTTGCAAACACGGAATTCCAGGAAACAACTACTCTGCGGGCTAATGCCCCGACCAGCATTGAATTACACCTGGAAAACCTATAGCAACAGCTAGAGTCATTCGTCAGAAGCCCACCAGACATATACCGGTTTCGAGCTTATTAGCTCTCATCAGTATGCCATAGGTAAGGTATCCGACGAATAATCCTAGCTGTTTAGTCTGTCTAACCCGACAGAAGGGACCATGAGTACGCGGTGTAGAACTAACTACATCTATCGGCCATTCACTACTCCATGCCGGACTGAAAATGTCACAGACACAAAGCGTTCTACATGCAGTAGACACCATTGAAAGCTGTCGACCTTTATCGCGATCGGCGAGAAACGATATTTTGCAAACACGGAATTCCAGGAAACAACTACTCTGCGGGCTAATGCCCCGACCAGCATTGAATTACACCTGGAAAACCTATAGCAACAGCTAGAGTCATTCGTCAGACGCCCACCAGACATATACCGGTTTCGAGCTTATTAGCTCTCATCAGTATGCCATAGGTAAGGTATCCGACGAATAATCCTAGCTGTTTAGTCTGTCTAACCCGACAGAAGGGACCATGAGTACGCGGTGTAGAACTAACTACATCTATCGGCCATTCACTACTCCATGCCGGACTGAAAATGTCACAGACACGAAGCGTTCTACATGCAGTAGACACCATTGAAAGCTGTCGACCTTTATCGCGATCGGCGAGAAACGATATTTTGCAAACACGGAATTCCAGGAAACAACTACTCTGCGGGCTCTGACGAATGACTCTAGCTGTTGCTATAGGTTTTCCAGGTGTAATTCAATGCTGGTCGGGGCATTAGCCCGCAGAGTAGTTGTTTCCTGGAATTCCGTGTTTGCAAAATATCGTTTCTCGCCGATCGCGATAAAGGTCGACAGCTTTCAATGGTGTCTACTGCATGTAGAACGCTTCGTGTCTGTGACATTTTCAGTCCGGCATGGAGTAGCGAATGGCCGATAGATGTAGTTAGTTCTACAACGCGTATATCTAATTAGTTAGGTTATTAATTTTCTTAAATATGTCCCAACAACATTTTGGGAATCTGGGTTAAACCAGTGCCTACTAGTATCCATGCACTTGATTTTACAGACTTATTTTATCTTTAATTAGATAAATCATAAACCCAATTTTTATAGTCACAGGCGTGTCTACAAATATGCAGAAAATAAATTATATTCTACTATTTTCCTCTACCTTAAAATTTTAAATTTGCAACATCAATTACAATTACACCAAGGTATGTACAGAACAAGTAATTAATACCAAAGCATGACCATTAGTCGTGTGACATAATCTTACCATCCGATTAGTTGATTGTGAACCAACCAGATTTTTGAATCTCAATAACTTCAAGTTGGATGGCTGATATACTCATACACTTACTATATTCGTAAATAAAAATACTAAAGTATTGTATTTACACATATACAATTGAAGAAGTAAATTTGTATTCCTTGTTGAAGAAGTTTGATGTACAGCACCATTTAACGTGAGGATCGAAAATAATTCTTATAATTTCTATAACATGTTAGTAATTACCTACAAATTTTTTTAAAAAGATTTTAACTGATAGATTTGGAAACTTCTAAATCTAAAGTAATGAGGAACTGGGTATTGTATTCTAAAAACCAATTTATTTTGCAAATAGTATGTCTATTTAATGTTTCTATAATATCTGAATTGACTTTATAATTTTGCCTGAAGTAATTAATATGAATGACAATATAATTTCCATCGATATGCAAATCATCCTTTTATTAAACATATGATGTATGATACATCTTTATCAATTTGACATATATAACAATAAATTATAGGATCGGTATAGAGAAATAAATATAAAATGTCATTAAACATTACTAAACTAGGCCAAGAAATTAGGTCACGTTTTAATTGTTTTATTAAAGTTAAGTTCACAATTTGATCATACATAATATTAATCATCAATCATTTACTTCAAATGAAGTCATTTGATAAAGATTTAGGAAAGTTTTTGAATTAGCTTAATAAATAGTAAAGTTAAAAAATGTATATCACTGCATAAGAGATACAAAAAGTCGGTTAACTGACAATACATTATAATAAATTATTTATAAAAATAGACATAAATTAAAAGTTATTTTCTAAGAGGAGACTCGATACTTAAAATATGTATAAAAATCTTTAATATACATAGTGTCCCGTAAAGCATATTACAAACTTTGGGTGGTGAGAGTACATAAAAAAATATTACTAGAAACTCTAGCAAACAAAACCTTTTGCAGATATGCAGGGTATTCTACAAGCTCTATGACAAAATTTGACAGATGACAGCTGTCAAAGATTTTCTCTTATATGAACATAGGTTCGATTCGTTTTGGTTTAGAAGTTAAAGGCATTTTTAAAAATATAATTTCATATTTCAAAGTTCAATAATTATTGTTTGTGTTTAAAGTCTAAACATTAGTTAACCTTTAATAACCAAATTAACAAATCTTATGATTATAAAAATGGTTCAAAATGTCTACCTTCCGCTCGAATGAAAGCCTCACATCAGCGAACTAAAGATTCCGTCACTCGATGGATGAGAATTAGATCATTTCTTATCTGGTTAACTGCATCCTGAATTCTTACAAGTAACTGTCGATGAGTGGTGATTTCAACATGGTAGTCAAGCTGCTTCATATGTACCCATAAATAAAAGCCCAAAGGATTTAGATCTGGGAAACGCGGTGGCCATGCTATTGGATCTTGTTGATCTATCCATTTATTCGGGAAATGATCATTTAATCAAACAGTTACTCGTCTCTCTTTTGTGTCTTCCTCCCTCTATGTTGTAGTGCACCATCGTGCAGATACCAAATACTTTGAACACTATTAACACTACGTTGTCAATGAAATCAAAAAGGATATTTACTAAGAAAGTTATATACAGATCTGCATTTAAACGATTATTTAAAACATGTACAGACAGTAAATAAAAACAAAGTAATAATTATGTTTATAGCAAAATGCAAAATACAAAAACGAATCGGACCTATGTTCATATCAGAAAAAATGTTTTGCCTAAAATTGTTTTGTCTATTACATTTTTTTTGTAAAATGTTTTCTAGTAAATTTACAAAATAGGCACTTGTCACTTATCACCTGTACATTTTTGTGTTTAATATCTACACATGGATTGGAAGAAGATATACTGTACCAATTGCCTAGACACCTCGTTCACCTGACCTGAATCCTGTCGTTTTTTATTTATGGGGATATGCGAAATCCCCAGTTTATGCAGCCCCGGTTGATAGCTACAGAAAATAACAACTTAGAATGCAAATTGTAGAGATTTTTAATTTGATCTGAAATGATTATTTAAGTAATTTCAACATTTATTACAATACAATTTGTTGTAGTTCTGATTCGGTTACTAAACGAAATAAAAATCGGTTATATTCTTAAAAACAGGCTTTGCCTAAGAAATGTATGTAAATAATACCCATTCCTCTGCATTTTGTAAATTTGCTAGAAAACTATACGTTTTGCAAAACACAAGAGATAAAAAATATATACATTCAATTTTTGAAAATTGTGTGATATATGATTGCTATATCTCTGTAGAATTTTTTATTAGCAGAAACAGGCAGAAAATGAAACAGGGTGATAAAAACACCCTTCCGCTTTCTCCACTTTATTCATATCTACATTTTTTATTGGTGTCCTATCCTTGAAAATTCCATTGTGTTCCAACATAGATACGTCAAAAAGACTACTTTTGTAGTTGCACTTTCTAGATCTGTAACTGCAAAACAGTGCGTTTAGGATGTTATGCTTATTAGAGTCTAATTTTGTATGTACTGCTACCACCCAAAGTTTGTAATATACTTTAATGGAACACCCTACATACATATAAAATATATACTATGGTGTATTCAATAATTTTATCTGCAGTACAAACGAATCATATGATTTATATAACTCGTTTTCTTCATGCTTGTACAAGTTTCCATGTATTCTTTCTATACGCAGCAACAAGTGAGTATCTCGTATAGTATTATTATTATGCATTTTTCTTGTCGAACAAGTCTTGGCCTGCTGCTAGAATCCCAAGTAAAATCAACGATACAAATAGTTAAAAATTATAATAATAATGGCCTATTTCTGGTTATAAAAAGGGGTCTGATAGACCATTATTATTTTGCACTCCCCTCAGATATTTCTTAACCTGCAGGCAGTATGAGCGCATTTACAGGTATTAACACTGGCAGCCTCTATATAAGCAAATAATAAAATAGGAGTACATTACAGGTAAGATGCCCTTTATGTCTGAAATTTAAGGCAAATACTTACTGCAGCATTTATTTTTCAACATTATTTATGTAATTAGCTTTTAATTAGTACATTTATATTATTTGACTATTAGAGTGCAATCTAAATAAATAATAAAAGTGAAGTAAACAAACCGCTTACAGGTTAAATGAATTATGGGAAATAAATATTTACAGGGTTTCTCAGAACGCTCTTAAATATACAGGGTGTCTATGAAAGGTTGGGAAATCTCAGAGCTGGAGATACTGGTTACCAAAAAAAGTCTATTGAGCCAAATATGCCTCATCCGAATGTTGCTGGTTTCAAAAATACAGGGCGTTCAATGCTAGAATTTTATTTAGATATATCACAATAACTTTGAAATCTGTCGAAGTATTAAACAAAAATTTGGCACAATTATGTTGTTTTGACACGACAAATAAGAATTTTTAACTAATTTTGACGTCACTAGTAGAGGGCGCCACTTATGGCACATCACATTTCTTTTAAATGGCAGAACTTTTTTGCAGCTTAGTGTATCCATCTGACTATAGAAACAATCGATTCTCCTACCTGTTGTATCTGAAAAAGTTGAAGTCGTTAGGAGTAACAGTTTTCGAAATAATCCTATTTGACATATTCAGTGCACCGATTGAAAACTGTTAAAGTGCCTTTTCTACTGAAAATACAGCAAAATGGTACTTGGAAAAGTTGTTCGGAACGGTAAGTTATGGGGACGTGGTGCAAAATTTCAAGAAGATCGGCGAGTTTTTATTTTGAAACCATTTTTCACCAAAGCAAAAAGATTTTATCAAAGCAGGCCGATCTTTTTTAAATTTTGCACGTCTCCATAATTTACCGTTCTGAACAACTTCTCAAAGTAACATTTTGCTGCAGTAGAAAAGACATTTTACCTGAAACCATAACAGTTTTCAATCGCTGCACTGAATATTTCAAATACGATTATTTAAAAAATAGTTACTCCTGACTTCAACAAGGTACACCTTTCTCAGATATAACAGGTAGGAGAATCGATTGTTTCAATATACAGATGGATACACTAAACAGCAAAAACGTTCTGCCATTTAAAAGAAACATACTGTGCCATAAGTGCGCCCTCTACTAGTCAAAATTAGATAGAAATTCTTCCCAACCTTTCACAGACACCCTACATATAGAGAATCAAGTGAGATATAGATTTAAAAATTACTATACAGGGTAGGTGTTTCAGATACAGGTGAAGAAAATAATAATATTTGTAATTGCCGGCTACTACCGCAAATATAGCAAGTACTCGTCAACCCCAATTATTCAAATACTCTATATATTATTTAATTTTAGGAAAGGACATCAAATTTTGAGTTGAATATACAATAATTTATACCTAAACCCAGCTAATTCGGAATTATTTGACATTTAAAGAGAGTGGCGATTAACGAAGTTTATAAGAACCTTTATATACAGGATGTAACAAAACGTTAACTGCGTATTTTTGCGGCAAGACATGACTATTTAACCGTACTTACCTGTATACAAAAATGCTTCCCTTAAATGATACAGAGTGTTAAAGTTGAACTTTTAAAATTGTCTTTTTCGCTATAACTCCTTCAGATTTTCAATTTGATAAATGTTTTTTATCAATGAAAATATGTTTATTTAGGCAAAGGTATTTAAGAAACATATTCGTTATTAAACTGAAGATTTATACTAAAATTTAATTGAAAACTGTAATTTTATCGTTTGAATTCATTACCTCAACATTTTATTATATTGTAGTAATGAATATCTGATATTTTGTCTATTTTTTCAGTCGTATTTGTAATATGCTTTTTCAGTTGAACAATATTCTGAATTGATTCGAAATAAAAATCGTCCTTCACAAATCCCCAAACAATTCATTTTCAAAATTAAAAATCTAACTGCAGTAATATGCAAAACTATGTTACGAACTAAGGTACAATTAAGGTTAAGTAAAAGCACCTGTAAAGTAATTTGTTTTTGGATCAGTATTAGTGAAGTAAACAATTGAAGTTTCCTCGAAACTCGTTAAAATTGTAACATTTGACAACGTTGCAATGTGTCTGCTGCTGATAACCTAAAAGTAATATTAGTAATATTTGTATTGTAGATAGCGCGTTTAATTTGTCTCTAGTTTTTGCTGCTTGTGAGTGTACATAAACAAAGATTGAATAATTTATAGTAACCATAACTATCAGCTACATGACATAATAATTTACGACAAATCTAGGAAAAACTCTGCATACGAGACGTTTGACGGTAAACGCTTCTTCAAATTAACAACTGTCAGACTCTACTTTGACGTTTCTGTCACACGTTCGGTTGCTCAATATAACCTGAACTTAGAACTGCTCGATGGCGGCGAAATCGGTCCGTTTATATATGTTTTTAGAATTCTAGAAGTTTCCGCAGTCTCTAGACGTGTCGAGAATCAAATCGAATATGGTCTGGAATATTCCAGAAAATGTTAATTAAAGGTATTACAAAAACTGTAACTTAGAATGTATCATACTGTATATTTCTGTAATGAAATTAAAATAAAATGCATTGGCATTATTTTAATAATAATATTGAGAATATGTATTAGCGATAAGTTTTTAACAGGCAAAAACGCGAGGTTCGAAAAGATAAAGACACGGCGAGTAGGCAGTGAAACTTTGTTTGAAGTCCGTATGAGTGAGGATCTTATAAGAAAGAACTAAGGTAATAACAATAATAATCTTGCAAACATAAATTATTCGTTTAAAAAAATAAACTTTTGCCTCATTATTTCTAAGTACCAATCACCTGGGAGTTACTGTAAGTACGATCTTGAGTAAAAAGCAGCATATCTGAAAAGAGAGGACAACAAATATTTTCACAGTATATCAAATAAAGAAAAATGTGTGTTACTTACCTACCCTCTCCTATTTTTTATAAACTATTATAGTAAATTTTGTAAATTGGTGTATCTGGTGTAGTTTACTAAAGTGTAGAGTTAATATTTTACTAATTTGTTTAATTATTTTCATTACTTACGTCTTTATACATTTTTAATATCGTTATTAATGTGAACCAGATAACAGCTGTTAATTGGTATAAACAAAATAATAATTAGTATAAAACTAATACTTACCTAAGCATTGCTTTTTTCTATTAATATTATACATAATTTATTTAATATAATTAAATAAAAATATGCTAAACTTACTAAAACAAGTAAAAATCTAAATATTATTATTTTCTATTAAATTCATATTAGGTAAAGTTATACTTAATAATTTGACAAATTTTGGTAACTTTATATTTGATTTAAGTGTGATAATTGTACATTTTTACCATTTATTTAATTAAATTTCTAGTTAATATTATTATTACAATATTGCTTATCTTGTCTCCCTTCCTTGTCGATTATATCGACTGGCGCCCATTGGCTTACAAGACAACAACTTTGTCAATAAAAAAAATATATATTTGAGACACACTAATAACTTAACCACGACCTTAAAATAATAAAAAAAACTTGTGCTTCCATAACAGGAAGATCACAAAACTATAAATTCTAATGCAAACTGGAACATAATCAGCAAACTAAAAATGTAGGTGAGCTTCCGTAGCAATATGTTTTGTTTAGTATAACTTATCATATGGCCAAATTAAGGCATTCATATTTCAGACACCCTGTATTATTACAATATACCTATACATGTTTAACCCTAAATAAGAAGACGCCACTGGTTAAAGGGCACTCTGAAACTATACATACACACAGGTAATGGACCATTGAGATGAGCACGGACCGGAACAGACATCCGGTTATGACTCACACCTCTATTTACCACTCCTTAAGATGGCGGATTTAAATTATTATACGTCTTAACACGTGTAATACGCGGTTATTGTGCTACTTGTTATGCTCCATAGGACCTTTTCAAAGGGTTATTTATAACTATTATAATAATTTACCGACCAAATTGTAATTGCTTTCATAAATTTTTATGGAAGGGAAATCGAACGGACGTGGTATTTTCATTGGATACATCTAGGTAAACACCTACTTATGAATATAGAATATAATGTTATTTATTTACATATCATTATTTGAACATTATTAGATATTGTATTCGTTTGGAATAACTCTGTGGCAAGGTAGGTACACTGGTCCTATCTACGAGAACTTTCTATTATCATTAATTGACCTGAAAATAATTATGTCGGGTAATAAAGCTAAAGAGTATGCACTTAATTCTTCTATTGTAATTAAATACAAATTTAAAAATGAAAATAAAGGTACACACAAAAAGTAAACTCTTAGAATGAACCTGAATCAAATAAATGATCAGATTGTATTGAGTATTTCCTAGTTTCATGCATTCGCAAGCAGCAACTACCGCAGTCATAACAACTCAAATACTGCATCAACTTCTTTTGCAATTTTTTCCAACTACTGAAAAAAATTGAGTTAATATTTATTTAAACATGTAAGATTATATGAAAACTCATTTATTACATTGCCAGTATTATCTTTACAACTGGATAGATTAATACCAAGTGACATACGATTTGTTTGAATAGGTGGAAATATTTTGAGAAGGAACATAATTTTTAGATGTTGATGAAATAACTTTGGATATTGAGGAAATATTTTCAGTTCTATGGGAATATTCTCGCTTTCGCCAATTTTCATAGCGGTTCGTTCCTTGTTTTCAATCATAGTTCTGATGTAGTCTTCAGCGACTTCCAGCCACCTTGTACTCAAAAGATCTGCTGCAGAGTAGACTAAAAAGGAGGTTAAAGATCGCCGAAAACAGCGCCCAGTATAAAAATTTAGATTAGTTTAAAAAATCGTGCAATCAAATGTTGGCATATCGCTAATAGTATTTATCCCAATAGGTTGCTTGGCACATTTACCAGTTTTATATGTATAGAAGAAAGAAGCGAACATAATCACAGTTTTCAGTTCTTAATTTGACATATTCTCTTACCAGTTTTATTAAATTCAGCCATCAACATTCCCATATGTTACAAATAACTCTCTAGACTTTCTTTTGGTAGTAGGTATCATGTCTTGGGAGGCATAGTCATTCATCTTTCACATGTTCTAACAAGGAGATTTGGTTTTTCATATATTTTCAGGTATTTAACAATATTGTGTGAACCTAACTACTCAGTGAACAAAAGCCCCAACCTGCGTTGAATTACACCCACAATATCTACCCATATATTCCTTCCGTCCCTCTGACAGTTAATCAGTCAATTAATTTTTATAGTTAGATATTTGACTCAAGTTAAAGGAGGCCACCTGATGAAGCAATCCTAAAAATGCAGAAATAGGTCAGATCATATATTCTGGATTTTTCCGCTAACTTAATAAATTGTTCGAATAGTTAGCGGCTCATTCAGTTCATGTATTGCTTGGCGTATGGCCTCTTTTAATACTTCCGTATCATGTGGCAAACCATTTGAAAAAATGTTTTGTTCGAGAAAAAGGCAAGGGTGTAATGTTAGGATTGGGTCAAATCTTCATGTGAGCAGGACAGCCGTCCTGCTCTTTTTACAGCCTTGCTCAGACAATGTTGAAAGGTGGAGTTGAAGATTTGTCACATTATCATTCTTTACCACCTTACCTTAGGCCCTTTGACTTTTTCCTAAAACAAAAGGTTTATTCAAATGATTTGCCACATGATATTAAAAGAGCGCATAAAAGAAGAAATAAACTATTCGTAAAAGTCAAAATTAAAATTTTGATTTTAAAATTTGTATTAGGACTCGATCCGGATTATAAACAGATTTGTTTTATAAAAATGTTGTGTAAAATAATAAATAATGGTATTTCTCTCTTGAGTATTTTCATGTTTTTTTTAATTTATGAGCACCCTGTATATCTGATCTAAGACGTTTCTATGATAGTTTCATTTTTTCGAAAAGCAGAACTTTTTATAAAGAGTGACATTTTTCGATAAAGTCAAAAACAAAAGACTTTCTCCTCTTGTCAACTCCATTCGTGGACACACTGTATAATACGGATATCATTTAAGATATAACTTTCTTTTCCCTGCCTCTTTATGCTGATAGATTACTAAAAAACTGTCTGTTTAGTATTACAGTTTTGCTATTTAAATAAAAGTACCATAATTTTGAGGTCCTCTGTCTATAATAAAAAAAAAGAAAAATATATCTTCAGTCAGCAAATAAGTTTAAAGTGAATAAGAAATAATATAAAACAAACATTTTTTCAATAAATTATTGTCAATTTCTTATCGCAATGTCACAATATCCATATAGTGATCGAATAAAACTCGTTTATAAATCTTTGCTTACTCACGTCAATCTAAAAAATGTACCTGACTCAAGCTTAGACTTTTTCTAGTGAAGTGAAAGTGCAGAGTGCAATAACTAATTGTTTTTAAAAGAATAATCTTCCAAATCTTTATCGGTAGTATATTTCACGTTATTAAGGTCTGATAATAAGAGTAGATAAAACTGTAACTTGTAAGAAAGTTACGCGCCGAACAAAGACATTTTGCAACTTTTTAATGATTTATTGTTAATTAACGTAGGTGTGTAATGAATTTTATCAATCGCTATATTCGTTACCTAACGTGAAATACACAAAATTGACGTGTTGAGTATGATATATTGTTTTGCAATATAAGAAATGGGAATGTGTTAGCATAATAGACATTTCCAATGCAGATCACGATTGATTCTAGGAGGGTGAAAGACAACTCCATTAGCACATACTTTCAACTAAATCATTGTGTCGTTTCATTTCTAACGAGATAAAGACTGTCTTGTGTATTGGCACGTGTTCGTGTGTGTAGTAGCCCGTTTTGAAAAAAGTGTGTTTTATATTTTGTAAATCTAGCAGTAGCGCAACACAGGGACATTAACCATTTCAATATAAACCGATTTTACATGATGAAATTGTAACACTGTTGTCGTAATTAATTAAGATAACTTAAGTTTGAATTTGTGACTATAATTAGGTTAGGTTAGGTAATGTAAATACTTGCATTACAAAAAAGTTAATACGACAATTAATGAGATATTTAAAATCGCCTGGCTAGAGACTATAGTAATCCAGCGATGTTAAGGTTGAAACTACTAGAAATTAAACATATTTTTTCTCGGACACTATAAGGATTTTATAAAAAATGTTTTATTTCATACTGTTCTGTAATGAGTCCGGAAAATGTTTACTTCCCGTACTGCTTTAAAAAAACACAATATTCACATTTTTAAAAGATGTTATCTTTAAAACTGCAAAATCAAGCCTATAAAAACTAATTATAGTTATAATTAACAGTAACTGTGCTATGTCAATCTCCTTGCAGGCTGAATGCAGGGACAGAATCTTCACTAGACACGGTAGTGGTGGTGGATATAGTTTGTTGCTGGTCTGAAGAACCTATATAAAGTTTTCTCCATTTTGAATCATCCTTGCTGCTTTTGTTTTGTTTTCTAAGGAATTTTCAATGTATTATTCCGCAACAGATGAGCTTTTCCATGCACGATGACGCTTCAGTGCTGATAAATCAGGTCCCGCATTCGTAAAAGAAGTGGCAGATGTTCTGCGGAAACAATGCCCCGTATATTTTTTTGGATATTCCAACTTCAAATATCCCGCAATTTTTTGTGGTGCCCCCCCAATGGTATGTATGCCTACTCTTTGGAAAACACATCCTCTTCTATAACCCAAAAAAAAGAAAATCTTTCTTCATAATTTTAGGTCGGAGCTTAACGTATTCTCTGAATATTTCCAGAAAGTTTATTCCTTCATTGTCTACACTCAATACAGTGAATACCCGTTTTGTATTCGTCTTAGAAATGGTTATAATTAGTTTGGTGCCACAATTTTCAATGTCTTTTAGGGTCATATGGTATAACTCTTCTCGCCGACAACCACCAGCAATGCCTATCATTGCGATTACCTGTAACAATAGAGAAAATGGTTTAAAACTGATTGTCAAATTGATGAAATTTCGACTAACGAAATCAAAGAAATATATTTTTTATAATTAATTGACATTGAGTACCTATATCATTCAAGATGCACATTGTTTAACTCAAAACTAATGAAAAGGTTAAACTTGTTCACCTTCATCAAAAGATACTCTTCTGATGGGGCTTCCTTCTAGAATACATAGCCTTACGCACAGCCGTCGCTGCGCCTTGGTATTTCAGAAACACAGACATAAAACGAGACCTAGACTACACCGACCTAACACATACCATACACACACACACACGCACAAAAACCATTAACAAAGCCACAGACCACGACAACCCCCTGCTTAGGCAAGCCGTCGACTACGCCCCCGCCTCGACAGACAAACACAAACGTTCAAAACACCAATTCCTTGACCTTCCTCCTGACAAAACTAGCGCTCGCATCTCCCGAACCTTAACAGGCTCGGGAAGAAGAGCATCCTATGGCTACAAGCCACTCACAAAAACACACTCCCAACAAATACCACCCCCGTGGGTTTATGTCTGCCGGCGAAGAAAGAACCTAGATGACACGAAGAGCGCCAGAAGAGGCGCCAGGGCAGGAGGAGGTTCCTCGAGCCGCCAGCATCGGCCGCAACAGCGGTCGAGGCTAACCGGAGAATGGAACCCACCTCTACGAGGCCGCCCAGGTCTACAGAGATGGTAAAGGATAAAGAGCGATAATACTGATCGATCCTAATCCATACAAGGCCACCGTTCGCCAATAAAATAACGGCGCGGGGCTTCCTTCATGAATCTATTAACTTCTTCTCTTGTTAGAACTTTTGATTTGTTTGCCTGATGACCAACTGCTTGCCTTTTTAAGAAAGCCACCACTTTTGGATATTTTGAAATATCACCTCCTTCTTTTACCATCAGCATAGACTTGAGCATCTAATATTTTGCCCACATTGTCGCAGGATTCATCTTTTTGGAGATATCCAAGAAGTACGCCAAAAGGATATTCTCATTCAGGCCGTTTTCCACCTTATAGATTTTTCTCCACACGTTGAAGAGCTGGTATTCCTTCTCATAACGAACAGAAGACTGCGTATGCACCAATTTACTGGTTGCTTCAGCACATTTTAGCTCAATTTCTTCCATTTTTTACGAAAATTATCACAAAATACGCACGGGATGACAAACTGTAAAATTTGTTCTTACATCACTAAGCTAAATCAAAAGCTATGCGATAAAACAAGAGTCGAAACCACGCTAACACCTACATACAGGCAGGTTATGTAAAATAAAACATTAAAATTTAATTTTTAATAAAACACAGTATGAAATAAAACGTTGTACGATACACGGCCGTGAAATGTCATATTCCACCATTTCCCGGCCTTGTAACGTAAATAACTATTACCGTATTGACTCCATTTTTCGTGACGCATCTATTCCCAAATTATTTTAGATAAGTTCTGAATCACCCTGTATAGGTATTTAAGTAAATATTAAATACTGGTAATATTACTACTCCAGTTTGTAATCGAAAATTAATGTATCTAATTAATCAGAAGCAACAATAGTGAAAACTGTCGGATGTAATACTGAGTGTATTGATTTAGGTACTATTTTGTGTATACGCATTAATCATCTGCAGACGTGTCTACCTGAGACACAAATATTTGCATGGTTAAATGAAAAACACAAATAATAAAAACATACTTTATGCAAAGTGCATTAAGATAATGTTCGTCAAACACGATTAAACTGCAAGTCCATGACTAATTTCATTCAATAAACAAGGAGAGTATTTGGATAGAGCCGTACGGAAATGTTTATGTAACATTCTGCTTCATCTTCCAAAGAAAAGTATTTATGAGAATGTTTTTTTGTCCATAAATGTTATTTTTCGGTAATAGAAGAAAACCTTCTGCAATTGTCTCCATGTGGACATCGTAATTAATTTATAAATGTAACTATATGGGTATTTAACGCCAAATATATTACTTAAAGTTAAAAAAAAAAACAAAAGGAGCACGCTGTTAAAGAGTATATTTTACATACAGGGTTAACTATGACTAAGTACAAATATTTTAAGAGAGGGTAGAGATAATTAAAAATTAACGGAATAACCCTTCAAAAAAATTCCAAACTTATTTATAAAGCAAAAAATTTTTTTTTCGAAATTATATTAAATCCTTCTTTAACGCCGCCAATGCGACTTGTCCGTCACACGTTTACAGAATCAGAGTAGGTAATGTAGGCAACACGACCGTAAAATTTCCAGTCAAGTCATATTTTAATTCTTGTGTTTACTATGTGTTTACGTTGTAGTTTTGTGTTTTTCTTCAGTTTTTAGTGCCTTTTTTAATTATTAAACGTTTTATAGTTATTAAATAAAGAAATTTGCGTTGCGTGCAGATACTTTGTCACAATATAATTTACCGGTTTAGTTTTCTAGGTTATGGGACAAGACTGCCGCGGGTACATTTCTTTTATCTATTCCTTTCGTTCGATTTTATTATAATAAATAGGTATTTTATCTAACTGTACCTACAGGAAGTGTGTAATATCGGTAGTGAGTGGTTACAACGAATGAAAATGGTGTAGTTTTGCCAGTTTGTAACGAAATAATGAAAAACGATTGCAAGGTAATATCTCCATAGAAAAATAAATAAAAAGTTGTCATACCTTTCTGTCTCTCTGGCCATATGGCTAAGGCCCGCCTTCGATTTTCCAAAATTCAACAATAATTAGTTTTTATAAAAATATTGACCAAAAAAGGCCTCCTTTAGTAACTGCAAATTTGAAAATATTGCCATACCTATATTTTTTAAAACGTTTTACAAATTATATTACATCACAGCCAATTAACTTCGGCAACGTTGTATTCAGCTACTTTTGGAAATTTGTTTCAAACTTAATAAGTGAAAACGTATTAAATATATTACAATTATTCATTTTTGCAAGGTGTTTAGTTATAAATTATTAGTGAATATTTGTTTTCAGTATTTTCACTGGTATTGAAGCACCATGGCACAAAACATTTTTTAATAACTTTTTTTGGATTTTTTCCACTTAAATGAAAATAAATTATTAAATAATAAGTAAATTACAGTTTCTGCTAACTAAGCAGAACAGTTTTTATCCAGTGACAGCTGACAAGTAAATTGACAACTGACAATGGCGTTTCCTTCCTGTCAAAGTTAAAATAACATAGAACATTAAAATGAATTTAGAACGTGCCATATGATGAACTAAACACAAATTTATTTTTTATATTTTCTATCTTAAACGTGGCAAAGAAAATCGGAAAAATGGTTAATCATATTTTCAGTCATTCTACTTAAATATATATTTTCAAAATTTCCTACGCGAGCCAATTGATTTGTAGCATATTTCGTTCTTCTTTATTCTTCTGGGCAGGCAAAACTATGTTTGTGAGATCAACACAATATGCATACGATTCTTCCGTTACCAAGCCTAATTTATTTAAAATTACTTTTTCTTTTTAGTATAGCTAAGTAAGCACCTATACAATTCAATAAAAATATTATATATTTAAAATATATTACAATAAATATTTTGAATTGTGTTTGTAACTTCTAAAATCAATAACAGATTGCACAAAATTTCCGATATCTTAAATTGATATTCTTTTCATACCTGAAAACTTTTACTATATCCTGTTGTACTTCCTCGAGTATTAATCTTGTTAAATAAATTAATCAAAGTTATAACCACAAATAGAAACTTATCTATCTGGAGTACGTACTTCTAGTATCTTTACTGAAGTCGGACCTGAGTAAAAATGTTGAGTGATCAAGTCGTCTAAAAAACTACTTATTAAATCAAGGGTGCAATGCCTGCCGAACCCAGGTGTGTTTTTAACTTGCCGACCTGGTTTCCAACCAGGTGCTCCATTTAAAAATATACCACATCGACCCGTAGCACCCTTTACGTGTTTTTTTTTTATAATATTTATAAATCTAGACCGAGATTTAACCCTTTAGCGATGAAAACAAAGGATATATGGTCGCAGAACTGTTTAATAATTTTTTATCTTTCGGGTGTTTGCTTTTGCTCTGGTCTTATCGATGTCTGGCCTGTATTTGATTTTATCGCTATGTAGAACAACAAACATTCTACCTATGCAAGTTTTATTTTGTCTTCTTAATTGACATGCAGCAAGTGGTGAATATTTTTAATTATAGTAAAAATTATTTGAAATATATGCATAGAATATGTCAGTTACACGAAATAGTTAATTTTTAAAAAAATTATAAAATTGAATCTAAATAAATTATTGTGTTAGATATATTTTTTCATAACTTAAACTTGATTTTTTTCTAAAAGTAAAAATACTTGTTTTCGGTTATTTTGTGAACAATTGGGTTTGGCACATTGGTTGGCAAATTTGATTTTTCCAATCACAGCTGTTGATGGAACTTCATTCTAGAATATATGAAAGATCTAGTAAAAATATACCTGCTTATACAAATATTATTACAACATTGTTTGTATTTTTTTAAATGTTTTGTAATTTATTCTATAAAATTTGGAGAAAACCGAAATTTATCATTTTCTCTTTTATTACAAAACATTGTTTGTCACTGATGGCACCAGATCATCGTTTCTTTCTTTAAGTTGTATACAGGGTGAGTTAGAAAGAATGGAATAAGCATATACTTGTATACCTAAAATATTATTAGTAAAACTGCTTGTCTAGTTGATTCTCAGTATAAAACAGTATTCATCAGGAACAAAGTAGTACATTTTTTATGCAACACTCCAACACTTAAGTTCTTTAAACAGCGTCTAACAAAATTTTCTAAATTTTCTCAGTTCTTTTAGTTCGGTATGAAATTGGAATAGAAAGAAAATTGCGTACGATAAAATAGATTCCATCGAATAATTCGTTCTAAAGAAAAATCAAATGTCGACTCATGTATTCTACAATAGTAAAGTGATGTTGTTTAAATGGAACATATAGGCATTTATAAAGTTAATTTTGAAATATTAAAAACCATTTGAATATCTTGACTAAATTGCAAATTATATTTAAAATTGCTGAAAAGATCCCATATAAACATTATGCAACTTTAATTCTGGTCAAATTGGACAAAACTCTGGGAATAGGCAGACAAATGTGAACACCCTGAACAAATGTCATTTTAAGCACCAAGTGCTCTTTCAGTCAAAAGTAAGGTTATATATAAGATTAACAAAAATAATCTATCGTTTCTTCAACACTTCTACGTTTATAACTTATTATATATCTGTCGTAGTCATTGGGTGTAATTCGTAATTTCACGGAAAGCCTAGTCATTGGCTGTACTGCCGGCAAAGGCTGTAATAAAATAAATATGATGAAGTGCAAAATACAAAGTAAACAAAATATTTTTATTTTGGCAAAATATTAGTTGTTCACTTTTAGATGAAAAAAAAAAATACTCTTAAGATTTAATGTAAATGAAAATGGATCTCTACAGTCAGACTCGACTAACGCTGTAACGTGAAATCGTTTAATCTTCTGTTTGACGACAATGAAACAGGCAATCCCTGAAATGACGTAAAATTTCAGTCAATCAAAGGAATATTCATTCCATTACAGCCTTTGCCGGCATTACAGCCAATGACTAGGCTTTCCGTGAAATGACGAATTACGCCCAATGACTACGACATATCTATCAGATAATGAGAACATTACTTATATACAAAATTTGTAGAAAATGGAAATAATCAAGAAATTAAGTTAGTTACAGTGATTTTTACGCAGTAATCTAGGTAACTGGTTGCTTCAGCAATAAATTTAAAGTGAATGTCCCTAACTTTGGCTGGTATTCTTTGACCTGCTTTTGTTGCTCTCAGGCTAGGCTCCATGGGAGCAGACCCGTTATTAGTACTCCAACAAGGTTGTTCTTACATATTATTCTGTAACAAGCAGTGTACTTATTTAATGAATTTAATTTAGACATCAGTATTTTGTTAAGTTAATTCCAAAAAAATGTTGAAAATAGGAATATTTGGTTTTTACCATTGTTAAATGAAATACTCATTGTACATGTTCTACTATTCTAATTCTTAACCAGTGATTTCCCATTCTAATATGGAAAGTGCAGTATAGTTTACACATGATTTTGTGGAGCAGATGTTCTGTAAAACCGGCACATCTGTTAAAAGTTTTCTATTACGCAAATAAGAATAAGGTGTCGATTTGTTTTAATTAAATGACTCATATAACTAGACGATCATTGTTTATGAATAACGAGGCGGTTTAATGGGATAGAACTTCCTCGAATAGATGCTTATGCAAAATAATAATAATAAACAATAAACCTTACATGTCGTTGAATTATTATCTCTGTATATCATTCCGAGCAAATATATTTTTTGCTCTCGATAATTATTATAAATTAAAGTATCATTAATTACATTGACCATGAAAGGTAAAAATGATTGAATGATTTATAGTGGGTGCTCAGATTGTTATAAAATTTTGCACCCAGTGATAATAATAGATCTTAGGTACTCCTACTGTATAAATCTGGGCATGCTTATAACAACTGGTAGATAATCAGTTCCAGTATGTGTCATATAGGTAAGGAATATCGTATGTTTGTATTTTATTCAATGATTGATAATTGTTCCTTGTACTCCTATTCCGTAATTAGAATTTATATTCTGTGTAATACTGTATAAATAAATAAATAGATGACCATATTTTATTATTTGTATTTCCTATGGTACATACCTGTATTAGAAAATGCACGCAAAATTTCTAAGATTGTAGATCTACCATGCAGTGAGTGCAATGGCACGCGCAACAAAAGACAGCTGTATATTGGAAAAGACCGTTACGGCGTTCCGGAATACAAGAGCAGAAGGGCACCCTCCAGATGGGGTGGTAAAATACATCCCCTCGCCTCACCTGGCCAGACCATACTGCACCACCATGCATTTAAACATGTGCAGATATGCGCCCCAGACACATAATAATCTGGAGAATGTAACCAAATACTACTTTCAGCTAGTTAGTATGTCCTTAATCGCACCTCGAATTGAGTAAAAAATAACTTTCGCATATAGTATGACATAGGAAAAAATAACATTGTATCAATTTTATTTTATAAAGTACGCAATGAGCTTATCAACATAATACTTGGCTACAGAAGTCAAAATATATGTGGGTGAGAATATCTATATTGCGAAAATACTTATAATGATAATATAACCCAATTTTGTATTTGTAGTAAACGATGCCATAAGGTGTTCAATGTTCCCAGTAAAAATGTATATGTAGTACGAACTGGGTGGACACTGATAAAATTATTAGCGATATTATACGATGGAATGGTTATTTAATTGCCTAGGTCAATAGTGTGTGAAATAAAACACCAGTAATATCACAACTGTAATGAAAAATTGCTATACTTATGAATATATTATATTTTTTCATAGTGAAACCGTTTTTTTTGTATACATGTAATTTTATCACAATATTATGTATTTTTAGAAAAAATAATGTAATTTTACATGAAATATGTAATACAATAGGTATGGATATGGTATTTTTTTCATTAATGTATAATATGAACAACGTATAAATTTACAATATTTTTTATCTCTGAACATTACACACGAATTGTGAATTATTTCAGCACACTCGTGTATTACAACTGCAGTAGCACCGATATATTAAAATGTACTTGCTTAAATGTTTATTAAATACGTGTATCTATCTAATTTTTTAGAATCTTGAATTCAACAAATATATATTATCTATTTAAATAAATAGGTATTTACTTATATAGGTACCTATTTTATAAAAAAATATGTCTACCTAGCATATGTCTATCACACAAATAAATTGTAAAGTCTTGTTTTTTTTGGAGTTGCTATTTTATTTTTTAACACTACAAAAAAACCGCATAAGATATTGTAGGTACCACTGCAGTCTTATATTATGGAATGGTAAACTCTATTTTTGATATACAAAATACATTACCTAAGTAAGTACATTAAATTACATATTTACACTAATAAATTATATCTATAGATATTATATAGGGTGTTAACGATAAGTTTGGCCAATCTTAACAGATATACTCTATCAACAAAAACAAATGGGATTTGTTACATAACAATTTTTGACTTAAAGCTTAGTACAGTTAGTTACAGAGTATTATATATATTTTTTTATTGATACAAATAAAGAAAAAGATTATTTGACAACATTGGGGCTTGTGATATTTTTTCAACATGAACTATTTATATATGTACCTACTCATGAATTTAAAATATACTTGTGACGTAGTTACTGGGGGACAGTGTATATTTTTTCAGAAAAAAGTACGCCGCAGACATTTCTAAAATTTCAAGATATTTTTTGAATTTTCGATGAATTTTTGACAAAAAAGTATTCCAGTAAAATATTAGTAATATTTACAGTTACCTATTGAGATAATTTGAGTTGTTAAATATGCATTTATTAATATTTTTTAAATATATAATAATTTAAAACAATAAAAACACTAAATACAACAATAAAACTACAAACCAAGTACGTGATATTTTTAACTATTTATTGCCATCAACAAATACAGTTTCCTAATAACGATACGTATTTTATGACATAAATTGTCAAAACAAAAAATAGTAACCTGGCCTATTTAATTTACTTGCATTTATTAATTTCTTAATTAATTCACGACTTGTCAATTTTTAGGGGATTTTACAAGAACACTTTTTTTTCAAAAATTTATCTGAAATTTTAAAAATATCGTGAAATTGTAGAAATGTTACTGGCGCACTTTTTTTTCTTAAAAAGTATTCACTGACTAGGCTACGCGACTGGAGTGTATAGATAAATTATGTTGGAAAAATATTACCTCCCAAATATTGACAAACAATGTTTTCTTGTACTTAAGTTATGGATAAAAAAATATATAAAATTTTAACACCCTGTATAACTCCTATATTAAGCTTTGAAAAAAAAGTTATATAGCTAACAAATATCGACTATTTTGATCGATAGAATATGTTAGAGATATTACATATACATATTTTATATTTTAATTTACCTAAGTATATTAATTTGTTCTTGAATAAAAAATTGAGTAGAATATTTTAAATAATTTTTTAAAGAACAACAGTGTTTAAAGCAGATTTGTCTTCATTTGTAATAATTCATTGTGTGACGACAATGGACATTGAGCCTTAGAAATATATAGCATCAATAAAAACGATTTTTCCGTAATGTAAAAGGAAGTATTATATACATATGATTGATTTAATACACAATAATCTCCGCTGAAGTACGCGTTATTGTTCTATGTAGTCATTAAAGTCTCCTTCATGCAATGAACAAAAGCTGCAACAGCACCGCAATCGCAATTACGCAACGTCTTGCTAACTCTAGTTTAGCGTAGCGCGCAATACGAAAATCAACACATAAAAAATCGGCCTGTCATTTAATCTATCCACCGACAAACTTAAGCCACCTAACAGTATAACAATATAGTCTTTTTACCATATCCTATTCAGAAGCACACCTGCTTAACTCCCTCCATCTCAGGAAACCTCCTCGATTGGGTACCAGCCCGCTTCTGGACGATCATTGGTGCACCGGCACGTGCACGGAATGTGGTGGGGAAACGGTTAATAACTAGGTATTCCCTGTTTCCTGATTCAGAATCGGTTCAGCTGACGAAGAGAGTTTATCGAGGCTTAGTAGTACAGCGTTATATGTTACGTTAGTTTTAGTTACAGTATACTTGGACTTTGTGTTTTTCGATTTAGTGTGTACATTTTTGGATTAAGTTTTGTGTCAGTGCTAGTGAATATGCCTGTTACCATCATGGCTAAGAACTACGCACACTGCCCTCTTAAGAAGAGACCTATCGTCTTTGATGATATACCAGGTGTGTACCACTTTAAATAATATCAATTTTCATAGAACGAATAACCTTTGCAAGCTATTATTTCCCCAAAATAATAATAATAAGTTTATTATCATAACTAAAATTTCTGTTTTCTTTCTAGATGAACCTGAAAATTTGTCTACCAAACCTGAGGACTTAAGCAGGAATGGTCGTTTGGCATCTGTATCGCCTTCGTCTTCACCTGCATTGTCGCCGGCTTCACCTCAGTCTTCAATGTCCAATTCACCACCATCTTCTCCGCCTATGTCTTCGCCATCTCCCATGCACTTTTTGTATCAACAACCAATTAAAGTGGAACCTCGTATAGAGTATCCTATACCGATAAGTCCAGAATATGCTCCTCAAACTTGGCATAGAAGTGTTGCACCGATGTACCATCCAGCTTACCACTACATGCCTTACCCGTACCACCACGAAAATGTCTACATGGGTCCTACTTCACCATACAGAGATAGTTCCCTATCACCACCACATCACGTACAACAACCCCTGCAGCCTTTGGCGTTGCGGCCCACAGTGTATTCCTCCATAGACCAGAGTTCTTTGAGTCCAAACAGTTCGACCACATCACCGCCCCCACAAACAGTTTCATCTGCTGAAGATCTGTCGGAGAAGCGAAGACAAGGAATCAGGCACCAATGTCCTGACTGTGGAAAAAGTTACTCCACATTCTCCGGTTTATCGAAACATCGTCAGTTTCACTGTGCCGCCGGTGAAGGTCCCAAGAAATCTTTCAGTTGTAAATATTGTGAGAAAGTGTACGTTTCCCTCGGTGCCCTTAAGATGCACATCAGAACCCACACATTGCCCTGCAAATGCACCATCTGCGGAAAAGCGTTTTCAAGGCCATGGCTACTGCAAGGTCACATTCGCACCCACACGGGTGAAAAACCGTTTTCTTGCACATATTGCAACAGAGCGTTTGCCGATAGGTCGAATCTGAGAGCCCATCTTCAGACACATTCTGACGTGAAAAAGTACTCTTGCACTACGTGCAGCAAAACGTTCTCCAGAATGTCTCTCCTCACCAAACACACCGAGGGCGGATGTACAGGAGGTTCTACTTTAATGCACCCAGAGAAAATGTACTAGTTGTTTGTAGTTAAGTTTTATTATTATTATTTATTTATTATTCTCTCATATATCCTTTGATCTGCCGTTAGAACATTCCGCTTACGTTTCGGTTCCTTTTGTAACAGTATTTATTAATATTATTTTGATAAATAGTGCCTTTTGAAAAGACTGAATAAAACTGAAAATTATGTACAAATGAATCCTACCACAATTTGTATATAGATGTACTTAGCTTCTAAGAAAATTTAATATATTTTTGTAAATATTTTATTAAATTAGTGAATCACGTGACAGTAAAAATAGTATTTTAAAATGTAAGTAAAATGGTGTTTTTATCTGTAAGTGAATTCACTAATATTTTCTAGTCAAACGAAGTGTTGTAACTTCTATAACGTTATTATTATGCCATTGTATAGTGCCTTATTTAGTCTTATTGAGCATATAAAAATTTTATACTATTTAATAAAAAATGTTACTTTATGTTCTGCGTATTTCATTATCCATAATTCCTCACAGAATTTTCGAAATTGTTCGACTTATCCTACTTTATATAAAAATAGTGAATATAAAAATATATTTTCTTAGACGAAAAACAATCTACTTTCGAATTTCAAGTGATTAACAAGAATTCTTAAAATAAATGAAAAATTGAAGTAAATATTACAGTTTATATTTAATGAACTATACATAACGAAAGAAAAACAAGTTGTTCATCGCAATAAATATAACCAAAAAGTTTCACTACACATACTTAATTATTTATTATTATTTTATAAATTTTTAGCTACTACTCTAACTTAAATGGAGGAATATATTGTACTATATAGGTCAAATCATTTAATGAACTACAAAAGAAAAACAAGTTGTTCATCGCAATAAATATAACCAAAAAGTTTCAAGTATACATACTTAATTATTTATTATTAGGCATTTTATACATTTTTAACTACTACTTTAACTTAAGTTGAGGAATATATACTATATAGGTCAAATCTCATCTGTTGTGGTCAATTGTGTAGTAGTAGGTAAGTATATGGTTAGAATGAATGTATGAAATATTATTTATTTTTATTTCATACTTGTCATATTATGTGGCTACTTTTTATACTTAATTTAGATATTTATTGAAAACTTATCGATAAAATTGTTTCATGTGCAGTTAGATGTTTGATGTCAAATAAATAATATGAGACATAATATGACAAAAATTTTAGGAAAATAAATACATACTTATTAAAAATTATTTTTAAGAAAATATTTGAATTCATTTCTTATAAATTGTCTATTTTTAAATCTAAACAAGATATAATACTTTATTTAAAATTTGATGAAGCCACTCTCAGCATTCTCTAAAAAATGTTTGCACCACGTTTAGTGAAAACATATTTGTTTTTGACAAACATGCTACTGGCAAGTGATACAAATTAGTTTATTTGCAATATTTAGAGTTATTAAATTTTAATAGATAAATCTGTCAATTAATTCTCAAAATTGCGCAAATAAAAAAATCCAGTGGAGCTGGTTATAGAGGTTAAGCAGTCAATATAGTTCCATGTCTAATGAGAATAACTATTTAATATGTAAATCTAATTAAGTAAATAGAATTACCTGAAATTGTAGTTTTCTTTGTTTTTAATGATAAGGGAATACTATCATTAAAATTTATTAATTATTACTTAAATTTGAATAAAATATTTCAGTGATTCCATTTTATTGTTTTAATTGAACAATTTAATACATAGATTGCACACATAATTTAATATTATTTGGAAATGATAAAAATTATTTATAAATTAATCACTACTAAAAAAATCATTATATATATACCTCCCAAAAAGAACATAAAAAACGATTCTAAAAATTATATTTTAATACTTTTGTATCTTTTAAAGAATGGATATTATTCAGGTAAGTTTACCTTAATCACCTTATTTTGACCTGAGACTACCGAATAATTAACCTTCTTTGCATGCATCTTATTACCTAAATAATTAAGTAATACAAAAACATTTGCTCAATAAAAAAAATGTATTTACTTTTTATTATAAGTGATGAAGAAAATAATACCATATGTAAAATATATGCTTAAAAGACAAATATAGCGATAAACTGATTTCGGTTCTTAGTTTATGTTTTGTATATTTTAATAAAATATTATATTTATTCCTAGTAACATGTGTGGAATATTTTTAAAAATTCTTAATTCAGGCATATTAGAATATCGTCTATTACACAGGGTGTTTCTGATATAAGTGCGTTAAGGTGGCCTAAACTGTCATATGTGCCAAGGAAGTAATCGATAACAAACTATTATTATTACGCTAAGGTTAAACCTTACTTAACTGTTTACAATGCCCTAACTAGGTAGGTAAAGGTCAGATTTACATTATTTTGTATCAGAAAGTGACTAATTCAAACCAAGAATTAGCAGATATAATGTGAGTGTGCCAAACATTCTGCTATACTTAGGTCAACTTATTGTCTATAAATTTATAGAATTTTGCAGACGATAACCAATTGAAATAGGATATTGAATTTTTAAGATCAACAGGAATATATTTTGCTTAGGGAATAAAGCGAAAAGCAAGTAATATTAAGTAATAAGTTAATTCGATTACTTTAAAAATTAAATTGCCAGAAAATATCTTGTTATTAAGGACAAAACTTTGCCACTCAAAAACTAATGAAGCCAGAGAGGCTTAGCCTCCCCCCTAGAGGTGATTTGAGCACTCTCTGAATAAAAATGTAGTGGTTGCATATTGAAAGTGTACTTTTTTAAGTTACCTGTATGAAGGCAACATTTGTTTTAGAGCCCCTCCAAGAGTTCACTTAGCCCCTGACAAAGCTGGCTGGCTACGGCCCTGCGTGACCACTTCTTCAAATGTGAAGAAGAAGAAGCCTTCTAACTGTAACCCCATCTACATTTTGTTTCATGAAACACCCCTCAATCCATTAATAAAGTGAACGTTGTGTATAAAACGTGTAATTAACATTTGCTTAGCACATTTAATATATTAAATCCATATATGTATATAAAACGTTTAACTCAACGTTTTACAAACGTTACATTTAACGTGTAGTTTGACATTATTAAAATATAAACCCATATCGGGAAATATACGTTACCAGAAAACATTATTTCAGTGTTTATTTCTACCTTCAGTTGAATACATGCGTAGTGCACGTTTAATATATTAAATCCATATATATGTATTTAAAACGTTTAATAACTTTATTATACGTTTGTATATGTTAGTTGAATAGTAGTTATAAAAAACGTATTGTAAACGATACATTTTATACGTTTAAGTTTTCAGCTAAAAATAAACGCTGACATTTTTAATGCAAAGCGTTTAATCAACCAATACAACGTTTTAAGAACGTAATATAAACGTACGTGTGCCCATTGTGTTATTCTATATTCTAACTTATCTTCATTTTCTTAATATACTTCCTTTTACTGTTTTTCACACTCAGCACACAAATATCAAATTAACACAAATTGAGAGAAATAAACAAAAGAATAAAGAAATCGCATCAAATAAATCATTAACCAATAGCGAATAGTATTTAGATCATCATCATACTAAATACTGTTCGGCAATATTAAAGCGGTTCCAAATAACTCTAATATTTCTAGTAACGATACGTTTTTATGTCCTGATATTTTAGATTCCGTTACATTTATAAATTTCGACAGAAAGTAAAATGCATTTTAATGCCTATATAGTTCTTACGTTTAAAATGAAATTATTAGACGGATAAATATTCAGGTATTAAAGATCACACCTTGTAATTTGAAATGTACGACGAATTTTTAGTGGAAAGTTAATCTGCTCAAGCATGTATGTATATCCAGACCGAGTAGGCATACTTTTGAATACGGAAATTAACATGCATCAGTATTAAAATTGCAAAAAACTGTTATGAATAATACGCCACGTTAATTAATTACGATGAGTCACAATATTAATTCACGTATTCGCTTGTGGGTAAGAGAAATGAAATCGTAGGCAGGTGAAGTGTACAAATAACCTGTTGGAGAAGACCTACAAATAAAGTAAAAAACTGACTTAATTGAAATACAATTGAATATTGTTTGAAAGACCGTGAAAACCATGATTTATATTATCACTCAAGTTGCGAGGCATATCCATCTAATGCAGTCTTTGAAAAATGTTTGACGATATCTCACAGTCATTCTTGTAAATGAACCTCAATATGCAGATCGAAAAATATTCACAACAATAGAGTACTGTTAAAGTTTCCTAACAGGGACGTTACAAATAGGGCAACTATCTAGAACTCAATGAAGGTGGGTCCACAAGCACATATATTATACAATATTTTTCCGTTTCACATAAATTCAGGTTAATACATTTCCTGCAACATGTGACATGTCAGAGATTTAAAACTTTTAAAAGCAACATGAGAACAGCATCTCATATCTTTTGACTTCAATGAAATATGTATGTTGTACCATCTTGACCGGGTTAGCGGCTATAAAAAAAATATATGACAATAATTAGGATAAGGTAACATTTGTACTCATATCTATTCAATCTATATATAAAGAAAAATTCAGAGAAATTTATAAAAACTACATTAGGAATTTTTTTTTCTATTTTTAAAATTGTTTAAATCTTTATAATACAAAAAAAATTAATAGTCAAATTATTTTTCCTAATAGTAATTTGTTTTAAAAATACACACCTAATTTATATCTAACTGTACAGTGTGTTGTCACAAAGGCAACTATCATAAATTCATGTACAATGGTCAAACGTATTCTATTAGGTTCACCGTAAATTCAGAAGTGGTCACTGTTTATTAATGTCATACAGAGTGTTCACCAAATAGTAATGTTATTTTCAAAGAAAAAATTTTGTTTTTTTTTAATGGTGCACCCTATATCTTTTACGCAATGTAAAATACCTTCTAAAAACAACTTTCCTAGTATGTGTTATAATCAGTTCCTCATATTTGACGTTTTTAGTCATTTCTTTTTTTTTTAATTTTTTACCATAAATATCGTCGACGGACTAGGGTTAAAGAGTTGAAACAAAACAGTATTGGTTAGAATTGGTCTTTACTTTACTGTCGACGATAATTATGGTAAAATAATTAGAAATAAAGAAATACTAAAAATGTTGTAAAATATATGGAACTGATTATAATAGCTAATAAATCTATCTCTTAAATCTATAAATGATACTACAAGAAACAACTACTCCGCGGGCTAATGCCCCGACCGGCATTGAATGAGCAGGAAGTAGCAGACCAGTTACATCTCACCTGCACTCGATTTATATGTGAAACATATGAAGGAACAGCTAGTTCAATTGACCTATGGCATACCGATGAGAGCTAACAAGCCCGACACCGGTCTGGTGGAGTGGCCGACAAGGGTTCTTGGCTGTTTCACACAGATACTGCAGGTATAATTCAATGCCGGTCGGGGCATTAGCCCGAGTAGTAGTTTCCTGCAGTTTAATTTATAGATTTAATGGCGCATCGCCCAGGGCGAGAAGTCTGCGATTAAGTACCTACATTATTGTAGGTCGCTTTCTGCAATTCGAGCCGCTTAGGCCGAGCAGGAATTAGCAGACCAGTTACATCTCACATGTGTTACATTTGCTTAGATGTACCTAGGTATCGCAATAACCGACTAGGTGTACCTCTCATCAACGATCAATTGTAACGTCAAAAATGTAATTTTTTATATTAATATCCCAGAAACGGTTAATTTTTGGCATATAGTACCTAATATTACAAAAAATTTGCATAATTGAAAAATACAACTTTGGTCTACCTTCCAAAAACCTGTATATCAAATTATTTTTGAAATGCCCATTTCTCCACCCCCCCATCCAAATCTATTTTTGAAACTCTTTCCCCAATTATATTTTATCGCTTCTCTATCCCCTGAATCTGCTACAGTCAGAAGTGGTGAAATATTTAAACAACATTGGATGCAGAAGCTACTAACAGTGACTTTATAAATGATTACAAGCCACGTGATCAGGGTCGAGATTCTCAAAGCAATCGCAGAGCCATTCATATGCGAATATCCTTTTCCTCACTACGGCAATTGAGAGAGACAAGAAATCTATTTGTATACGAGTTGTTCTTCGAGAATCACAGTCCTGGTCACGTGGCTTCTAATCATTTATGAAGGCACATGTCTCAGAAGAGCGCTTTCATGTAGTAGTAGTATAGTAGTAACACCACCAGCAAGAAGAGAATAACAAGATCAGGTCAAAGATTCCCACCCAAGGCTAAGGAAGTGTAGCTGACAGCGACTGGTTACCTAGACTAGACATAATAACATAACAACACAGGACGTGAAAGTTTTAAAACCACTTGATGTTAAAATTTATTTCAGATAGGTAATATATTAAAATTTTAATGTATTATAACTTTCGCCCTGTGGCTAATACTAAATAGATATTTACTGACATTTAAATCAGTTACGTATTCCACCTTACATACTAACCTTGTTCAAAAAGTTATAATTACTGCCAATGGCAATCAGTTTTTTATATTTTCACGATATTAATGAATAGTAAGTAATAACTGAAAATGAAAGTAGGAGGAGCTTTTTGATATTTACTATTAACTTATGTCCTTCGTTATGTATAATACTGCGATACATATTTGACATTCATTCTTTTTTATGAAACAATATTCCATTATTTATATGCAATTTAAAAAATCCATTAACATACCAAGAATTGTGTTTCTCTATCCACACCTCGAAGGAGAACTCTCAAAACAATGCGGCGGTATTTATTTATTCCTTCTAATTGTTTAATACAATAGCGCTAATTCCGCAATGAATCTTCCTATATAAATATAGCAGCCATATTTCATCTTTGAACATTATAACAAATTACTTATATAATGTCAGTCGATACTAACAATGGTGGTGTATTCATTAATAAAACATGTGCCACACACGAGTTCATGATTTTGCGTTTATTGTTATCTGTTACCGTTATTAAAACAACTATTGAAATAATTATACACCACAATATCTGATTCTTCTTATTTATGCTAGAGAAGTGTTATACAAGCATGGGAGATTTGATTTGTCTTAATTAATTGTTCCTTTTTCATTTCCTATTTGAGAGAATTAACTGTAGTAGTTATATGACTGTCAGACTCGCTATCAAAACCCCTGAAGCCGCTCCTATATTCATTGTGTGTCCTATTAATTGTACTACGGCTGCTACGGTGGGAGCAGGTCCTCGGACAATAGTAGTACTTTGAAACCTCCTATAGTGGCATGTCTCCTTTTAAAAGGTGCAAATATTGATTCTAACTCAAATATTTCAAAAATGTTTAAGTCGATTGGTGTGTAGAGTACCTACTGCCATTTCTGTTGTAGACTTCCGTGGCAGTTGCAAATTTCCGAGCTGGTTTCCACGCCACTGGTTTAGGTTTCGTAACATTTCGAGTATTATATCGCTCTGTCTCTCAGAAGTAACTCTGAATCTCATCAGTAAATAGTCAGAACTCAAGAGAAATCACAGACTAAAACGTTAATATACATAAGAATAAAAATGGCTTCAAATTGATCCTTGAGGAACACTTCAATCAATAAAAAATCTCCAATAGATTTAATTTTTCTTATCTATTTCTATTGTGTAGTATATTTGATAATTTTCTTAATTTTACCTATTTGGATTTGTACTAGTTACACTTAAGGTTGCCGTATTTCTCACCGTAAAATGATCAAATTTGTGGTGTTTTTAGGTACAGAAATCTCGAAATATAAAACACGTAGAACAAGAGTACTATCAAAAATAAAATTCTTGATGTTTGTTATCCACTTTGACTATTTAAATTATACTCAAATAAAATAATAACTTTTAAAAAGCGTTTGTAAGACACATATTATTTTGCTATTCTAACCCCACCTTTTAACAATTATTTTCACATACTTATAAACAAAAGTGAACAATCTGAACCATGTAAGTTTATGTTATAACAATAGTTACATATACAGTTATATTTAAAAAAATACGTATTCTGAAAGATTTCTGTACCTAAAGATTTGTTGGTTGGATCGCTTCATGTTATATATTCGCTTTACTTTGGGACCTTTGAATATTGGCAAGTGGCATGAGACAACATTCCTGTTATTTGCGAAGCTCTATATTATTTGGATCTTAAGTGTCTAAAATTATTTGTATTTGTGGAAAACACTATTTCAAGAATACGGCGCCCTTAAGATATAAAATTTTGGAGGGGAAATGCTTTTATTGGCGGAGGCGCCGGTTCTTGAAGAGAAATGTTTTTTTGTTTGTGCACTGCAGATACAATCTACTGCAATAATAATGACATTCTCGCAAATAGTTTTTAAATTACTGGAAGTACTGAGTAGAAATTTTATTAGATATATATTGTGGGTAGAGCAATTAAGAACTAATATTGAAAGTTGAAATTTCTTACGAATACGTAATAAACTGTATGAATAAATCACCAAAAGAGTTTTAAAGAGTTTCATAAAATGTTGATTATTACACGTTTAGAATGTAGAAATAGGTTAGATTCCATCTATTGTGGCTGGATTTACGTGTTTGATGTGTTCAAAAGTGAATTTGAGTTTTGAAAGTTATTATTGAATGATTTCATTATAGCACATATGTCTTTTTTGTTAGTAGATTAATTTTTATTTTATATAATTATTCAATGTTACTTTGTCTATGGAATTGTTCCTTAACATGTCTAGATATTTAGTATTAATGCACATACATTTGTCTTCATTAATAGGAATAGTAGGAAAATTGATTTATATTAGCTGAAATACCTTTACAATACAGTAAAAAAATCTACAAAAGCTAATAATGAATATATGGGTAAATACTGTGGGTCTAATTCGCTGGTCAGGGGCTTTAGTCCGCAGAGAAGCTAGTTTCACACAATATTTTTAATAACATACGTTGACAGCCTTAAAATACGTCACGTATAGAAACAAACTTTATTGTCACTACTTGATTACACAACAAATGTACCTCAAACAAATTCATAACAGTAAAATCTTTACTTTGACGTATCAGTCAATCCTGTTGACTGCTCACTATGAAACTAAACTCCTTGGAAGCGAAAGCGACCCGCTTATATATGTTTTTACGGTTCCCGAAATTTCCTAGGTCCTCGAGAACACGCCTAGGACTAAATCGAATATAACCTAGAATGCTCTAGGAAACATCAAAATAACGATATTACAAAAATTATAAATTTGAAAGCAAACAGGAACATAATTAACAAACTACACAGGTAGGTGAGCTTCCATAATAATACAAAATAAAAATATGTAAAAAGGCATTAATTTTGTCTATCTGACAAGAAAAATGTCGAGATAAAAACAGAAGCTAGAAAATAAAGGCAAATTTTAATACCTCTACGGAAAATATACTTTGCGCCATTGCCGTAGAAGTTTGGGACTATCAAAATATTTTTCACTTTTCAACATATGCTTTTCATTATTGTTGTGTAAACCAAGCGTGAACAAAAAATAATGATTCGTTTAGTCGTACACAATGAACAAAGAATATACATTTTTCGTTGAACATAGTGTTTTAGAGAAAAAAGTGTTATAAGAAAAAAACTGTAACTTGACATACGACACGAAATAAATAAAATAACTTCGTTGCGTTAGTACCGGCTTGCTGCTCACACTAAACAATACCTTGTAAAGGAATTAAACTATAGTTGTACATTAATCCGTCCATAAAAAATATAAACCAGACAAATTAATTTTACTAACACCTGGCAAATTAACAGCGAACAACATTTTTTGTATCCTACATGTAGTTATGTAAAGACTAAGGCGTCTAACCGGAGAAAAGAGAGGACGACGCACATATTTGATTGGTTTGATAGATGGTGTCGAAGTGGACCCCACCCGTGGCGCACCTTGCTCTGTGTAATACACGCCACATACACATACAGAGTGGAAAAAATTCACTTATATATTCCACGCATGATTTATCCATTATTTTGCAGTATTAACGTATTTTATATTGTTATAACCTGCTGTTAGCGGTTGAAATAGATTAAAACATTACGAAAGAATAGAACGCATTCTAAAATATAATACCACGAGAAACAGTGCCTGCAATAGTTTTAAATTTTCGTTAATAATTCAGCACAGTTGTAAAAAATATTGATTTCAACAAATATCTATAGAATAAACCTGGCAAACTCTTGCTGTTTAACCGCTAGTGATAGTAGTGGAAGTTAAAGACAGGTTTCAAGAAATGAAATAGAAAATTCTATATTTTTGTTAATACTCGTTATATTACTGTATTAAATGCATCCAATCTCATATTTCAACGAATATATGATGTTATTACAATAGTTTTTAAGAAAAGCTGTTTTTTTTAATTATTACAAAACTAGAATTCAAAATTTTGTTAGTAACTTCAAAAAATTTTATAAAAATTCTTGTATTATTTGGATTAAATATATCGCACTATTAAACATAAAAGGATTTTAATTATTGAGAGCAATGGTATATGAAGTAAAGTTATGCGAAAATAACAGTATGTTCTTTTAGTTTAAAAAGCCACAAGCCTTCTCTGTTTTTCGAACGAACAGATAATAATTTTTTTGAAAAATGGCATTATTTGTCGGTCTGTATTTAAAACTTTGAGTTCAGTAGGCTATGTAAAAAATGTTGTTGCTGTTGCTCTCAGCTTAGTGTCATTATTTTTTTTTTATTTGTTCCATGTTTAATAAAATGATATTAGTCCTAAATATGCAAATAGAACTGGATTTAAAAAAAAACGAATCATTTAATATTAAAATAAAAGTAGAGAATGATATTAAAAAAAATACGACCACTGTAAAAGTTTATACCGCTGACCGATAACCTAAAAAAACTACCACCTAGTACATTGATATCAAGTTTTAAGAGATAATTAGTATTAGCCATAATTAGTTTATTAAAATTTCAACGCGATTGGTAAAGGGGTCATAATAATAATAATATCGTGTATTATTTCAACAGAAAAAACCCAATTACAGGAATAGGAAAAACAAAAATACTATAAATATTTGATGTGAACAAAATAATACAAACTAAAACCAATTATTTTTAAAATCAATTGCAAACAAACACTCTTCGAACTAAATGAGCTAGACAATTAAATAACCTATAAGTAAATATATAAATGTAAACAACTAATAAAACAATCAAGCAGAAGTATACACTACAATGAACTAAAGTTACTAGTTGAAATACAAAAGTAAAACTAAAAAATGCTTAAGCTAGACGAATAATTCAGTTACAAATACTGTTTAGACTATCATTATGAATGTCACAGGTACCTGCAATTACATTATAAAGTTCACACTTTAGCGAAACAAGAGATTTTGATAAAAGATTTGTTCTATGGGTACTACAAGAAAACATGGCCTGGTCCCTGGTATTATCGCGAGGTATTCGAAAATTTATTTTTGCTAAAAGTTCTGGGCAATCAATCTTATCATGCAAAAGGTTATACAGATATCAAATCATTGTGATATTACGTCTGGTGTCCAATGATTCCAATTAAAGGGATACAGTAAATTATTCTAAGGATAAACAACAGGCGGGTAAACTCCATCTTCCAAAAGAGATAAAAATTGCCTTTGAGGTGACTAGTTTCTGACTGTGAACATGATAAATCGAATACCATATGCTCGAACCATATTCCATTTTAGATCTTACAAGAGCACAAAACAGAGTCTTGAAGGTACACGTATGGGAGTAGTTCCTGCAGTTCCTTATATATAGAAATATTGGGCTTTACACGATTACTTTCACATCATGCAGACATTCGATTAATGCTTTTTTCTATAGGAGACTTAATTTCAGAATAGAGCTTAAAATCGCCAGGAAATAACAAATGTTCTCAAGTAATGATTTCAGAGAGATCATTAATAAAAAACAAAAATAATATGGGACCCAGGTTAGAACCTTGAGGTACGCTTGACGTAGAAAAAAACGACCGAAATAAAATGTTATGTCTGACCATAAATTGTCTATCATTTAAGTAAGAAGTGAATAATTTAGTTACGTCATCTGAAAAGCCAAAACATTACAATTTAAAGAGGAATATATTGTGATCAATCTGATCAAAAGCTTTTTGGAAGTCTGTTTTAGAAGTCCGTATAGATAACATTGTCCTGTCCTCGATTGTCTCATAAAAAACTGCGAAAAAACAGCTATATTAGAAATTGTCGATTTCCTTTGCATGAATCCATGCTGACGTGACGACATAAATTGTCTCGTGGAATAATAAATTTAGCTATACATATAACATTGTTTCAAAAATTTTAGAGAAGTTACACAATAAAGATATGCTTAATATCATTAAAATTTCCTTCTTTAAGTATCTGTCTTTTTCCAGCAAGAAGAAAAGGAGAAATGTTGTTATATAAGTACAATTAAATAGAGTATGTAGTGGCTCCGCAAAAACGTACGCACAATCTCTGAGAACAAAACTAGGAATTTCATCTACTCCCATTGTAAAAGTGTATTTAGATCATTTAAGATTTATTAGAACATCCTCATACGTGATATTTTGTAAAACTAAGTGAGCTCCTAAATTTCTGTTCAATGAGAACTTGGATGAATCGAAGGTATTAATTAAATTATTTTTATTTTTGACAATATAGAAGGCATATAATTAAAAACAATTTTTAGATAACTTTTATTTCGTAGATCGTAATTATGTATTGTTGTGAATATACAGTCAAACATTGTTGGTGAAATTTGTGGATACTCTGGAAAGTCTATATTAGGAAATAAAACTGATGTTACTCATACAGATAAATAGGACAACACTAATGCCCGCTACAGACTATGCGTGAATTCGCGAGTTGTTATGTAGGGCCACCCTGTACACTATGCACGAACTCCATACGAATCACGCATCGCGAATCGCGAATGCACGCATAGTCTGTAGCGGGCATAACACGCTTATTATTTCTTTTTTAGAACGAACGTTATATTTTTTGCTGGAAATAATATTTTTAAATGTACTTGAAACTTTTAATCTTATCCCTTCATGTGAGTATGATTACTTTACATAGGTAAGATGATGAAGGATAACAAATAAAAGTAAAATTATATTCTTCAAAAATATAAAAACCATAAATGGTTTTATTTCACAATTTCATCTCTTTGAATTCTTAAAAATTAAACAAATTCCTTTTACATTTTTATACAATTGATCGGTCGTGTATTCAAAAGATTAGTTTTTATCATCAAATCGAACCAACGCATAATTCTGTTTGTGCCCTTATCTTCTCTTTTTCTTTCTCTTCTCTTGGTTTCTTCTCTGCTCTTTTAGGTTTCTTATTTCTGCTAGTCTTTATTTTTGTATCAATGGCTTTATCCTCTAATTCCTTTCGAAAAAATGTTTCGATTATATGTATACAAAGACAGTAATTCTATTTTATGTTAGCTCTGTACCTAAGTAGCAATAAACATCAATGAGTAGCTCTGTATAGGACAGTCTTACTATTGGATAGTTGGCCGAGGAAGTATTTCCAGAAGATTTTCTACAAGTTAAATTCAAAACCGTACTTTAAGGAATTCTAGTAGTTAAATCAAGATCATATTCTGATATTTACCAAGAGGGTCATTTTTGATTAAGTTTTATATTAAACGATAATGAAATTGTGTCTGAAGCAACTTTTATCAGCCGTATATCATATCGTACATCAAAGAAAATGTTTTCTGCTAAGCAAAACCATTCAACATAGATGACGGAAAGGTTATGCGGTCGCCCTCAAATCTTACAACCACAGATGTACAAAACACAAATGCCATCATCTTGTCGCCAACGTAAGAGATACTTTGATTGGTTATAGATTGTCAAGTAAGAAACGATGCCGTTACATTCAACAATATTTCGTCGGCTTACCTCCTCTTCCTTTACTAGTACAGCCTAATTTATAATCCAGATAACATAATTACTATTTAGATGTTATTAAACTCAGATATATTCCATTGTTTGATGTATACCAGAACTTTCTAAATTTTTTAGGCCACTGTGTATTCAGACAGAGACGGTGGTCCGATTTGCAAATCGTAATTTGACACTAGAAACACTTAGTTCTGCCAAGGTCAACAGTCACGGTGAATATATTTTTGTACGTAATCCATTATAATAATTCGCTTTGCAGTCTGTAATGTCTCATCGCAATAAAAGGAAAACAATTTAATTTCATATAGAAAAATGACAATGACGGAAATTAACTAAGTAAATCAGAATATAGAGTAATCTAAAATGTCAGAGTCCTAATATTTTCAGGAGTTATAGTCCTAATTGGTGTTTTAGCTTTATCACAAGTATCAGCAGTCTAGAGGTGTGTTAAATTTACACAAAATGGTGTATTTCTACACATCACTGGCAAATATTAGGTACATATTATTATTACAATATTATTTATTATAATACTAACACATTTTTTGTAAAACGTAAAACAAACCGATATCATGTAAAACTATTAACACGGAAATTTTACACACTGGAAAATCTCACATACGCAACAGTTTTTTTACAGTGTACTGGTACATCCAGTCGGGAGTAGGGATATAGAATAGAGAAATGTTGATACTTATAACCATTATTGGTAAATAATACATATTCATTCAATTTTCTGATATTACTGATAATTTTAACATATTTTGTGTAAAACGTACCAGAAAGCAGAGTTTTCTGTCAGACTTAACACGGAAATTTTACGCATTTTGAAACTAAAACACTGGAAAATCTCATTCACATAGTAACTTTTTTGCAGTGTAGGAAAGTAGTTTAATAACAAATAAGTATTAAGTTTGATAAACATATACAGATATAGAATGTTGCAAAGCGTAGAAGGAAGACTCGAAAATGAATGCAGTTTTCTAAAAATAACCATCCACATTACGTAAAAGGTTAATTAACCAACACCTCCTAGTAAAATTAACTAATAAATGTGAGTATGATTCATTCCGTTTTAAACATTAAGCGATTGAATGCAAGGTGTAGCAAATTAGGTAACAATCAGCTAGCAGGTGTGAATGGGTGTCTCAAATATAGTAAATTCTAGTTTCCATTAACGATGTCTACTACAGAGATTTAAGGATGGTAAGTCATAATGACTGACATGAGTCACACAGCTCTTATGTTTATACCGCATTCGATGTTTATGTGATTATATTTGAATATATAAATTGATTTAGACCTACGTGATAGTGTGACCAATTATAAATATGGCTGTGAGTTATTTCATTACTTGCCTATCGGTGCAGCCTTTGTGTCGTGTTCCGGACCTGTAATATTATGAAAGCTCCAGCTTACTTGTATTTTATGATTTAATAGATCTAAAATGTCTTACACCTTTACGTTCATAATTTTCCGTTTGAAGTAAGTTACTAGTTCAAAGAGCTGTTTTAAAAATCCTGTTGTTTGTCGGTTAGTTGCACCCATGAAACATTACAGCCTACAAGGCTACATTAATGCTTAAAATAAGCAGGATATTTGCAAATCGTCTGGAAAACTTTTTCCGGTGAACGGTGAACATTCACAGAATTTTTTCTATTTGTTTTATAGATTTTTACATCTTCATTTATTGTTTTAAGTTAATCATAACTTTAAGAGGTTTTTTTCTCCTAGTAAGCCTTAATGTTAAAGTTTAAAAACAAGCAATCGCACATTGCTCAAATGATAAGAGATATCAAATTTAGATTGATGAAACTTGAGCTAATAATGATATAATAATAATAATACCTCTACCCCTCATTCTAATCACGAGGATTAGCCCAGAAGTCGAAGACTTGTGAGGGAGAGGGGGTGGCATATGTATTTTTTTGAAATTTTTAAGGAATATTTTTATTTAATAGATTTTTAGTCACATTGCCTCAGAGGTAGACTTGTATATAAATAAAAATATTACTTATCCACGGTAGTGTGTGCAGGCAATAAATATATCGGATAAGAAAGTATGACTAGACCAGGCGTTCTATTTCAGTGACTGTGTTTTGCTAATAAAACCAAAGCTATTTAAATAACAAATTAATAGTTCCAATAGAACCAACAATACTCAATACAACAGTACTACTTTATTAAAATTATTACTGTAATACAGTTAAATGGCAGTACTGATTGTTGTAACCATTATAGTAAAGTATTGTCAAGAGCAAAAAGAAACTCAAACAATAGATAAGCAAATGGAGCGGCATAAACCATTATTTCGAAACTATTACAAAAACAAACTGTCACAAAGTTCAAATTATAATAAACGGGATAGATGTTCATAGATATCCTTTAGTTGGGACTTGTTACATTAACAATTTAAATTCAATGGATTTTCTTATTCCCCTGAACTAAAAAAATCTATGAATACTGAATAAATTCAAATACAGTCACTGCTGAGATATGATCAAGAATTATAATCAATCCAGTTACAACATCTAATGTATTGTTTTATAAGTAGTAATCATTAATTTGAAGATATAACTTTTAAATTAATTACTAATACGATAACAAAGGTTATAATTCTTTTTTTATAAAACTCATAAATAAATTTACGGTAGTTTGTAATGGTTCCCTACAATTCAAGATCAAATCAACTTAAGATTGCCTACAAAAACGTTCATTATATCAATCGAGTTTTCATTTAGTTATGCTCAGCTGTAATTTAAATTTAACGACTGTAAATGGTGCTTCTAATGTTGCCTATCTAAATATTAAAGCAGCACTGCAGGAAAATAATTTTGTGCGTTTGGTTTTGTACAATGTATTCCATTTTTGATATCACTATTATAATAACAGATAGAAAGTTTAGTCGATTACTTTTCTGAGATAAATCATGAAGTAAAAAAATATGATGACATATTGTCTTATAGATATTTTTACGTACACAAGTAATGTTTTTTAGTTATATGGCCATAACTTACTTAAATATGCAGACAATGTATTGCATTTTTCAAAAATTTACATAGTGTAATTGTTATACAATATAAAAAACTACTAAACTGATATAACAACTGAAGATGAAATTATTGTTTCTTGCTCTTCCTGGAATAAAAGTGTTATATCAGTTAATAATTTTGGTAAGTAATGAGTCAATTTTAGTCACCATGAATTATGTTCACTTGAATTGACTTTCCAGATTGTTATACCGTGACTTCGGTAACTGGTCGCTGCCAGAAACAGAATTAAAGTGCACATCATCATATCCAAGAAACGGTTCCAGCCGTAGCAGTCACAATACCAACAATAAGAGCCGAAATCAATATATGGGCGGACCCAGAGATACCGATAGCGGGTATGCCCCACAGATCTTAGCCTGAGAACAACCAGGGCAGGTAAAAAAATCCCGGCTAATGCTAGGGACGTGCATCTGTTTCTGAGAGCGACCAGTTACCGAGGTCACGGCATAACAACCCGGAAAATCGGTAGGTATCAAGTGATAGCAGATTTTTCTTGATTTCTATGGCTTCTCTATAAACTCGTGGCTATAACTCTCTTTCTCCCCTCTCTCTCATTCGATAGATACCTATAATTGCGGCAAGAATTCAGACGACTTACGTCACGGCTGTCGTTACGCAATTATTTTCATTGTGAACATGTTCGATGTTTGGTCATGCTAAAAAAATCATTTTTGTAATTTAGTGCAATATATAGTGCAAACATTTACTGTAATAATAAAACTATATACGTTTTGTTATTCTCAGTTGTAGTCTTTTAAATAATTTGATGAAACATAACGAATTATTCATTTGTTCGTATGACGTAAGTTGTCTGAATTCTTGCCTCAACTGTATCTTCCTTGTGTTGACCTCGTACTGTTGTTATTCCTTAGGAGGCACCGGTATATCTGCAACTTTGTGCTAACTTGTTTTTCTGTTTATTCTATTGATGCATGTATGTACAATGTAAATACATGGGATGCTATGCACCAAAATCTTAAGAGTATATTGTTTCTACAACTAGTTCTAGGAAAGGTTGCGTCTTGAGGTACTAAGTTTCTGGTTTCATAAAAGACGGTCCATGTTATTTATCACTGTATTATTGTATGTAGGGTGAATACGTTTTTACCAGATATTTTTTCTTTTTCTTGATCTAGGTATTCTTCTGATGGATGCAGTTCTTCATCCAAGTGTTTTATATTGTTCGGCCATTCAATATTTAATATCGTTTAAAAAAATATAAGTACAGTTTATTTCGTGTTTGATAAACGACGTGCCGTACTGAATACTGCCGTGGCTATTTTTTTTTTGTAGTAAACAAGTTTATTTAATGAGTTTTTAACTTTTTTTTGAGATGACAATTCCGAAATCCGCAATGACAAACATTAACGGATATTTTTTACAGTTAGGTACTTTTATAATATAATTTGTTAGATATAACATTAACATTAAATTTATATTGATTATTTATCGAGATAAAAACAATTTTGAGGAATATTAATATAACAGCCACATTAAATCATTTAAACTATTCACTTTTATTATTTCGGTTGGCGCCATTCACCTAGAATGAAGAATTATCGCTTCAGGCTTTTGCAATAACTCGATGATGGAAACACTCTCTGTATTCATAAATGTCAGTTTTAATATAAATATATATATCATCTTAAAAAATTTTTAAAAATATATTCATATATTCTAAAGCTGAAATATTAATGTTACATAATAGCTACTTATTTGTTCGTTACTCAATTTCGTAAATCAAAATTTTATTAATAAATTTATTTATTCATGGAATATCTTGAAAGTTGATTATAATTTATGGATTTACTATTTCTGTCAGCTGGCTACCGGTATAAACCGTTTTTTCTAAATTTGTTGGAGTACAGTGTCTACCATAAAGTTTAAATATTCGCAAAAAACATATTCAATAAAAGTTATCAACGTTTTAAAATTGATTTTGTACATGTGCATGACATGAAATTGGATATTACCAAATAAAATTGCAAAAAGCAACTTATTACGGCAATATTTGTGTAAATGAATACTTTAAATGTTTTTATATATTTTTAGGTATTAATAATAATTCTGTGAAACTAACTACTCTGTGGACAAAAGCCCCAACCAGCGTTGAATTACACCCACAATATCTACCCATATATTCCTTATTATTAGCTTTTGTAACATTTTTTACTGTATTAGAAAGATATTTTAAGCTAATATAAATCAAATCTCCTACAAGTCATATGTATGTTCTCTGATACCAAACATCTAGGTATGCTAATGAACAATTCCACAGAGAAAGCTCTATTCAAAAATTATCTAAATACATTAATCTATCTAAATTTTTATTAACCTGCTTTAATGAAAACACTCTATAAATATCTAACTTCACTTTGTCTGTGGAATTGTTCATTAGCATACCTAGATGTATTTTGGTTTCTTTTATTTTAAATAATTGTTTTTATTTAACTCACCTTTTATACACCCTTGTATGTACCTTGTATACTTAGTTGTGCCTGGGCGCCAATTCACAGAACATGATTATTCAATACATTCGAAATATGATTTCCCTTTTAATTTTGGATTGATAACTTTTAATTTATTTTTTTTATTTTACATAAAAAAGACACATGAATTCCTTTATCTCAGTAATAGCTTCGCAGGAGATATTTAATATTATAATTTAATTTTTTTTTAGAATGACTCAGTGAACTCATTTTTTATGCATGAGATGTCTTAGACATAATTATAGGAAAGACCTCTATTATTTTTTCATGCTTTATCCTTTGATACAAATAAAAAAAGACAGAGATTTTGAATAGGTAATGCATTAAAAGTTAAGTGATAAACATTGATGCATTATTACTCTAATTAAGTAATAGCCGCTTTACTGTCTGAAATTCAGTATGAAATCTACACTAGCATATTGCAAAAGCACTTTCAATAATAGATTTTGCTCGATTTTTATTGCAGCTTTTCCGCAATTCTGGGGAATAATTTAGTGGTTTGCATGGTTACCACCATAAGCAAAAATTCGTAGGCTGAACTGTCAAAACTGCCTTCGTTCGCTTCTACTTGATTATTTTTTATTGTTGAGCTTGCATAATATGTTAACTAAACCTTTATTTTATATATTATGCTGTTTGTTATTGTTACTTGTCAAATTGGGATAAACAGTTTAGTTTTTAGTGTGCATTCGGGTTTAAGTATCACTTCTATTGAAATTGCGAATTGACGAATGTAAAACAAACTACAAGTCAGAATTTTAGGACAGGTATTTCAGATGCAAGAGCTTTCTGCAAGCCATTGAAAAAAGAATTGAGGACTGTAAAGCATGTCTTGAAAATGAATATCTACAGAATTGTAATTACTTTCTCAATTACATTTACGTCAGTTTTTCATTGCGTGACTTAAAATACCACTATTAAATATTTCATTATACTCAATAAACGATTTTCGCTTGACATATTCCAACACAACATTTTCAATATTTCGTTTAATTCGAAATTTAAAGTATTCTCAGTTCTTATTAATCAGATGGAATCCACAAGACCAAACCGACCGAATTTAAGAACTTCCACCAGTTTGTATTACTAAAGATATATTCTTCTGAATATTTCTGTAAGAAATTGCTAACCTTTTGGAGAACATTTTATATATGGGATCTGCAGGATCCTTGCTAAAATGCAAGTTGATCAAGGCAGTTTGTTTACCTCCGTGTGCCCGTCCACCCACAACGTAATGGTTACGATCAGCCCATGGGCAACATCCCATGCACCATATGGTTAGTTCTTATTTTTTTTGTCCGTAACTTTTCAATCTTCACACATTTCACGGCGTATTTATTTTAACTCATTTTAATGCAGTGAAACCCTAATTTCGATATAAAACGGCGGCCCGACCGGCCAAAATGAAATCAAAAGTTGGGCTCCGTAAAGGAAATTTAATTAGAAGTAACAGGTGTAGTTGATTAAAGATTGCTGACCTTGTAATTTTGAAATATATCCTTTGCGAGCAACAGGTTGCTGCTTGGTTTCGGATGCATCCAATTAATTATAAGCGCGTATACCTGCGAACTGTGGTTACTAATAAGCTTTAATTTTTAAAATGAAATTACAGTTGTGCCCCAGTTTTGAAGTGCTGCGTGTGTACCAAAATATTTGGTTATATCTAGAAAATATCTGCATCTTTTTCATATGTCAATTGTAATAAAGTCAGCTCCAGTCGACTCATAAAAAATAATTATAACAGACATCAAAAGTAAATTCAGTAACAATGATTCTAAAATTTATTTCCAATAGTATACAGGGCGAGTCAGAAAGAATAGGTTAACACTAAGCTGGAGATAGTAGACACCAAAATAGTATGTTTGAGCTCATCATGCCTTATACGAATGTCGTTGGATTAAGAAATACAGAACATTTTATTCTGAACTTTCTCAACAATTTTTCATAAAAAAATGTACTCGTATTCGCCTAACTGTATTGGTTTTAATGTATTTTGTGGTGATTTTGTATTTTCAAAAGATTAAAATAACAGTTATTGATAATAGTAATAATAACAAACTTTAAATCAAATGCTGGAAGTGTCTACCACCTATCCAAATACATTTTACTATACACTCTCATAAATGTCTCTGAATAGCAAAATATCTCCATTATTTTTAAATGCATTCGTGGCTACTTGTATTTTATGCCGCAACTTCCCAACACAATTAATTTCTTCATGGTACACCACATCCTTGTTTTTAACATACTGAGAAGTCCGAGGGTTTAAGTCTGGACTTCCCGGTGGCCAACTAAATTTAATCCCACGGTCAATCCACCGATGAGGAAAATGTTCATTTAAATACTGTCGTACTGGCAAGGCAAAATGTGGTAGCGCACCGTCGTCCATAAATCACATACGCTCTACTCTGCACAGCGAGTGGTATATTATCTAGAAACTCATTTTGGCTCAACGAAAGGAGGATTTATACTCAGGCCTAGGCTGATGACCTTGTTATCCTCATATCTAGATATCATAGAAAGCTGGTGCACAGACGGGGTCTTAGTGTTAATTCTTCTAAAGTTAATCTTGTTTTCATCACCAGGAGGCGGAAGATAGACGGCTTCAGGGAGCCGACTATTTCCAACGTTTCCATTCAGAGAGCACGAACAGTCAAGTTTTTAAAGGTTACTCTGGATGATAAACTTACCTGGGTAGGTACCTCATATTGACAGGCAATTGCAAAAAGCCACTGCGTCTTTTTGGATTTGTAGGAGACTCTTTTATACTGCAGTGGTCAGGTCCTCTTAGCGCTTAATCAAATTTCAGCGATTTGCGTGTGTCAGTGCAACAGGGGCGTTAAGCTCAGCACCCACAGATGCCCTAGAGGCTCTCGTGCCTCTTCCAAAACTGCATCTGGTGGTTGAGGGGGAGGCGAGAGGGTCCTCTTATCGGCTAAAAGAGTGGGGGATGTGGAAAGGTAAAAATCACGGCAGGGGTCACATCGTGATCTATAAGGAGTTAGTAGATTGCTGCACCCAGCGATAAGATATCCCCTACCTATACTTTTCAAAGAAATTTTAAGGTAGAATTTTCGGCTAGAGAAGCCTGACTCGTTAATCCTCTTTGGGGAAACACGTCACGGTTTTTCAGGCTGAAGTACTTGCTATCTCGGCCCGTGTTCAAGAGAATATCAGGAGGTGATAAATCAACATATTCAAGTATGCACAGACAGCCAGACAGCTTTACGAGCACTTCTGTCTTTCAGGATCACCTCTCGTGTGGTTCCTGGAATGTGTCAGAGCTCTTTCTCTCTTGGGAAGGGTCAATCGTGTTAATCTGATTTGGGTTCCGGGCCACAGTGGTGTGACAGGTAATGAGAGGGCTGACATGTTAGCCAGACAAGACTCGAGCAGTCAATTTGTGGAGCCTAAACCAGTTTTGGGATTACCACAATGCCATCTCGCAAGGTCCATTGATAACGCAAACCGAAACTTCATCATGCTTAATAGGTTCTCCTAACAGGCGAAGGACATCTGAGCAAGCACTTACATAGGATTAAGCAATGTCGCGAGGTGCAGACTTTGCGACAATGCAGATGACTTTCTGTCTCCTCAAGACATTAGAGAGATTGCAGCAGAGCTGGTGCTCGCTTTTGCGCGCAGCACGAGCCTGTTTTGAATTCTATAATCAGCGGCATTCAGACCTGAGTGCTGCGCGCAAAATGTCGCCTCATCGGTAAATAGAATCTTATTGAGGAAATCTGGGTTTGCCGTTTGCATATTTTGTCCAAACTGAGCAAATTGTAGGCAAACTGGTCTATCTTGAGGCAATAACTGCTGAACTGGAGTATAAGGATGTGGTTGGAGCATTTCTTTTTTCAAAATGCTACAATAATTGGTGGATTGGTTACCGCAACTTTCCTAAACAGGAATTAAAATTTCATCTTATTCATAGGCTGTGATAGATTTTGGAGTACCATGGTTACTTTTTGGTCGAAAAGATCAAGATTCGCCTAAGCGCTTGTAAAGATTTATGAATAGTTTATAATTAGGTTGCAATTTATTTGAGTACAATTATTATACTATCTTCGGGCAATCATATCACGCATCTCACTATCAGAAAAGTTATTGTGTCGCGGTATTTTTTGATCGCTAGCTAATAATTTTGCATGAATAATAAAACATACACACGCAAAATACATATATTGATTGACATGAAAATTTGACAACAAAAAGAAAAAGAAAATAATATGATATTCATTTCTAATTTTATAATAGAAATGAAATATTTGACGCCCAACAAACTTAATAAATTTATTTGAATTGGTTTTATAAAAATTAATATTTAGATCACTCAAGGGTTTATATTACAAAATAAAGACTGAGCTGCTGATAGAAATACAAGGTAAGCACGATTTCACATAATATCTCGACACGACTCTGACAATATCAAAATTATAATCATATTTCTCAAACAAAAATATGAAATAACATTTAAAATCAATATTAAATTAAAATTCAATTCAGTCTTCAACTTCACAATACACATTAATATTATATATATTACAATCATCCTCTTCCTAGATAGACATACAAAATTTAGAAAATTGATTGCTTTTGCCCAGTATGAAACATGGATTTTCAAATGCAGTGGGAGAGATAACACAGAGATCAATCGGACACGTTTAGAAAAATAATTGCAAATTCAATATCACGTTTTCTGCTTTACAGTGTGTCTTATCGCGATCAACACTTTACAACTGTAGGAATAAATTAACTACATCGAAATTTTATTGATTTGATGTGTGCTCACACGGACAGAGAACTAAGGACCAAGGGTCTTAACAAAGATAGCAATCATCACGTACACTTCAATTTACATTTCGTATTTACAAAGCCTTATCAAGAGCCGCAGATAGCCTTAAAGAATAAGAACACTGAGGTATTATTGTTCGCCGTCTGTTGAATGGCATGGTAAGATTAGGTCAGGTTCAAGAAATCCAGGTTAATACACTTTATTTTAGCCATTTTTATTTGTTTAAAGTATCAAATATTTCCCCGAGGAAGTTGCTTAGTGGATTTGTATGTATTTTTTATATCAGTATTTGCATATTTGCGGATTTCCAATGATTTATTCAAGTTGAGGTTCACGGTCACCGAAGAGAAAAATATAATCTTTTGACATATCCTCTTTTTATATGCAAATGTTTATTTTTGTCTGCGTTAAGTACTTTTATGTTTGCATTCTTCATATACGTCATAATTTTTAAGATTAACGTACACAGCGACCTAATTGTTTCATTTCACGTTAAAATTTATGCAGCTAAAGTACAGGACATTTATAATACTTATGTTCTTAATAAGATAATACTAAATACGTACAGTAATGCAAATAAAAATACGCCTTCATTATTAAATCAGAAGAACTATAATACACTTACCTATATCCATAAATGCATATAACTTATCAGCTGGCGTTAAAAATACTAGCACAGCATAGCATTAATAAAAATTATTGCATTAAGGACGGGGTATTCTTGAAATAGTGTTTTCTACACATACAAATAATTTTAGACATTTCAAAACTGAATAATATAGAGCTTAGCGGAACCTGATGACACCGTAAAATGAATATATAACGACCGAAAACGGTCTAACCAACACATTTTTAGGTACATAATTTTTAACAAAATACTTGTTTTTTTATATTTAACTGTAGATGTAAAATATTGTTATAACATAAAGGACCCCGCACATTTTATATGGAAAACGGTCTTCCGGTGAAATTCGCTGAAAATTTGGGAAATTGTTCGTTTTGTACCCCTGAACAAAAGTCTCAGTGACGTCGAAGCTCAAAATGTCCATCTTTAGGCCCTACGGCTATTTTTAGTGGCCGTTTTCGCCATTTTTGGCCACTAAAAATAGCCGTAGAGTCTAATCTCCTCAGGCCTATATCTCCGTTATCGTTAAGATACCTTAGCGATCAGGGTTATCATTTTGTATGTCTGTTCAAGGCTTTCTAAGCCAACTATTTCATTTAAAAAAATAAATTATTCTGGCCAAAATCAAGAGATGCTGAAGATGAAATAACAGTAGGATAATATGTCATTATCCGTTGAAACTCTTTGGAAAATGTAGTAAACACAGAATTATCAATAAAACATAAACTTTGCATTGCTCATAATGGGGAAAACTTGGAAGAGAACTTATGATTAAAAAAAAAAATAGGTAGTTTCATGCTGTTTATATCAATTTTTAAAATAGAACTGATAGTTCCCATATTCCCCGTTAAGCCATAGATATGTTTGTTTTGATGCCATCGCACTTTGAAAGCTAAACATGATTTGATCATTTTTAACAAAACTACAGTAACAAAAGCTATCATCCTATATATCAAATTAAAGCTGTTTTCATGGCCTATTCGATGACATAATAATTATTTATAGCGTTAAAGAAGAAATTATTTCGGAAAAATCATAGGCTGCCATTTTGTAAAAATAATTTATTATTTTTTAAATTAAATTAGCTAGTTTAGAAGGTCTTGAACAGACCTACAAGATTATACCATAATCGCTAAAGTATCTGAAAAAATAAAGTTACAGGCGTGGGGAGTTTTAAATGGCGCTCTCTGTAGATATCTGTAGCGATTGTCTAGCACTCTTTAATAAAACGTAAAATGATAATGAATGAAAGTAAATCAGTTATGTGAAAAACTTATGCTATTGCAAAAATAAATCAATAGAAGAAATCGTTAAGAAAATACCTTGATAAAGATACATTTTATTTCATGTGCATGTGTATTTCATTTCAAAATTAGCTGAAAAATGAAATTTGTCCACTAAATAGAGGTCTATACGTCAGACATTGAAAACTACATTTCAACAACCACCTGTAGAGAACAACTTCATCTAATATTAAAACATGAATACTGCAACCAACGCCGGTCTCCCCTACTTCTACTATTTTAATAAAAGCAATCTCAAATTAAATTTTAAATGGAACATCCTATTTCGTACATCTGTGGAATCAAAAGCGGCATGATATAAAGAAAACATTCCCCATAGATGTACGTGGAAAAAATTATATATCGCTAATCTGATTGTATTTAACTACTATTTTAAATAAGGCATTGTAACTGTACTTTTTCAAACGTATGCGCATATTTGAATACAAAAATACGTAGAATGACATAAAACGGATAATATTTCTAACCACCATTAAATTGATAATATAATAACAATATCACTACCCCTCATTCTAATCACGAGGATTAGCCCAGAAGTCGAAGACTTGTGCGGGAGAGGGGGCGACATATTATTAAGGAGGCCGCATTTTCGCCCAAGAACGACTTACTTTGGTAGGTCCTAACCACCATTCAATGCAGGAATGAGGGAAACCTGGAAAACCTCATTAATTAGGGGAGTAGTCAAATGTCAACCGGTATCAATCTCTCACATTGAAGTAAACATTCTTCCCCTCTACCATACCCGCAGAGAGGGTGCCAATCTCTTCACGAATATAGCTTATATACGGTCTACCGGCTGCGGGGGTCAAACCCACAGCGATCTAGTCACCTCGATTCAAGTACTGACGCCTTAAACCGCGCGACCACCGATCCAATTGTTCAATAATATTTATTAAAAGTTTTTGAGAGAAAAATACCTACTTCTCAAAGATATAATTAAAACAATCGAAATATCTTTAGTTATATTTTTCTACGTTCATGCAAAAAAAGGAACTTTATTGAATTATATTTAGTGGAAAGTGGTTGTTTATTGCACTAGTGCAATAAAATGTTTATTGCATTCATCTGTCATTCTACTACAGCGTTTTGTCATCATGACAGACATAAACGTTCAAATCTAGGTCACATTTTCCTAGACTTATATTGTATGCAACTCGTACAAAAAGTTCTTATTGCACTCGACGTGTTGTCCTACTCAGCTTGACGGCCTCGTTGGACAATTTCACGCCGCGTGCAATAAACAAAAATAAATTATTATTTATTTATATATAATAAAATGGCGCCAAACGCTAAAGGGATAAATAAATAAAAAAGAAAGCTAGTAAAATTAACAATTTTTATACAAAATACTAATTAAAAAAAATGGATCTCAGAAGTGGAAAAATTCTAACAGGAGAAGAAACCACATCGGAAGGAGGTGAAAGAAGCACAGGTGCAGAAAGTGAAGGACAAAGTACAAGTCGAGGAAATAGGGAATTCATGTGCTTGATGAAGATGCTCGAGGATATGGAAAAACGAAGAAAAAAGGAAACTGAAGAACAAAAAGAAGAAAATAAGAAATTGGTCGAGATACGAAAAAGCCGAAATGAAGAACAAAAAGAGCGAGTGGAGAAAAGGGATGAAGAACAAAAAGAGCGAGAGAAGAAAAGGGAGGAAAAGCAAAAACAAGATAATGAGAAATTGAGGCAGAATATAACAGAAAACATTACAATAGTGGTGGAGAAGATTGAAACGAAGAGATTGTGGGTACAGAGTTGCTATTTTGCAATAATTATGAAAAATAACGATTAGATATTAATTTCATATACAAGATGAAAAACAGTTTTTCCCTAAAACCACAAAAATATTGTTTTGGGTATATTCATTTAAATTTTTAAGTTACATATTTATAGATTATGCGGTACCTAAAGGAGTAAGAGCATTTGGTATTAATCGAGAGGTCTCGATGTACTAGTTGTTTCAACTACAAAATTGAAAAAAGCTAAAGAAAAAATCCTCATAAACTGGTTGGTCTTCATAAATGAAAAAGCTGGTTTTTACCATCCCTAATTTTATTATCGCATTAATACATTCGGGCAAACGAGGCGCAATGCATTAGTATAGTCGAGCAAACGAGGCGCAACGCATTAATACAGTTGCGTAAACGATGCGCGTCGCATTAGTACAGTCGCGCAAACGAAGAGGGATGCATTAATACTACCGGGCAAGGTAGGCGCGATGCAATAACACTCAAGATTGTAAAAATTATATATATTTTCATTCAAATCTAATAAACTTGTTGCATAATATATTTCTTAATTCTGTTGATCAGAACTACTGCTATGCATGATTTCTGATTTTTAAATTTCAAAAATATAAGATCCCATTGCGTGATGTGGGATAGTATGTACAATCGTTTGCAATAATAATGACACTCTCCTAAAACAGTTTTTGAACTTCTGGAAGTTCTGAATAGAAATTTCATTAAATCTCTTTTGGTAAGTGAAACAACTAATAACTAATGTTAAAAATTTAAAGCAGATTTCAATATGAATACGTCAGAAGTTCAAAATAAATCGCAAAATTAATTTTAGTGAGTGTCATTAATATTGCAAACGGTAGTACGCTTGGTGCATGTTATTTAAATACTCGGCATCCACTGCGCTCCTTAATGCTTAGTAATTGAAGTGCCCATGAACGTGAATTTTCAAGGATTAGCAGGTGCAAGTCTTTCTTGCAGTCATATGGACTGCATACGCCCTCTTTTGGCTTACTAGATCACTGTAAATTTGCAATTCGCTATGCAATATTCTTTAAGAATTATAATACTGCCGCGGATTGCATCCAAACCTTGTATTTATTGCACAATAATCGCTTTATGCTCGTCTTTCATTCAGTCGGCCTCCTACACAGAGTATTATTTTGTATTTAATGTATTTTAAGTCATCCGACTGTCGATGAGTTTGAATCAGTAATGCTAATGGACATGACATGAAAATAAGTGTCACAATATTAGAAGTGAATAAATAAGAAATTACTAAAAAAATATTAACTTCTATATGTAAGTGAAAATGCCCGCAGGCGTGATGCGGAAAATTTGCAGCCAAATCGTGGATGGAGGTTCAGGGCGTTCACGGCTTATTGCAGCAGTGTGGCGTATCATACATGAGCTCAATTAAATCTGTGCCATATACAGCATATATAAGCAATAATACCGGGGGATTGGATGGGGAGGACCGGTACCATGGCCGCGACGATCTCCTGACTCATTCAAAATTATTTGATTTTTTTTTGTGAGGATATTTAAAAAAGTGTATCAAACCAAAGTGGACAATATTTTACGCAAACGTATCATAGTTGATGCCAATAACTTACTATAGTGGTTTTTAGGCTTTCACGGCCAGTGCTGTAATTTGATACATGGTGATTTTCCGGGTTGTTATGCCGTGACCTCGGTAACTGGTAGCTGCCAGAAACAGAGTTAAAATACACATCCCTAGCATTAGCTGGGATTCTTTTACCTGCCCTGGTTGTTCTCGGGCTATGCTCTTTGGGGACAGTCTCTGGGCCTGTCCATATGGACAGGCTCAGAGACACCGGTAGCGGGTCTGTCCCCACAGAGCCTAGCCCGAGAACAACCAGGGCAGGTAAAAGAATCTAATGCTAGGGATGTGTATTTTAACTCTGTGTCTGGCAGCTACCAGTTACCGAGGTCACGGCATAACAACCCGGAAAATCACCATGTATCAATAACTTACTAGTTTAAAACGGACAAGAAGGAAAAACATTTGTGTCAGTCAGTGTTTGGCGGGTCCAAAATTTTATTCTCACATCAGGTATGTCAAACTATTTTAATCATTAAAACCACAAATTAATTATATTAATAATTAATAACAATAGCGGTAAAAGCAGTAGAATTTGCTGCATTAAAATAGATGTAAAATGTAATTTATTTCTTTCTTTGGGAATTTCTTTAAATTTTTTATCCGGTCGCCGATTATACGCCTTATCAGGTTTTACTGTGGACCATTTTCCAGTGCCGCGCAGAACTGTATTTTGAAATCATTTTTGAACTGCTCTTTTTGATTTCATTTTTACAAAATGTGTTTGTAAGTCTCCTGTATATTCAACAATTTTTCTTTCAAAAGTTCTGAATAACAATAAAAATATGTATATAATAATTATTGATGATTGTACTAATTGCTGTCAGACAAAATATGGACAGTGGTGTGTCCAGATCGTTTGAATAAGGGAAACTATTTCATTAATGGGGCTAAATATTTACTGCCCCTATGTTGTAACAATATTGAATTAAGATACTTACTACCTTACTTAAAATTAGTATCAAATACTTTTTAAACACAGTTAAAATGATAAAATTATAATTTAGAGGTTTATTGTACCTATTCTACTTATAAATTTTCTAAACCTTTATTCGTTTTCCTTTATCAGTGAAAAATAAAAGACAAGGCGCAAAGTATTTGGCCTACCTTTTCAAATGATTATCCTTTTTTTAAATGCTTTGAATATTGCTACTGTTAATTCAAAAGCAGTGCACTCATGTGTTGCATTTTAAGTCATTTGTAACTGAATTGGAAATGACAAGGGCTGTCATATTCTGCAGTAAATATCTGACGTGTAGTGTCACATTTTATTCTTGGCCATAAATCTATAATAACTAGATTTATACCCAGACCACTGTTTATACTGTGTGAAACTAGATACACCATTTTTAACGCAAAATACAATTCTTTTATTGAATTAAATAATTTGACTAGTTTCTCTCTAACAATTGTTCAGTAACAATAACTGATTTTTAACAGTCCGAAATTAAAATTATCACCAATATATGTCTCGTAACTACCTTATATTAAAAATAATAATGTTGCAAATACTAGAACGAATCCATTTATTAAAAAATAAAATTAGAAAGCAGTAATTTTACCTTTAGCACTGCTGTAATAATTATTGTTGAGGTTGAGGTTGAGGTTGTTGAGGTTCAGTACACGTACTAATTTATTTATTTGCATTTAAGAAATGCCGATACATTGAATTAAGTACTCTCGGCGATCACACAGATCGCTTCTGCAGTAAAATAAAACAAACCTCACAGGAATCAGATTAAAGAGAACCAAGCGCTGCCGCGCTGCCGACCCGGGTTAATTTGTAGACATCCATGCAAATAATCAGTTAATAGTTAAGAACCATCAGATAGTGTTGGAGAGGATGTTCCAGCGCTGGCAAATATGGCGTAAAATCGGGCCGACTGTTGATAGTGTCGGCATGAAGGAAGAGTGTTGTCCTGGTAATGGCCCCATCGATCACGGGTAACATGGGTAGACGAGCGCGGAGAGGTACCAGCGCTTCCATACACCTGATTAATAGTGAAGATGCCCTAAATGTACCTACGACTAACCGTGCACCGCCGGAAGACATAGGCGTATCTTAATTAGTTTTAAACTTTTTTGACTAAATGTTGGTGATAAGAAAAGCATCGCGTTTAGTTTTCTAATAGTAAGTACTATCCATTTCATTCACTTTTATTTAAACCGATAGTTTTAAAAAAATATATAATTTCAATTTTCGCACCCTGTATCTTATTCAACAGCAATATTTTACTAAGACTATTTAGTTACATCTTCATATTTTGTCTCAAAAATGTCGCCCCTGTTCTATGATCCATTATTAATCGTCCACCTTGTACATGATTCATCAATATTGCCGACAATATACACATATTTCAGTATAATCTTAATTACATTAATTAGACACAAAGTATTATATACAGTGCTTTCGAAAAGTAACGAATAAATTCATTATTTTTGATATTGAGAAATTTTCGAAAAAATCTCCTGGCACGTCGATTTTGTTTTAAAAAAGGCACTTTTTGACATACGACCAATATTTCTGACGTCATCGACAATTATTTTAAATAGCAACCCCCAATTTTGACCATGCTATTTGAAAGAGCGTGGCATTCTACATACATACGAGTACATCATGAAAAATTATGTTACATAACAAAAATTTCAAGAAAATAATGTTTGAAGATTTTAAAATTTAATTTTCACAATACTGAAAATGATAATGATTATGTAAAAAATCGACTAAACTAAATGTTCAAATTGTGCACCGTTGGCTGCATGACGCCAATACGATTGATAACAATTTTTTTTGGACATTATCAATAACTTCAGGAGATATACGATGTATCTCGTGTCAAATTCTTGCTTTTAAATCTTTTAAATTAACCATTCTAGTAACGTATACTTTGCTTTTTAAGTATTCCCACAAGAAATAATCTAGGGGTGTTAAATCAGGCGATCTGGCTGGCCACTCAATCGGCCCCCTATCCAACGATTTGGGAACAGCTCATCTAAATAAGCACGGACAGGTGTTGCATAATGGGGAGGTGCATCATCTTGTTGAAAGAAAATTTCATTTCTTCATGTTCCTCTATATCTGGATATAAAGTTATTAGTTCAGGAATGAGGTCGTCTCGAAGAAAATCCAAATATGTTGCACCAGTTAGGTTGACGTCAAAGAAATAGGGAGCCAGAATTCTTTCGTCGACTATGCCGCACCACACATTTACTGTATAATACTCCATCATCCATCGGGGATTCTCGGTAGCCCAATAACGGCAGTTTTACTTATTGACATGGCCGTTCAAAACAAACGTAGCCTCGTCAGAAAAAAATACGTTTTTTACGAAATTATTATCATTATTGCATAGCTCTTAGTAATGATCAATACTGTATATATACGCATAGGTTTCGAATGGTGTTCAGCCAGTAGATGAAGCTGTCAGTGAATCTGGTCGGCTTGTATTAAGACGAATTATATTTTTCTACATATCCAATGCATACATAAGATATAGTTCTAATATTAAGAACAAATACGCAATTTCCGAAGTAAAAGAAAAGTTATATTAATATAAGTATCGCTTTCTATTTAGTTTAACTCGGCTTTTGTTATTATACATGATTTGAGAAAATATTTATTTTGAATGAAAAATCAATCAATGTAATGGTTGAACGTTATTATTATTAGCTTATTATATGTCTAAATGGACCAAATTTGAACGTCACTGGTTTCTACTCACCGTGTTATGCACTTATTGCTGATACAGATGCATATAGTTGGTTGCAACATGATCTCATTTAAAAAGACAAAACGAGTTCGTGTTGCTACAGCCTCACAATATATTTAGAATCGCAAAATGCCTTATTATACGAAAATACCTTAAACTGATATAACTCGAGTCTAGTCAATGTATTATGCATTCGAACTTTAGAGCCTTAAGTAGACGGATATCTGTCCATTTGCGTCTAACAATTTAATAACAACATACAATTTCAATTAGTGTTTCGCTCATGTGGTTATAATTGTTATAATCCTAGGTTACAGAAATAACGGCTGAATTAATTTCTTAATGTTAGTAGTAGTACATATTTGGAAAATCAGACCACTTTGTAACATCAATTGTAAGTATAAAATAAATAATTAATGGTTATTACGTTTTACATTTTGTTGTCAATCGAGTATCTACTTTTCCTTGTATTTTTTTTTCGGAGCTATACTATGAAAATTATTTTAATAATGTTATTTTTTAACAGCTGAGGCGCAGAAGATATATATTTTTTTAAATAATAAATTGGGGATATTTATATCTAATTTATTAAATATGGTAACTTTTTCCAATTCAATAGAAATGCAACACTTAAAAGGCAGTGCGGTATACTTAAGTCTTATGATCCATTGTGCATGCCATTTGTTCTGTTCTTATTAGGTTAATTTATGGTTAATTATTATACTAGGTTAAAGTTTAATTTCATACTATTTTTCATTTTCTTTTATTTTTCTTGTTACATATAATCCTTTGTAGATCTCATTTAAAACACTGAAAACGCGCCTAATCTTTTTGTTCATACAATATATACCTGTACACGTCAAGACAACTAAACGCATTGTTAAATATACCGCCGTCTAAATCTATATTAAAATTGCAAATCGTTGATTTTTTTGTAATATAGCCGCTGCAGTGTGTATGTGTTTTTTTGGTATACTGAACGAGTTGAGCATTTGGAGTCAACATCAAAAGCAAGAAGAGAGGCGCCTCTCCCGAAGAACAAGAAGTCAACGTAGGGTAAGTCGCCAGTCGATCTCATATCGGTTATCCACCAAATCAACCAGGTCCTTACGTCGGGTGACCATGAACCAGCGGCTCTGTACCTTAGATTTCAAAGAAGTACTAATCTGTCTTTCTAGCTAACATTTAGACCTGTAACATTCTAAGACCTCAGGTTAGGTACATCTGTGGGACCATAGCAGATGTAAAAACTATCCATGTACGTATTTCTTGTTCACAGAGATATCTAATGTGTCAGTGTAGAAAACTCTGGCATACTTACCCAGAAGATAAAACTCAATTCTGGCTCTATAAGACTGAAATTTAGTTGAAAAATCACATCCTCTTCCACAACTTTTTTAAAAGCCACAATGTGTTCTCCATCGCAGGGTTTGCCTAACAACAACTCCACTCTTTATCAATATGAGGCTCTATCTGCTTCTTGTTTAACCTCAAGATATAGTTTTAGAAGTGACAAGATCTAAGATATTTTTGGAGCAGTGCGTAGCACTTTTTATGTTAGTTCCTGTAATTTACTTAAACGCTATCTAACTTCAAGTCTACAGCAGACATTGCCACAAAGTAGTTTGAAGGTTAAGTCCCCACATCTTACCAAAAACTTTTATGTATAGAACGCATCATGGTTTCTTGTAATCGCCCATCGATATAGATAAATTAAATTGTTGGTAAATTTTATAATTTGTTATCTCTGAAAGCTTGGCGACTTCTGTTTTACAGAAAAAAAGATCAGATCAACTTTAGATGGAACAACTTGTACTATCAACCAGTTCTCTGTTAGTGTAAGGGCTAACTGAGTGATCCCTAATGAGGTCTAACGATTTCTTAAAAATAAGTAGAAGTATGTGGTCAGTGGTCGAGCGGTTTAAGGCGTCAGTACTTGAATCGATGTGTGTGCGGTAGACCGTATATCATCTATATTCGTAGAGAGGATTGGCACCCTCTCTGCGGGTATCATAGGGTGGAAGAACGTTGGTTTCGGTCAATGTGAGATATGGATACCGGTTGACGTTTGACCACCCCCTTAATTAATGAGGTTTTCTAGGTTTCCCTTATTCTTACACTGAATGGTGGTTAGGGCCACTTCCTTCCCTGCATAAGTATCCAGCTTCTGGGCTAATCCTCGTGGTTAGAATGAGGGGTATAGATATTATTATTATTATCTTTTCCAGCACTAACAAGAAAGAATTAGCATAAAATATATTATGATTTACGAATGCAATAAAAGACATTGGATGCTGCATATGTATCAATAATTCGGTTTAGTTCTATAAATCAACAGAATTTAACCAATATAAGTAAACACTGTTTTAAATATACATACAATTGCAGCATAAAGTGCCTCATTTGAATTAGGAGAAATCGTACGAAGAAATTTATGTACTAGTCAACCTCACCTAACTGCTTGAAATTTATGCGCGATTGAAAAAAAAACTATTTAATAGCTGTTGTATGCCACCAATAATAATCACTTGAGTGGGTTGCTATTAGTAAAATTGATTCTAATTATGTTAAACAGTTAGAGTAGGTTATATCTCAGTACATACAGTGGCATTTTGTCTTCAATTGAACATATATTATACATATATTATACAACTTGTGAACAGTATACCTAGCTGTTTATAATTATAGAAATAGATATATGTTAAAACAACTTTATTTTTTGTTTAAAATTAATCCAATTTAGTATGGTGCTTGATTGTGTGATAATAGATGAAAATATTATCATTTCATATTTAATGTAATGTTCAATCATTATAAATAATATATTTTCCTAAAAATTCACTGTTTATTCAGTGTTACATTTTGATATAATAAATTATTTTTTAAAGAATCAGTTTTGGTACTTATATCTTTCTTGTCAAATAAAGTGATTATCATTTGTACACGGTGTAGAACTACAACTATCCGCCATTCGCTACTCCATGCCGGACTGAAAATCACAGACACGAAGCGTTCTACATGCAGTAGACACCATTGAAAGCTGTCGACCTTTATCGCGTTCGGCGAGAAACGATATTTTGCAAACACGGAATTCCAGGAAACAACTATTCTGCGGGCTAATGCCCCGACTAGCATTGAATTACACCTGGAAAACCTATAGCAACAGCTAGAGTCATTCGTCAGAAGCCCACCAGACATATACCGGTTTCGAGCTAGCTAGCTGTTGCTGCTATAGTTCCGTATCCTTAATATATTATTTCTAAATATTCATTGAACTTTATGATATTATTTGATTCATTGAATTTTATGATTTTTATAGTAATTTTGGCACATTTTATGTGAAACTTATAAATACTTCAAACTGTTAATAAGATAATTTTATAAATCCTAAATTGCATATGGGTATACATTTCCACAATTTTAAAATAAATATTTGCAAATATGTGTATGTTTTTACTAAATGTTTTCAGTTAAAAAATAGTCAATATACAGGGTGTTCCACATAAGAACCGACAGAGAGCAGGTGCATATAGCACGCAGTACATAATTATGCATCTGTGCATTACTGCTGTTACATGAAAGTACCTTTATAAATATACAAATTTTTAATTAGAAGACTTTTATTTTTGACCGTAAAGTAACATTTATAACTCTTATTTGAGTTAAAACTAATCAACATCTAATAATTTAAATTTTTGAGCTATAATAATTCATTAATAGTTGAAAGCTGCAAGTATAACTATTATAAATTTTAAAAAGTAGTTCGTTATGAATCTAAAAAATTACGGAAGTTACTCAAGTTTATATCCGGATCCGTTTTGGAAGGCAACAGTTGCGCCACAACTTGTAAAAGTCATAAAAACTCAGCAGGCCACCAACAAATGTTTGGTTTGAAAGGGGTTTCTTCAATTAAATCTTATAAATGACGTTTCATAATACATCACCCCTTACGAGTCATATTGTTCGTGATCATTTATATGAAAATTAATTTCTCTGCATTTTTTTTCGTCGGTTGTAGTGCAACTTGATATTTTCACATCGATACACATAAAAACAATTATCTGCAGTTGAAGGCTGCACGCTGGGAGTCGGATTTTGTTCGGCAAAGGGGCTAAATACTTCTTATACCTAGTTAGGTGACCCCAGTAACGAAAAAATGTATAGTATATCGAATCCAAGATAATGTATACTACTTGTTGCTGCTTACTACTTATACAGGGTACTGTATTTATTATGGCCATTAAGATAAACCAAACAGCTCCAAGACATCTGCTTCCGTTACATAAATATTGATAATAGTGATTTTAGAAAATACCATCTAGGTTATTTTGGTACAGATGGATAAGAATATGCAAGAAATCGGTTTTCGTCAAAACAAAATTTCTACGTCTGCTAGTTTCGGTTTATCAACATTCAATTGTTTTTTTCTTTCTTATGGGTGCCATATTGGATCTTGACCGTAGCAGATGTAGGACAGAAGTCACATTTTATATACTGTTCATGGGAATTTTGCTTAGGTTAAGTTATTTAAAATTAGATATACAAATTTGTTTACAGGGCCCTTTAGGCCCAGAGCTCCCCACTCCGTTCTGTTTCTCGCCTTTCTTTTCCAATCCGTTACATTTTTCTCCCTTAGATCTATTGCACGGCCTCTCTCCATCGCTTTCTCGGTTTCCCTCTTTTCTTCTTATAGTCTTAACTGTAATTTTGCCCTCTATAATTTTTTAACTGCCCTTTCATCTTCCATTCGTTCTAGATGTCTTAGCCACTGCACTCATATCTTGCAATTATAGCCACATCATCTGCATATCTATTTAGTGACTTAATCAATAATCTGTGCTCTTCTCTTTTCACCTGACTATCTCTTATGACCTTTTCTAGTACTAAATTAAAAAGAAGCGTTGTGAGTTATGTGTCAATAGTAAAACCTTCTGAATATTCACCTTTTATTCGTATTTTGTCATTTTCTAAGGTTATTTTCAATAGCCTAATTAGTTTAGTTAGTATCCCAAATTGTTTTAGTATTAGTTTATTTCTTTTGACAGAATCGTACGCTTTCTTGACCTTCCCTTTCTAAAACCTGCTTGATACTTCCCTATCTGTAGTTCTGCAATAGGTTCTATTCTCTGTTTTATTAACGTTGCCATAATGTTATACCCTATATCTAGCCATAGTAAATATTTACAGTTCCTGCAGTTTGTTGCATCACCCTTTTTTAAAATTAGTATAATCTCTCAAATCTTTAGGCATACATTCTCTTCTCCAAATCTTTAAGATCATTTCGTGTATTCTTTGCCTTAAATCATCTCCAGCATATTCAATGTTCTCTGCCGTTAGTCCATTTTCCCTAGACTTTTGTTATTCTTTATAGCTTCTATTTCCTTTTATGTAGGCTCTTCTTCTTCTTTCACTCCCTCTTCCTTTACCAGTGTCACATATTCCCGACCCTCTCCTTCCCTTTTGCTCTCTTCATTCAACATCTCTGCGAAATATTGCCTCCATGTTTCTCTCATTTCTGTCTCCTCTCCTATTAAATACACATTCATCTCTCACATATATTACTTCCCCCCTCTCTTTTTTTCTTTTTTATCTCACTGTAGACGTTACGTATTTCTTTCCTCTTATAACGATGTTCAATTTCATCTATTTTCTCCTGTTCTACTCTCTTCTTTGTCTACACTTTCTTTGCCGTTCGTCTTTGTTTCCTGTATATTTCCTTCCTATACTGACTGATGGGCTTTAATCTTGCTGTTTGTATGATGTTTTCGATGTTTATCCATTCCTCATTTACATCTGCTTACATTAACTGTTCGTTTTCTTGCAAGAAAACCTTTCATTATATCTTCTTCATACTTCTTTTGGATTCGCTAATTGTGTAATGACGCCATATTTGTATTATTTTTCTTTTTATAGGTTTTTTCATCTTCAAATCTATCCTTGCTAGATAGTGCTCCGAGTCTATGTCTGCATCTCTGCATGACTTAAAATTTTTTCATTATGCATGTGTGATTTTCATCTATGCAAACATGATCATCATTCTCATAAAACTCTTTTTTTTCTTATTCTGTTTTTTTTTCTTCTGTTGGCGCATACATTATTAATATCTCTATATTTATTTCTTCTTCAATTTTAATCATACAGCATATTTCTATTTATTAAAAATGCTGTTCCGTATCGCTTTGTTTCTCCTTCGTTAGTGAAGAATAAATAATTATCTAAATCCCTTGTATCCGTCTCCTTTATATTCATCTCCTGTATAACTACTATGTCAATTTTCCTTTAACCCTCTTTCATGCTATGTTGTCATTCCTATTTCTTTTTCTTACTTTCTGCCGTTTTGCTTTTCAACTTCTTTTATCTCCTCATCTCCTTGGTTCTATCCTTTTTGCTTTCTGTTCCTGATCTTATTTACATCGATTACATTGCTCATAACCGTGTCTATTGTCAGCGTTGTTCGTTGTTTCTTTTATGTCATGGGTTATATTTAGTTTTTTGCTATTTAAAATTTGATTTTCTATAAATCTGTTTCAATTTAAATTACCAAAACTTGATATCCTGTACATATAAAAACATAATACATAGATATCATACATTTAAAAATTCGAATGTTATTCTATAATGTTTTTCTTAAACTTCTTAGTACTTATATTATTTATACAACAGTTAATTCAATCTCTAATTGACCCTAACATTTCAGTTCGTGTATGACGTAATAAACATACTTGATATGCTTCGATATAGGTATATCTGATTATATAATTACGCCTGTATTGTGTATCTGTAAGACATACAATAAACTATTATACTTAAAAGTAGACGATCATCATTTCAAATTAATTTAATTTGCAATTCACACTGAACTAAATTAAGAGAAATTTCCGATTGTTGACTCGATAATTTGTATCAAAGAGATAATATGACAGGCGGAAGGCATTATAAAAAAGTCTTAGACTATTTTGTAAAATATGATCTAATTAAAGGTTAGGTTTGCAAGGTTTAGATTGCAAAAATCTCACATAACATATTTTTTTCAAAATTTCATATACCTACCTACTTAAGTACCTATAAATATATGGTCAATGTTTGTTGATAAACTTTGATGAACAGAACTCCGAGATATTTTCCTGTTATAGTTTCTGAGTCCGTCTTTAAGAAGGTCAATTAACTAATACAAAAATGACCTCTTCACTTATACTTATACCGTACTTCACCTTATATACCACAGATAAGTAAATTCACTCAACATCTACTTTTGTTTGGTAATTTTTTGTTATTTGGACCCTTCTTAAGTGGCACGCCTATGGAATTTTGTCCCCTGCAACCGTCACCTCCCGTACTCATCTATGTGCTGTGAATGAATCACTCTCTATTATTTTGCACCTCGACTATAAAAAAAAGCAATACATGATGACTCAATCAACTCAACTCAATGTTTCACACGCTGAAACGACAAAAAAATCCGACGAACACTGCACACCGAAACTAGCTATGCGTATCGGCGGGACTGGTATATTAATAAACTTCATATAATAATAATATCTCTACCCCTCATTCTAATCACGAGGATTATCCCAGAAGTCGAAGACTTGTGCGGGAGAGGAGGCGGCATATTATTTTTAAGCAGGCCGAATTTGCGCCCAGGAACAACTTACGTTGGTATGCCCTAACCACCATTTACTGCAGGAATGAGGGAAATCTGGAAAACCTCATTAATTATTGGGGTAGTCAAATGTCAACCGGTATCAATCTCTCACATTGACCCAAGCCAACATTCTTGCACCCTACCATACCCGCAGACCCGCAGAGAGAGTGCCAATCTCTCCACGAACATAGCTTATATACGGTCTACCGGCTGCGGGGGTCGAACCCACAACGATCTAGTCACCTCGATTCAAGTACTGACACCTTAAACCGCGCGACCACTGACCGATCCAAAGTAGTATTCTCTCAAATTAGTTTTTTCAAACAATTTACTACATATTTAATTTCAGTTTCCAAATATTTTCCTTCGTTAAAAGTTAAAGAGTGATAGTTATTTACCGCACTTTTAAAAAATTACACCTGGTTGGAGTAATTGTATAATGTATGTCGTGCATGTATATTAAGCATAATGATATTTGCGGCACGCTAAATTATGTCTTCAACGTTTACGTTAAGAAATGAGAATCGCGTTGTCAAGGAAATAAGAACACAAGAATGCTGCTAATAATTTTGAAAAGAAATATATGAATGCGTGCAGATATGTTACATAAAATATATAAGTGAGTCGGATAAGGTTCTTTGATCCTTAAGTGATATAAACATTGTGAAGTGTCAGACGTATCTGCATATGATTACAACTTCATCGATTGAATCTTGCTCATTAATATGTAAAGGAATGTTTGCAAAGTTATTCTGACTTATAGGCATGTTGCACCGGGGTTCTTTTACTTCTTGTTACTTCGGCGGGATTTCTAGTTTTAGTAAAGGGTTATGATTTATCTCCTAATGGTCATGAATTATTAAGCATCGGCTCTAAGTGAACATTAAAACACTTAGTCGCTTTATCTCTCTGTCAATGTATAATGTATGAACTTCTCCAGCAATATTTCATTTTTTACGTTAAATATACAAGGTTCCACCTCGCGTTTATTAGCATAGCATTATTCGTAACAATTTCTATACTATGAACACAATGAAATTCAAAAATGTTATTTTTGTGAAATTGATAAATTTTGATATGACACTAGTTTAGACACTAGCGTCTGAAAATAAAAATAAAACATTTAAAACAATAAAAATATTTATTTATTGTAAATTTTAAAGGTACAGTTAAATTGGTAAAGTGAATACTAGAGACCCCCAGCTTCTTCCACCATTCAAAATACCTTAGCCAACTATGTTTGAACTTTTCGCGCAATCCCTTGATGTTAATGTTTAGACACGCTGAACATGGTGCGGATATAATTGAACCTACTGTATGATACTCCACTGCTTCAATCCGCCGTGGACGCCCAAGACTTCCATCTCTTCCACGATTCGGTTGTAAATTTTCCGTGCCACGCCCGCGTTGCACTACACTTGCACTCACTGCACATCACAGTAAAAATAGCTGCATTTGGCACATGTTTACCGTCAAATCGTTATGCTAAAGCACTTCACCATAAATTAAAGCGATATTCCTCAGCTATGCATGTAAGCCACTTTTGACACTTGACAAAAACTAATGTAAATAATCGCATCACAAAAACGTTAATACTATAATTCGGATTCAATATTCGGAATCGCCTGGCTAGAGACTACAGTGGCCCAGCAATGTGAAGATTTAAAATACTAAAACTTCAATAACTTTTTTCTTGGGAACTATAAGGATTTTTAGGATATTAACTCCATTTGTCATGATGCATCTATGCTCAAATTTTTTTGAGATAAGTTGTGAATCACACTGTATAGAATTTTGCCTTATTTCGGAGTCTAGAAAACCTAGTCAAAATGGTACTACGTTTAAAATTACCTTGTATAACACTTGACATTAATATTATTAATATAGGTATAGAGAAAGTAAACTCAACCTAATTAATTATTTTGTTATATTTAATTACCAAAAGACACCAGTAAATTTGAGTTAAAATATTCATAAGTTTAAATTAGTTGTAATTAAATACGATTACAATATTTAACATGATTTTAGATACTATACAGGGTATCCCAACGAAAATTTGACCCCCCCTATAATTGTAAAACCGAATAATATTTCAAAATTCTCCGAGACCCGTCGATTTTTGTTCTTGGGGGGAGCTTTTTTGACAGTCCAGCCAACTCGATATGTTCATCCCCCTAATGCCTAGCAACCCCAACTTAAAAATTTCAAATGCAACTACCCCACTTGTGGCACATCATTTTAAAGCCCTTTTCATTGCAAATACAGTGACGTATCGTTTTTAGAAATCGGTTGAGATTTGACAGAATTATTGGTTACAAAAAAAAAGATGACAAACCAACTTACGCGTAGTAATTTCTACACAAATGCCTACCAGTAATAAGTTTTTCATCTACTACACATGACCGCATTACCTAATTGTTATTGATGTGTCTATCAGTTTACAAAAAGTCAGAAATGAAATAAAAAAGCTGAAGCAAATAAAACTAGATACTAAAATAGTTATTAGTAGAAGATACTTAAGTTTATAGGAATTCAGACCTTTTCAAAATAACAAAAAATCAGTACTACAAAAAAAGTCGGTGTTTTTTGCTTGTGACCAAGAAATCGTTAGTTTCAGCCGTTATTGAAAGTATTAACGTGTGTTCGAAATGGTTTATTCTATCGCGGAAAGAGTAGAAATTGTTGCAATTTATTATCGAAATCACGATTGCGCTAAAGCTACAGCACGAATTTTTAATGCTAATCATCCTGAAAAAAATGTAAACCACCAGTACGTTAAACACCTGATTGACAAATTTGTTGCAACAGGTTCGCTGTTAAACAATAAACGTGAAGTAATTGGGCCAGTTCGAAATGAAGCAGTTGAAGTGGCAGTTTTGGGTCATATACAGATGGATAATAAGCAATCGATTACAACTGTGTCTCAAGCTTCTGGCGTACCCCGTTCCAGTGTTTATCGGATTTTGAAAAAATACAAGTTTCATCCATTTAAGATGACGCTGGTTCAAGAGTTACATGAAGATGACTTTGATCGCCGTAACCAATTTTGCGAATACTTTAGTGAACAACTTCTACTGAATCCAAATCTTCTCTACAATACATGTTTCTCCGACGAATGCACATTTATGTTGAATGGCGAAGTGAATAGACACAATTGTCGTTATTGGAGTGATACTAATCCGCATTTAATCAGGGAATTTCATACTCAGACACCTCAAAAATTGAATGTTTGGGCAGGCATTTTGGGCGACCATCTTGTTGGACCATTTTTCATCCAAGGTAATCTCGAAGGAAACACCTATCTAGAATTATTGGAAAGTACAATTGATCCTAGGATAACAGAGATTTTAGAAAGTTACGACAATTTACTAGAAAATGAAATAACCTTCCAACAAGATGGTGCGCCCCCGCACTATGCTGCGGCTGTGCGACAATTTTTGGATGACCATTTCCCGGGGCATTGGATTGGCAGAAGAGGTCCCGTCGAATGGCCACCAAGATCTCCGGATCTGTCCCCTTTGGACTTTTTTCTGTGGGGTCATTTAAAATCACGAGTGTACGCCACTCAGTCGGAAACATTGCAAGTGCTACGTCAGAGAATTGTAGAAGAAAGCCGATTAATAACTGCGGATGTCTTTAATAATGTTCGAACAGAATTTGAAAACAGACTGTATTATTGTTTGAAGTTAACGGGGGTCATTTTGAGCAATTCATCAAAAATCTGATTTATTATTTGCTTCAGCTTTTTTATTTCATTTCTGACTTTTTTGTAAACTGATGGACAAATCAATAACAATTAGGTAATGCGGTCATGTGTAGTAGATGAAAAACTTATTAGTGGTGGGCATTTGTGTAGAAATTACTACGCGTAAGTTGGTTTGTTATCTTTTCGTTTGTAACCAATAATTCTGTCAAATCTCAACCGATTTCTAAAAAGGGTACGTCACTGTATTCGAAATGAAAAGGGCTTTAAAATGATGTGCCACAAGTGGGGTAGTTGCATTTGAAAATTTTAAGTTGGGGTTGCTAGGCATTAGGGAGATGAACATATCGAGTTGGCTTGACTGTCAAAAAAGCTCCCCCCAAGAACAAAAATCGACGGGTGTCGGCGAATTTTGAAATATTATTCGGTTTTCCAATTATAGGGGGGGTCAAATTTTCGTTGGGATACCCTGTATAGTTTTATTGTTAATGAATCTTTAAAACATTTGTTACGGCAATTATAGTCCAAGAAGGTTATAAGAACACTCCACAATTTCATCTGAGGCATATGCCAAGGTAACTTTTAACACTCTTATGCGTTTCGTATTTAGAAGTATCATATAAATAATACGCCCAGATACACTTCACGGTATCAGTTGAGACCTCAACAGAAAGGCAAAAGGAACACAAGTACTCCAACAACACTATACGTTTGTGAGTATTTTGGGGAAGTATGAAAATATCATTGCAATAATTCCATTGTATGTAAATTGTGAAAACGCGCCCATCGATACTCATCGGCCACAATGGAAAAAGACCTGTCTACATCACCATATACCATTTCAGACACTGGCGGGGTCAGATAGCAGAGAAGATATTGTGAAAGTCTTGTGCGAGAAATTATGTAATAAAATCGAACAACACTATAATTATATCAATACAAATTTAGAAAACCGGCAGGCAGGATGATATGTAGTGGTTCTGTATTTCTGAATTAGTGGGTGACCTTTGACTGTCTAAATAAAGGAACCGACACCAAAACAAATTATCTAACCTCTTACCAGCTAACGAAATATTAGAAATATTAAATTCGTTTTAAAAATATGAAATACGATATAACGATACAAGTGTGTTTTAAAAATGTACGATTTATTAGATTTTGTTGCTGATAACCTTTTAAAACGGTTAGCAAAATTACAATGGAAATTTCCTTGATGTATTTATTTCATATAATAGTAATTATATTATTCAATAATCTACTGATTTTTACTATAACGAATGGGGATTTTTGAAAATCTTCTTCAAATACAAATTCACTGATAATAATTGACAAATGTGGAACTAAAAAGATGCTCACGTATATCAACAGGGTGTCTGGAAATAAATGCAACATAGACTAAGAGTAGATCCCTGACTACAAAATAATGTGATGTTGCCAAACTTATCTTAGTCAAAAGTTGATGGTTAAAAGAGGTGTCAAAGTTAAAATTTTATTTTCGATATTTTTAAATTACTGTTTTCAAAAATCCAAATATTGGCATACATTTTGGAGATCGGGGTTTTTGGAGGCGAGAAATTAAAAAAATTTTTATCTAAAAAAGGTATACTTTATTGAAGTCGTTAGGGGTAACCGTTTTTGATATAATCCTATTTGAAATATTCAGTGCGAGTAGAAACTGTTTTAGTTTCAGGTAAAGAGCCTTTTCCGCTGAAAATACAGCAAAATTTTACTTGAAAAAGTTATTCAGGCTGGTAAATTATAAAGACGTGCAAATATACAAGAATATCGGCCTGCTTTGACGAAATCTTTGTGCTTAAATGAACCCATTATTGAAAACTAGTTTTCATTAAACCTTGTAGAAGAGTCGACTGTTTCAATAGTCAGATGGATATATTAAGAAGCAAGTTCTGTCATTTTGAATTACGTCAAAATTAGAAACAAATTTAAATTTCTCGCCCCAAAAATCCCTGATCTCCAAAATGTATGCAAATATTTGGATTTTTAAAAAAGTTATTTACAAATATCGAATATAAAATTTTAAATTTGATACACTGTATCTTCTTAAATATCAAATTTCGACTAAGTTCTTTATAAATATGCAATAATTTATTTTTTATTTAGTTAATTATTTTATTAATTGTTGGGTCGGTCAGTGGTCGCGCGGTTTAAGGCGTCAGTACTTGAATCGAGGTGACTAGATCGGAGTTGGTTCGCGCCCAGCTGCCGGTAGACCGTATATAAGCTATATTCGTGGAGAGGATTGGCACCCTCTCTGCGGGTATGGTAGGGTGGAATAATGTTAGCTTGGATCAATGTGAGAGATTGATACCGGTTGATATTTGACTACCCCCCTAATTAATGAGGTTTTCCAGGTTTCCCTCATTCCTGCACTGAATGGTGGTTCGGGCCTACCAACGTAAGTCGCTCCTGGGCGCAAATGCGGCCTGCTTAATAATAATATGCCGCCCTCTCTCCCGCACAAGTCTCCGACTTCTGGGCTAATCCCTGTGACGCACACACTATGTTTAAAGCTTAATTAACTTACTTCATATAATAATAGATTCAATACAGAAGTAAACATAATATACCTAAAGCAATAATTGTATAATTGGATATTATGTAATATATGTATATGTATTTTATCATTTTTGCCAATATATTCAGATATTGGTATTTTCATGTGTACTCATTATTTAGTGTAAATCATCAAAAAATATATTTGTTGGATGAAGTGCTTGTTCAGTAATTAGGTAAGGTTTAACATTTAACTGTTTAATATTTTCAGTTTGTTTCAAGCTTTATATTCTCCGATTTTAGTGCCCTCCGCCAATGGAATCAATGGTGGGCCGAAGGTGCAGTCTTTGTAATGTAATTTTAATATTTTCTTTCTTATTGTTGCCGTTAATGATGTCACAAGATAATAAGGTCAAGATTAAAACAATGCATACAACACAATCAAAATCGAGGAAGTGTATTGTTAGTAAAAGGCCCCATTATGACTCAAGATCATAAAATGGTTTTTGAAAATATAAAATTTAGTGCCTACTACATGTCATCTAATACATGTAGAGTAGGTATAAAACAATATGTTAATCTGGCCTCTATATTTTCTGCTTTGTAGGAAGAACAATAATTATTCAGAGCGTATATAGAGTGATTCTTAACCTATGCGCATTGTCATGGCCTATTGTGAAAATTAAATTTTAAAATATTCAAACATTATTTTCTTGAAATTTTTGTTATGTAACACCATAATTTTTCATGATGTATGTATGTAGAATAACACGCTCTTTCAAATGGTATGGTCAAAATTGGGGGTTTCTATTTAAAAAAATTGTCGATGATGTCATATCTCGAACAACGATGACGTCACAAATATGGGTCGTATGTGAAAAAATGCCTTTTTTGAAAACAAATTCGACGTGGCAGGGGATTTTTCGAATACTTCTCAATTTCAAAAATAATTAATTTATTCGTTACTTTTCGAAAGCACTGTATATAATGTAAATTAAAATTTTCTAGTAAATATTATGTAAGAAGAGCTTAACAAAACATAAAACTTTCCACCCATTTTTATCTGCGCACCTGTTCTAAAACATGTCCTACAAGTTTTAGTGTTATTATTAAATAATTCAAAAACTCAAAGAAACTATTTTACCGCGATCTATTTAAAAAGATGATACTCCAAAGATGACTCACTTCAGTAACTAATTTTTACGAAGCTGGAATAACAGATGTCTCTTGTCTTGTAGATATGTAAGTGCATTTGTTTAGATGAGAACCGGCAAAATAAGGAATAGAATCTCGATTCCCCGGACGCTTCACTATATTTCTTACTAAGTAGATAGTACATCCAAGAAGAACTGAACTAAATAAGAATCTCGAAATTTACATAGTTACCTGTTTTGAATATTATTATACCAACTTTTGCTAAATAAAGCCTACGTTATTTTTATTTAAATCTTAATCGCACGGCCATACACTTTGTTGCTTTCATACGTGACTAAAAATGGTGTACGGTTTCTGGTGAGCGGAATTTCTTCGTTTCGCAGCCTTTTTGCATGAATACGACCAACGACAAGTTTAAAATAAACTGCTGTGCGTTCACATTAATTATTAGGAGATATATAGATGGCAGAGCAATAATTCTTCCAAAAAACAAGTAATAATTTAGCAGCTAACGGTTTCTTGTTTAAAAATTCACATTTAAATTGAATATCTCGGGGTCAAAATGGTCTGACCTTCCATTGTACTCTGCATAAAGGATCAATTTCATACAACACACCGTAATTTTTAAAACAGTATGACACATTTTCGTGTCCGTTCCACCAGACACGACTTAAAATACGCCTCACGGAAATTTTTACTTCAGTTTACCCGTCAATACACACTCACATGAGAATATTATTTATGATTATCTGTAAACCGGGTCATCCGTTGTTAAATGGCAAATTTGAGAAGTTAATTTTAAAGTTGTTATGTATAATTTTGTTAAGAAAATTAAGTTTTACTTGTTTTATTACTACTTCCGTGCTTGTACTTTACAAGAAGTAAATTTAAATAATCACCTTTTCCTAAATTCTCATCAAATTAAATTATTGGATATCAGTATTTCGATTCATTATATATAAACTAATCATCAATAGTAATATCTATTATTAACTTTAAATTAAATGTACAACACAGTGTGTTTAAATTATCAAATTTGCATAAAAACTCAAAATGATTCAAACAAAAGAAAAACATAAAAGATGCGAATAACGTAGTAACATCTAATTGTACTAGAACAATAATTACGAAAACGAATATATAACGATAGAAAGTGGTCTAATCAAATAATGTTTAGGTATTATAACATGAGGCTAGAATAGGAAAATAATGTGTGTTTAATAGTTATTTTTGTTAGAAATTAAGAAAATTTTGTGAAATTTGAGATTGTGAACATTTAATGAATATAGAACAATATTGTACTGTCATATTTCCAATGAACAGATTGCTAAAATTGTTCTGTAAAAATCATGTGATATAAATAACTGAATCATGGAGTACCGCAGTGGTCGGCTCTTGGACCTGCACTGTTTCTAATTTATATTAATGATCTACCAAATAGTGATGGCATTTCCACTTTTATCTCCTTTGCGGATGATACTATCATGTTGGTCCTTTTAATATACTAAGTGATGTCTGCCACTTATGTTTTTTTTTCTTCATTAGTTTTGTAGCATTTATAATGTATTTTTTTATGATTAAGTACTCGTAATTTACTATGTCTATGTCAAACTAAACCTAAATTTAAGTTCTGACGCTTTGGCTGTCATATTTCTCTTGTGACTTATGTAAACATTTCTTCTTGTATGTACTGACATCTATAAATTATTATTATCATCATTATCGTCATCATTATTATTATTATCAGTTTTGTCAAGAAAAATAAAAAATAACTTTCAAATAAGTTAGGATGATTTCATGGAATTAATAGAAAATTTTTAGTAAATAACGATATTTAAATTTATTATGTACTTTATGAGAGACAAAAATGTTACTAATGTTTACAGAGCGATTGAACAATGTGTGTTAATATACCGACTTCTATTACTCAAGGCTGTCTGGATTATTATTCAAAGATTCTTTTACAATGCGGAATGTGTAAATCAACTTTTTATTGTTAAAAAATTTTTGATTTCAATACGTTATATTATCATAGCATAAAATAAAAAACAATAGTTCTAAATTCACTTATTTCCAATGACAGATCAGTAGCACAGATTTCAACTCCTCCGCACGGAGATAAATAAATATATGTGATCGGAACTATATCCAAATAAACGTAACTTGATCTCTAATGAATTATAAATTATTCCCACACATTTCTCAATACGCTTTTTAGCTGTCCGAGTTAATTCAATCAAAGTTATTCAGAGATTAAGATCTGGTAGGCGCCACTTGTAGCTGATCTCACTTAAACTAGATTTAATATATTACTACCTACCTCAACACCAATGTCATTTCTAATTGTTTACCATTTGATTAAATTCATATAATTAAGTAAAATTATTCAACGCATTTATTAATTCTGTAGAAGGTTCTAGTTTTGATATATGCTGGGTGGAGAAAATTCAAAGAAAACTATATCCAAAAAAAATAAATGTCTCCAGTTAAACCTACTGTATGTTTCAATTCTAAGAAAATAAGAAGTTCAATACCATTGGGATTGTAATTAATTTTGTTTCGACCATTTTGTGAAAAGAGAGATACCAAATGTACAGATATTGTTCATCTTTTCAGTCAATCCAGTGTCATATAGATTTACACTGTACCTGTATTATTGGCCATTGTTGACACTGTGAGATGTAGAGCGTTTAAAAATGTTTGTTATTTAGACTGCGCGAAATATATCTTTCGGATTTTGAATTATAAAGTTTTTTTGTGTGGTAGAACGTCCTACATACATATGATATTTCTACAAAAAAATTATATGACAGGTAATAAAATTGTATTGTAATGTGACTGCATTATAATACAAATAAATTCTTATAATCTAGTATCTGCACTTCTAATTCCCTAGAAACAGCAACATATTGCTAAATACAGTGTCCTTATTTCAGCCAGTAAAATCTGCTGTAAATAACATCTGCCACAAATATTGTACTTGCAAGAATACCTACATAAACATGAGTTGGTAATAAAAAACTAGAAAAGTTCTCCAGCGCAACGGAAGCAATAAATAACTGCCTTTTATTGAGTATTCGACAAATATATTAAGAGGCGGAATAAAAAATATAACATGAAATATTAAACCATTCTCTCACCTCCTACGGGAAACACGCGGATTTCTGTTATTTCATGGAAATTAGAATAGATCTTACGAAAAGGATTTAGATTTACAGATCGTACTGCAAATAATAAACATCAGCTATTTCACTTTTTGAGTGATGTATTATGTATGTTTTACTTGATGTTTATTAAAACCTGTTTTAGATTTAACAGTTTTTCATTCAAAAAATTATTATAACAATGATAATACCCAACCACAAATCAGGATAAATTCTTAAATCGTAACATACTCAAACTCGTGCATCTGCATTAACAAACATGTAGGTATATAGGTTACTGCAAAAACCAGATAAATCATCCAACAGTAAATTTTAAATAACACAAGTTAAATTTTTAAATACAAACAATGAATTCTTCCTTCGTCCTTATATCTATCTCCAATGGTATTCGAGATATTTCAATTCTATTAAAAATATTATTTTTAGATTCACAATTACCTATTTTTTCATTTTTCATTCAAAAAGTGAACAAAATTGTCACATTATTTTTGTCCAAGGAAGATAGCCTTAAAGTGTGGCCCATTCTTATAAGAACAAAAACGCAACATTTTTTTAATGCAGCTGCAATATCTGAATATGATTTTGTGTTTATAACAGATACTGGCCTCTTTGCAGATATTGGCAGTTAATAAATATTTCCCTCTTCATATTTAGCGTTTAGAACTGATCGCAATCTTCAACTAGTAGAGTATTAATTGTTTTTAAGAGCAACTTTAATATAATTAAACTCAGTTTAGATTGTATTATTAATGTGGTTCCTAGTATAGATATTGTTGGGTGCAAAGTGACTGTTGGTAGCATTATTTTACTTATTTTTGTTGTTTGTATACCACCCTCAACTACAGAGGAAGACTATAAATTGTTTTTAAATGCTTTTGAGAATTATTTGAAGTAGAATGTAAGATAATAATTTGTGCGGATTTCGATATAAATAAGTTTAACTTAGAATGTTATGGCATATATGGATGTGACTCAACATAATACAGTATTGAATGCAAACGGTAGAATGTTGGACTTGATTCTAGCAAATCTTAATTGTAGTGCTAGTAGGGATCAAATACCGTTTATTGAGTTGGTTTCAGTTGACACATAGATTTCCCTATAAAGGCAAATTGATATTGCGTATAAAAATCATATTTCAACAGCTGAAAATAAAATCGCTAGTGATCCATCTAAGTTTTGGTCATTCGTGCAGTCTGAGAGAGGTCGATTTCGAATTACTAAAGTTATGTCTATCAACAATCAAACTATCGACTCCGCAAGCTAAAGTGGATGGTTTTGCACAATACTTTTCTAGTGTTTATATACATTCTTATCCGAAACATGCTAATAATACTTTCTTATTATCATCTAATATAATAAATATATCACAAATCACTGAAAAAGACATTCTGCTATCAATAAAGAAATTAAAGAAACAAAATGACTGCCGGTGTGAATGGTATTCCTAGTTTCTTGATTAAGGATTGTGCTAATGCGCTCTCAACTCCACTATGTATTTTATTTAACATGATTATCAAATCAACCAAGTTTCCCGATATATGGTAAATTACTAGGATATGCTCAATACTAAAATCTGGGGATGGCTATTTTGAGTAATACAGCCGAAGTATTTTATATAATAATAGGTATAATTCAATGCCGGTCGGGGCATTAGCCCGCGGAGTAGTTGTTTCCTGCAGTATCATTTATAGATTTAATGGCGCATCGCCCGGGGCGAGAGGTCTGCGGTTAAGTACCTACGATATTGTAGGTCGCTTTCTGCAAGTCGAGCCGCTTAGGCCGAGCAGGAAGTAGCAGACCAGTTACATCTCACCTGCATTTGACCAAATTCATTATTATTTATTGTTTTCCAAGTTAAAGGGTTTTGGTTTGTCTCAAAACTTGATATTGCTATTCACGTCCTACCTATTTTCAAGAAAACAATTTGTTGAGTATGGAGGCTACAAATATAAAAGTTATATAGCAACTTCAGGTGTCTTGCAGGGATCCAATTTAGGCCCGTTACTGTTCTTGATGTTTATTAATAATATCACGTCTGTAATTAAATGTCATCATCTTTTATTTTCAGAAGGCGTAAACATTTATAATAGCGTAAGCAACATCAATGATTGCCTTTTCTTACGAGATCAAATCAATGCAGTCCTCTGGTGATGTGATAATAACTAAAATTGAATATGGCAAAATGTGAAGCTGTAACATTTACAAACTACTTGGTTTTTTATTTATTTATTTATTTGTATTCTTATAATAATTCTCTCATATTGATCCAAGCCAACATTCTTCCACCCTACCATACCCGCAGAGAGGGTGCCAATCCTCTCCACGAATATAGCTTTAGACGGTCTACCGGCAGCTGGGCGCGAACCAACACCGATCTAGTCACCTCGATTCAAGTACTGACGCCTTAAACCGCGCGACCACTGACCGACCAAGATTATATTAACATGTATTTCTTACTATATTTTATGTATGTTTCCTGTAATTGGGTATTTTACCTGTTGAAAATAAACGTGTTTTTATTATTATTATACCATTAATAGCTGGAAATAAACGTACCACTAACCCAAATAACCGTAACTGTTACGTAGACGTCTCGCAATCACAGCAGAAGAGTAACTACTTATATTTTTACCTTAAACTCTACCATGCCTAAAAAGCAGGAACATTAATTAGCTGTCACCTTTAGCAGGAAACTAAACGATAAAACACTCAAACCAATTTCAGAAAAAAAAGCTGCGCATCATTAATTAGTATCGTCATTGTTACAGGTTGATTAGTTTCGCGTTACTCTTAATTGATTAAATTAATATTCCAATCTCGAAACAACAAATATTTTCGTTAGCCTAAATCAATTTCCTCGGCAAGTGGCTTATTATGTTTCAGAAGAGAAAGCTTTTCGGTAATTAATTATGTGTTTTGTAACTATTTACCTCATCACATCACTCAGATAGCGCAGGATGCCAACAACAGCCTAATTTGGTCTTCAACAATTAAATCATGAATCACGGAAAATTAATGTCATCGGAATGTTAGTCACATCTGATGCAGTTGTAGTCAAATTTATTTATTAAATTCAAAGATAAGTAGCTTTCAGGTTTTTCTTTGAGATATATATTAGCTACACCAAGGATGAATTCTTCAGTCATTAAGAAAATAATGAACCTTGGATCTGTTCTAACTTCTTAGAGAAGAGAACAACCTGAAAATTCTGTTAACAATGTTTTTTTTTGTACAAAGTTGGATGCCTAAACATACATTTTTAGTTACTTTGAAGATAGGAATTGACTTCTCTTCACTAAAAAAATTATTGTTTCCATAGACCATCGAATAAAAAAAAACATTCAGTTTCAGAAAAATCAATTTCAACGTTTTAAACAGCTTTAAAAAAAATGGATTCAGATCTGGTGTACATGGAGACCATAAATGTTTAGTTCTAGAAGGTGGGACGAATATAAAATAGTAACTAGTAAGAACGGGAAGACTCTAGTCAAGATTCTATCTACGAGTCAATAGATATTAAGAACAATCGAACAAATTGCAATCGAGTCGAATACTTAGAATTGCAATTCGGAAATGATTTGTAAGTAAAGATTAAAAGCCAGTGTTAACTTCCAGAGTTTTTTAATATTTCCTGAAAATTGTGTACTATCCCATAACTTTTCAAGATCGATTTTTTTTATTTTTTATTCACGATTACTACAGAATGACTTTTGTAACTTATTTATGATGCTGTATAAAGACGATTCACGTCCACTACTGAATACTCGATATATTTTTAAAAGCATTGGCAACAAGTCATCTTCAAAATATGATATTATTATAAACTATTAGTATAATTTTTCGTATATTATTTGGGATTTTTTATCCTTCATACCATTGACAGCTAGTAGTATTCCTTTCTTCAAACTTATTTTGTCCGCGGAGTGAACGTTTCTGTGATGTCTTGTGCTCGATGGTCTCCTTCGAGGACTCAACGAAAGAGGGATTTATACTCAATCCTACGCTGATCACCTTGTTATACTCATAACAGGAAAATTACTGGGCGTTATCAGTGAGCTAACTTAGAGGGCCCTAGATATCATAGAAAGCTGGCGCATAAAACAGGGGTTAATCTCTCCAAAGTTGATCTTATTCTCTTCACTAGAGGACGGAAGATAGATGGCTTCTGGGAACCGACTATTTTCAATTGTCATTGACAAACGGTTAAATTCTTAATGATTACTCTGTATGATAAACTAACCTGGGTATTACAATTGACCGACAATTGCAAAAGGCTAATGCATCCTTTTGGATTTGCAGGAATTGGGGATATGTGGGGGCTTAATCCAAAAGCTACGTGGTGGTTAGGCTTACGCTGCTGTGGTATCGTAGCATGCAGTCCGGCAGGTCACTATTACTCAGCACTTAAATAAATTACAGCAATTTGTGCAATGCGATAGGGGTGATACCTACACTTCTCACAAAGGACCTAGAGGTTCTCTTCTAAACTTGCATTTTGTGGTTGAAGGGGAGGCGTGAGGGTTCCGTTATCAGTTAAAAACAGTGGCGAATGTATAAAGGTAAAAATCACGACAGAGTTGACGCGTGATCTTTAAGGAGTTAGTAGATGGGAAGGAAATTCTTGGTGCACTCAGCGACAAGATATTCCCTACCGTGCAAAGGAGCTTTAAGGTAGAGTCTCCGACTAGGGAAACCTGGCTCGCTAATCCTGACGCTCAGGTCTCAAAAGGGTTCGTCTGGTTCACGGATGGGTTCCAGACATACCAGATTTCAGGGGTGTGGCCAAGAATGAATTTATTTCACACTTTGAGGAAACACACCACGGCCTTTCAGACTAAAGTATTTGCTATCTCTACCTGCGTTTAAGAAAACATCATGAGGATATATGTAAATCAGCATATTAAAATATACAAAGACAGTCAGTTAGCTTTATAAGTGCTTCTGTGCTATGCGTTTCTGGAATGTGTCAGAGCTATTTCCGTCTTGGGAAGGGGTAATCCTGTTAAGCTGACCTGGATTCTGGATCACAGTAGTGTGGCAAGCAATGAGAATACTGATACGTTGGCCTGATAAGGCTAAAGCAATCACTTTGTGGGGTCTGAACCAGTTGTCACAATGTTATCTCGCAAGGTTCATTCATCACTGGATCAAAAAGCTATCAAAGAAAGATTGGATGAGTGGATCTTAGGCTTGTTCCTGCAGCAGTTGCAAACGGTTTGAAACTATCAGAGATGCCCGTATTTCTTGCGTTGAAAGCACTGCTAACTCGTTCTCAAATTAACTGGTCGAATATTTTTGACGGCTTCAAACCGTTTCCAACTGCTGCAGGAACAAACCCATTATGTTAAGCAACGTCAGCATTGTCACGGGTCTCCTAACAGGCCATGGACATTTCAACAAGCACCTACATATGATTAGCTTAAGCAATGTCGCGGGGTGAAGACTTAGCGACAGTACAGATGGGGACTCGATTTACATCCTTTGCAATTGTATCTGTGTAATGGCAAAGAGACACAAATATCTTGGAGCGACTCTCCTCAAAACATTAGAGATGTTCCAGCAGAGCGCGCAACACGGACCTGTTTTAAATTCTACAGTCAGCGGCATGTACAATGGGCCTTCAGACCTGGGTGCTGCGGGTATTCCACGCCACTTTAAACAACAACTACAAATCGAATAGAATTGCATATAAGTACTGTTTTTGATTGTTTTAATTTATATATAGGCCATTATAAACTCAAGAATAAATAAATAATTAAAATATTAAGGTTTGTCAAACGAAATGTCAGTCTATACATAAAGGTCAAAAAATATCCAGCTTCCTCCGATGATAAAAGTCTCCGGAAATTTTAAATCACCATGGTAACGAAATAACATATAAGCTTCCAATTGATTAGAAAACGTTGGTCTGTAATTTTCATTATAATCTTCTGCAAAAAAAATACGAATGGAGAATTCAATTGTATAAAAATACTATTAACACATGTAACATTTGTAGAGAAAACGCATAACACTGATAGGACTGTTAACTATAAGTGAAATTTTCATCGAATATTTAATTTCATAAAAAATAATATATTCAGTCGGTTGCTGTTTAACAACGGTAGAAATGCGATCTGAATTTTAAGCAGATAAAGGGTAGAGTTTTGGCATAAGTTATAAATAATGTAGGCTTCACCTGCTGCAAGAATTCCTACTGAACGTGTGACCTTGCAACAGGTGGATAAATGTTGGCAGTCCTACAGGTGCTTGTTTTTTTAACTTTTTACACTTTCAAATGCTGAGTTAACGTATAGATTTCAACACATTTCCATTAAAGGGCAAAGCGCAGTCCACCCGTTCTTATACTGATTCTGACGAAATCGAAACACATGAACCTTTAAGACCTCAATTACTTTTAATGGAAAATATTGTTATTATTATAGTACAACCCACTTCAGGTATTGTATTTGAAACCATATTACATATATAAATTTTATGAATTGAAGAAATATCTACTTTCACTCCATGAAAAGCACGTGCCTAAGAAGTGTATCACTATTTTTTTTTCTAATATTGATAGTATACGTACAAAGAAGGCAAACATTCTATCGCTTAACATTTTAAATATTTGTGGACTCATATTATTTCCAGGAAGAACCTCAACCTTGTACAAGTAGAGATCAAACGAATAGTGATAGAGAAGAGGCGGAGATTAGGACGACCGATATAGAAAATAGAAATTTTCGGCATCTTCTTTTATTTAACACAATGGGGCGTAATAGACCGCAGAAGGACATAGAAAGTCAGAGCATTTTGTTAATGGCCTTAGATGTTATGCCTACAAAAATAAACCTTTTGAAATTCTCCTTCTTGGGAGGGAAGAATTATAGCGAAACCAACCTTTTGAAGGCAGATAGTTGGCTCCAAGACTCCGAAAACTGTTGGGACTAGTGTGTATAGTTTACAACCCAAAGACCAGACTATCAGTAAGTATGCAACTATATTTCAGGCATGAATTTATGCGATTAAGTTGTGTGTATGGAAGCTGGAAAAGCTGAAACATACACACAAGTTAGGAACTAGAAACGGAGTAACTCTGATTTGAAGGGAATAAGGGGGGTTTGCAGGGCAAGGTGCTATATTGGTCCAGAAGCGAGATCGGCTACTGCCAAAGCAGCTTGTCAAGCTCATTCGAAGGCTTTGATAATAGGATCATGAAGTTATCCATCGACAAATAGAGCTAAAAACTTTATAGAGTTCAATGGGCTAGACCTAAAGACTCTAGTTGACTTATATATTGGGCACTGCCGGTTAAGGAATCACACGAACAAATTGGACTTGACTGTAGATATCGATATCTCGTCCAATAAGGTTATTGGCTTCATAAAGAGGGTAGACCTGTTGGACAAAGTATAATAGGCCATAATTCACGACGATTTTGTTTTTAAAAAGGGCACTTTTTGACATACGACCCACATTCGTGTCGTCATCGTTGTTAGAGGCAATTTTTTTAAATGGCAACCCCCAATTTTGACCATGCCATTTGAAGGAGCGTGTCATTCTACATACACATAATGAAAAAAATTATAGCGTTACATAACAAAAATTTCAAGAAAATAATGTTTGAAGATTTTAAAATTTAATTTTCACCGAAATGTATCATCCAGAAAGGGGGCCGATTGAGTGGCCAGCCAGATCAGCTGTTCTGACACCCCTAGATTATTTATTGTGCGGATCCTTAAAAAGCAAAGTATACGTTACTAGACCGGTTAATTTAGAAGATTTAAAAGCAAGAATTCGTCACGAGATACATCGTATACCTCTTGAAGTTATTGATAATGTCCAAAAATAATTTATTAATCGTCTTGGCAACTGTCAGGTAGCCAACGGTGCACAATTTGAACATTTAATTTAGTCGATTTTTAAAATCTTCAAACATTATTTTCTTGAAATTTTTATTATGTATCATGATGTGTATGTAAAATGACATGCTCTTTCAAATGGCATGGTCAAAATTGGGGGTTGCCATTTAAAAAAATTGTCGATGACGACATATCTCGAACAACGATGACGTCACAAATGTGGGTCGTATGTCAAAAAGTGCCTTTTCTAAAAACAAAATCGACGTGCCAGAGCATTTTTTCGAAAACTTCTTAATTTCAAAAATAATTAATTTATTCGTTACTTTTCGAAAGCACTGTATATATTATAGCGATATTTTTGTAATGTACCTATCAGATATATATATATATTATAGCTCACCGTCCGTAATTAGCTTTATATGCGTATAATATATTATATCTATATACGTTTTGCGAAATAATATAATCTCATCAGGCAATAATTAAATAGTCCGTAAAATATATACGCAGTAGTATGACGCCAACAAATAGTTTGTATGAATTACGATTGTATGGAGGTCAACAGGTCGGTGAGACATCGTGTGGTCTTCTTAAATTTCGTCCATTTTCAGGATAAAAGCCATGAACGTAGCGTTAAGCATAGGTATCAACATTAAACTAATATTTCTCGGTGAAATACGAGACGTGTGCCGTCTGAGACCACAATACACGTATAACGGTACTCCTTTAGTATACCAAGAGCAGGGTTCGGGGGTCATTCGTTCGTTCGCCATGCTTTTGGTGACACACTAGTTATCGAATTTCATAGTACAGGTATTACAACATGTTTCGAGTACGCTATTGTTATAGTAATGTATTATTTGTATCACGACATGTTAAATCTTTGCTTGAAGAATGTGTCAAAATTGAATTAAGCCTCATAAACACGTTTGATAAATATACTTTCAATCAATTTTAGGTAGTACCATGTATGTTCGGAATGATATCATTTCATTAATCACAATATCAGACATTAAATATGGGGTCAAGTATAACATAAATCTTTCTAGAATTTCATTATTGATTTTCTCTGTTTGTTTCTATTTTATTTTAATCAACTCTATGCATCTTTAAATTGAAAAAATAATTAGGTATGTGATATTTGATTTGAGTAAAATATTTTATTTTTAACTATAAGTCACTAATATTGTCATATACAGCGTGTGGTGTTCATAATTAGTAATATTGAGATTCTAAATTGTCCACACTTAATAAAATATAACCAGAATAGTGTTTACAGTCATTTTGAGATTAGGATAATAAAGATTATTTTATAAACCACACCAAAAATTGAATTGAAAATTGATTCTGCCATACTTTACAGCATAGATAGTAAAATATACATAGTATACGGATTTTGGATCATTCAGTATTAACGCATAGAAGAAATAATATTCTTCCACGTCCACTCACTTATTTACATATATGTAAACTATTCAAAATTTGTCTCTCACAAATTGTCGAATGGTATTAGTTATAATTATCTCACCACCGATCGATCTGCTACCACGATCAGACAACCAACCACCTTTGTATTTCTACCGAGGTTTATGTTAAGTTGGTGCCATCGCTTGACCCTTGAAAGAGTACAACGCACTCGAAAACCTACAAACTTATGCATATGTAATTGCACCGAACCAAGCCATTTTAAACTGGAAATCTGTGAAACAAAATAGATATCAAATTGAGAATGCATTACATGAAATATGGATTATAAAGACACGTAAGAGATTTGAAAACAAATCACTGCAATTAGAAAATTCGGGTTTATAAAGTGTATTGAACAAATAAATACATAACTAAACAATTAAATAAGCACACTAGAAATAAAGAAACGAAATGAACAAATGAACAAATTATCAAACGAGCATACCAATTAACGAGAAAATGAACACCCGAAGAAAATAAAAAGAAATAAACGAATAAACAAACAAATAATAATAATAATAATAATAATCGGCAGAGATCTTAACCGGCAGAATGCAGAAGGCCATCGTCCTTGGTTCGCTACGTCTGCTCAGAACACACGATTTACGGGCGCAATGAATACTGACTCTACGGAGTGGAGAGTGGTCATTGCTTGACTTTTCAGAACATCTCCGAATGTGTCAGAGCTTTGGAAGGTGTTTACTGAAAAAAAAAATAATAATAATAATAATAATAATATCTCTACCCCTCATTCTAATCACGAGGATTAGCCCAGAAGTCGAAGACTTGTGCGGGAGAGGGGCGGCATATTACTATTAAGCAGGCCGCATTTGCGCCCAGGAACAACTTACGTTGGTAGGCCCTAACCACCATTCAGTGCAGGAATGAGGGAAACCTGGAAAACCTCATTCATTAGGGGGGTAGTCAAATGCCAACCGGTATCAATCTCTCACATTGACCCTAGCCAACATTCTTCCACCCTACCATACCCGCAGAGAGGGTGTCAATCTCTCCACGAATATAGCTTATATACGGTCTACCGGCTGCAGGGGTCGAACCCACAGCGATCCAGTCACCTCGATTCAAGTACTGACGCCTTAAACCGCGCGACCACTGACCGATCCAACAAAGAAACGAATACACAAATAAACGAATACACGAATAAACTAATTAACAAATAAACGAATAAAATAATAAACGACTGTCGAGTTAGACAGATTTAAAACAGCTAAGGATATTCGTCGGTTATCTCATCTATCACATACTGATGAGAGCTAATAAGCTCGAAACCGGTAATGTCTGGTGGGCTACTGACGAGTGACGTTAGCTGTTTGCTATAACTTTTCCAGGTGCAATTCAATACTGGTTGAGGCAATAGCCCGCAGAGTAGTTGTTTCATGGATTTCCGTGTTTGCAACTTATTGTTATCGCCGAATCGCGATAGAGATCTCTAACTTTTAATGGTTTCTAGTACGATGTAGAACGTTTCATGTCTTGTTAGTCCGGCTTTGCTACTCCGGGTCACTTTTGTTTGTTTAAGTTTACATATAATAGACCATTGAAGACTCAATAATAAAAAATAATTAAAATATCAAGTGTCACACAAAATGTCAATCTATACATAAACGTCAAAAAATTTCCAGTGTAATCACATGCAACTTACTTGAAGAAAGATGAAAATTTCTGGAAAAATTGTTTCAGTTGCCATGGTAACGGAACAAAATACAAGCTTCCATCTTTAGTTAGAAAACATTGACCAAGTGACTAGTAATTAAGCCAGTGTACTTTACTAACAATATGAAATTCCCAGGAAAATTTGATATTTCTGAACACTGCATCTCAAACCTATTTCTAGGCACTAACATCAAGAGAAACAGGCATAACTGCTGTCTTCTCCTATTCCAACTGATATTTTAACACAGAGTATTAAAATCACGTCATAAATAAGCACAACATAATAATTTAATAATTTCATGAAATATTATTTTTTGTATACTGGTATAATAACAACCTGACAAAAGAATTTAGACAAGAATTTTTTGAAACTAGAACAATGGATCAATGAACCCGAACGTTATGAAGTTTCGTCGAACCAAAAAAGGCCTTTCAGGATTACGTCACTATTTAAAAGAAACGGTCGAATCAATCTCCAACAATTATTTCTAAAATTCTTGCATGCAACGAGAAGTGAATTAGTAAAATACAAATTTAAGTGTATAGAAATAGCTCGAAAGGTGACTCTTTGGATCGCTAAAAGAAAATAAATTTGTAGGAATGTACAGGGTGGTCAAGCATTACATTAATAGAAAACCTCAATCTACCGGGATAATTTTTTTGTGCAACTTTTGATATGATTTTTTATTCTTAAAACCCCAGCCTTAAAAATCGCTTGAATGCCTGTTCTTCCTTCTTGAGACATTTATATCAAAATCGACCAAATAGCGGACATTTCTAGGCACAGCAGATATCGAGATGCGGTTTTCTGCATTGTGTTCAGGAAGGTCCCAGGAAAAAAGTCTATCGTCTGGTTTATCCTTCTTTTGAAAAATGCCTTCTGGGCCGGAAAATGCATTACACCATTATAGGAATGACTGGAAACTCGGAAAAATCGCTCGGAAATTGTTACTCGGGGGTTTTCGGGGCTGTTGAACTCGATTCTGGCATTAGAATTACCCGGGGATGCACGAGGATGGCTCTGTTGGGGTGCGCGAGGGGTGAATTGGGGGAGAAATGGCAGCGTGCATGAAAATCGCTCCAAACTCGTTACTCGGGGGTTTTCAGGGATGCTGAATTCAACTCTGGCATTGGAATTACCCGGGGGCGCTCGGGGACGGCTCTGCGGGTGTATCCGGGGGGTCATTCTGTGGGGGAAATTGCATAATCCATGGCAAGCGCTCCAAACTCGTTACTCGGGGGTTTTCGGGGATGCCGAATTTAATTCTAGCGTTACATTTCCTCGGGGGAGCTCGGGGGTGGCTCTGTGGGGTTGTCGGGGGGTGATTGTGGGTAAATAAATATTTTTTATTTGAATAAAGTATTTTCATAATTTGTGATTTTTCACTTTCTCCTTTACCATTTCCCACAGAGCCACCCCAGAGCGCCCCCGGGGAAGTCTAATGCCAGAATTGAATTCGGCATCCCCGAAAAACCCCGAGTAACGAGTTTAGAGCGATTTTCATGCACGCTGCCATTTCTCCCCAAATTCTCCCCCCGCGCACCCCATAGAGCCACCCCCGTGCATCCCCAGGCAATTCTAATGCCAGAATCGCGTTCGGCAGCCCCGAAAACCCCCTAGTAACGATTTTCGAGCGATTTTTCCGAGTTTCCAGTCGTTCCTATAACGGTGTAATGCATTTTCCGACCCAGAAGGCATTTTTCAAAAAATGGCTAAACCATACGATATAGACTTTTTCCTGGGAACTTCCTAAACACAATGCAGAAAACCGCATTTCGATATCTGCTGTGCCTAAAAATTCCCGCTATTTTTCTTATTTCCCTGGACCATACCTATGTAGTACTTAAAACTAAAACAATGTATCAATGCACCCGACTTACGTCACTATAAAACAAATAGTAAAAACAATATAGTTCAAGTTGTTTTTTTTTGTATAGATATTATTTTTCTACTTATTTCTAGCTCATACAGTGTGTCACATTAGTTTAGAGTTAATATGTGTTATTATTATGTTTTTGGCATATTAGGTCCAGGCCCTTGGCTCTGTTTGATAATAAATACATTTTCTCTAAATCCCACGTAACTTGCATAAATGTGATATATTTCAAAAATTATAGTCTATATTGCTAAATCTTGTAGTAGGTATTCATTAAATGAATCATGATTCATGATAATTAGCTACTCTACTTACCAGTAGGTAATTAATAGTGTACTGTTTGATACGTGACATACACATTTCTGTCTATATCTAATAAACATTACAAATCCATTGCCTAACCTTGATCATTAATGCATATTATTAAAAACAATTCGATGCAGGTCGTTTATCTTTAATTTGTGCTGCTCAATTTGTGTTCGAAATATAAAGGTCACCTATTGATTGTTATTAAGCTCAGCAACAACTAACCACCATTTGTGTTTAAGTTGTTTGTAATCGTGTAGGTCCAATTTTAAACAAATTATATTATTGGGTAAGTAGTCATCAGAGGACTTGTTAGCTTAAATAATAATAATAATATCTGAAAAGGGCATTATAAAAAAATATAGATAATAAAAATATATACTGTATTGCAAATAAAATAGGTCATTGGTTATTGTATTATCATGCACAACAATAATAATAATTTATTTATGTGTTCTCTAAAAATTCGACAGAAGGAGGAGAATTTATATTGAAAGATTTCCAAATCATCCACCTCCAAATTTGAGAATGACGAAAAACGCATTACAACGATTATCAGAATTAAGCTCATTTCAGGAAGGTTCGATTCCAGAAAGACCTTTCACTGTTAGAACCTTAGAGTTGGAAGCAATTATTCTACACGAAATTGAAGACCATCCGAATAATATTCCGAAGAAAATCGCTGCAAATATTAATGTCAATCATAAACAAGCTTGGTCCATCCTGAAACATCAGTAGTTACACCAGTATCACATACAAATGGTTCAATCCATACTGCCCTGTTCGCTTAACATTTTGCCACTGGATTTTGCAAAAATTGAACAATATGTTGCCTTTTCCGCTGACATATTGTTTACCGACGAAGCCAATTTTTCAAAGATGCTATATCAAACTTCTAAAGTAATCACGTTTGGTGAGATAAAAACCGTCATGACATAATGGAATTAATTTCAACATCAATTCCTATGAAAGTGTGTTATTGAACATTTTTTATTGGGTCTACTTTAGAATCATTTGTGTTTCATGACATATATTCCAGACATCCTGTGTTTGTAGGTTTTGTTACATTTTTTCCTGAAAAAACAAAATTAATTAAAAGGCAAAGTTAAATTAATGCCTCATTTTTAAGTTTTTGTTGTTGACAATTTTATTGATTGTTATGACATATTAAACTCTAAATTCAGTTTACTTTACTTTACTTTACTTCAATTTATTTTACTAGATGTTCAAAGTGGCTTCCATGCAGTTTTAATTTAAATGCCGTCTGACATTTCCAATTGTTTACATCGTTGTTGATCGTCCAAAGATAGACTACATCTTTAAGCTAAGCTAATTCTACGACGTAAATCATTCAATGAATTTATTGTATTGCAGACTTTTGTTATTTAAAGTGAATAGGTTCCATTGAAATGCACTATATATAGAGGGTGTTCGACAAACTTTGATAGAGGCGACTGGGTTAATTTCAAACTTTTTTTTATATGAACATAAGTTAGATTCGTTTTTGTTTAGAAGTTATAGCATTTTAAAAAATATAATTTCATATTTCAATCAAAGTAGCCTGATAGTTAAAAATGATGGTTGCTATAACAATAATTACTATTTGTGTCATTTTGCTTATTCACTTGACATTTAGCGTTAAAGTGGACAATAAAAAATGCATTTATTTACAACTGAAGGGTATGTAGATATTGTCTTTGTATATGGTTATTCCAATGGAAACGCTAGATAAGCAGCCCAAGAGTCTTTAGAGCGTCATTTCGTAGATTTAGATTAGGAGGTAACCTACTTCAAAAAAGGTCATTCTTCCTACTGAAGTGAATGTAAAAAATGATGAAGATATAATAGGTGATGTCAACTCTTAAATTACTGTTTGATGTATAGCAAATAATATTCATTTATCACCGAATTCTGTATGGCGTGTATTGAACAGAGAAATGTTTTGTATAATGAATAAAGTAATTCGTACTCTGATTAAATGAAATTTATTTTGTGCGTATTTACCCTCTATAATGCCGTAGGTAGCTGCGTTGTATTTTTTACCGCTTCATTAAACGCCGTGATCGCAGTGTATACTTTACTTAATCCACTTTATATAAAATATTGTCATATTTCTCACCATATAGTGGGTTAAGTCTTAAGAGTAAAACTGGACATTACTTTAAAGGTATTGTGGCCGTATTTGGGCGTGATACTATAATATAAAACTGATCCTGTAATGGGCATCAAAAGCCGAGCCAAACGCAGATAACTTGTTTAGTTTATCCCTAGCTGAAACTAAATAATGGAAGCGTATACCGTGTTTATCATAGTACAAATGTATTACACGGCCTGATATCTTTCTTTGATACAGCCGTGAATATTTTACATTACTTGGCGAAGAAACTCGCAAATACCTAACATAAAATAAGTTCAGACTAGGAAGAGAATTTACTCGGATTGCGGGATCATGTTGTATATTAATCGCCAGGAACTATTTTAACTATAACTAAGGCACGAAGCGAATAATCGGTTTATATTGGATTACATACAGGGTATCCCAACAAAAATTTAACCCCCCCTGTAATTGGAAAACCGAATAATATTTCAAAATTCGTCGATTTTTGTTCTTGGGGGGAGCTTTTTTGACAGTCAAGCCAACTCGATATGTTCATCCCCCTAATGCCTAGCAACCCCAACTTAAAAATTTAAAATGCAACTACCCCACTTGTGGCACATCATTTTAAAGCCCTTTTCATTGCGAATACAGTGACGTACCGTTTTTAGAAATCGGTTGAGATCTGACAGAATTATTGGGTACAAACGAAAAGATGACAAACCAACTTACGCGTAGTAATGTCTACACAAATGCCCACCACTAATAAGTTTTTCATCTACTACACATGACCGCATTACCTAATTGTTATTGATGTGTCTATCAGTTTACAAAAAAGTCAGAAATAAAATAAAAAAAGCTGAAGCAAATAATAAATCAGATTTATTTGACGAATTGCTCAAAATGACCCCCGTTAACTTAATACAGTCTGTTTTCAAATTCTGTTCGAACATTATTAAAGACATCCGCAGTTATTAATCGGCATTCTTCTACAATTCTCTGACGTAGCACTTGCAATGTTTCCGGCTGAGTGGCGTACACTCGTGATTTTAAATAACCCCACAGAAAAAAGTCCAAAGGGGACAGATCCGGAGATCTTGGTGGCCATTCGACGGGACCTCTTCTGCCAATCCAATGCCCCGGGAAATGGTCATCCAAAAATTGTCGCACAGCAGCAGCATAGTGCGGGGGCGCATCATCTTGTTGGAAGGTTATTTCATTTTCTAGTAAATTGTCGTCACTTTCTAAAATCTCTGTTATCCTAGGATCAATTGTACTTTCCAATAATTCTAGATAGGTGTTTCCATCGAGATTACCTTGGATGAAAAATGGTCCAACAAGACGGTCGCCCAAAATGCCTGCCCAAACATTCAATTTTTGAGGTGTCTGAGTATGAAATTCCCTGATTAAATGCGGATTAGTATCACTCCAATAACGACAATTGTGTCTATTCACTTCGCCATTCAACATAAATGTGCATAAATGCTCTATTTGCAACAGGTTTTTATAAGTCACTCTTATAAAATCTTTTTCCTAAAATGGTTGCTTAATAATGACATTTCGATTGTCATTTCAGTATCGAAATGACAGTCCTTTAGGCACATGTGCTTAAAATGTTTGTATTGTTTCGTTGAATTGTCTATGATCCATTTTTACACTCATTTTATTAAACGGTTTTTTATATTATATAAAACAAAAAAGTTCTAAATCGTGTTTATGAAATTAACTAGAGAAAAAAGAGAAATAGCTTTTTTAATTTTTTGTTGCCAGATTGATTGTTTTTATTCCAATTACACCAAATCAACTAGTTTACAAACTAACACTTTAGGCGTAACATATACATTTTATTGTACGACTTAGGTACGCAGTTCACACTTTGCAAGCATTGATCTATGTAAATATTTTCGATAATAATTATCTGTTATTTGTTTAATATTTTCTATTACAACCGCTTTCAATATCAGAACTGTCGCCGTCGAACGCCTGCCTGTCGCGCACTGGTGCCATTTAGAAATATAAAGTCTCCATTAGCTTCGAAGTTCTCTTATTATAATTTCTCGTCTAACTGTACACAAGATTATCATTGTAATGTATCATTGAGAGAAAACCAACCGTAAGTTATTGAAAATATAAAAATAAATGAAATATTTCGGGAAAATTGGATTTAAATCATTTTTTATACCGACAATATTACGTTTTTCCGTAGAAAATAGTTATGGGTAAATAGAGAAAAAAATTCCAATTCACTGTGTATTGCACAATTATTTACTGAAACAACGTCTTGTAGAAATACGTTTCTACCTATCATAAGTGGTTAAGAAATGTTGTCGCAGAAAATGATGTTAACATGGCATCTGAATCTGCTACCAACTTCTTGTTTTTCCTGCCTAAGAATCAATTACATCCATTATCAATTATTTACGGGATAGTTAAAAAAGAGCAAAAAAAATTATGAGCTTTGAAAGGAATACCACCGTTGAGAAAAACCAGTGTTGATGATGAATGCTATTTATTGGAAAGAGTACAAGGCATGGCGTAATTTTACTAATACAGCAATAAAAAGGGAGAAGAAGGCTTATTTTGAATACAAATTTTGCACTTCCAATTTGAAAGACAAGTAATGCCAACTATCCCTGACAAGTTAGCAGATCCAAACTCTATCAATAATTTCCTTGTTACCTCTATTCAACAAGTTGATAGCGACAGTAAACATGACTGGATTAACTTTTACAATTCTAATACGAAAAATAATATACCCAATAGTTTCGCTTTTTCCAGAGTTAATGAAGAGGAGGTTAGTAAAATAATTAATAATGTATCCACCAAGGCAACTGGATCTGACGGTTTTAATATAACTTTTGTAAAATTATGCTGCCCGTATATAGTTCCGTTGATTACGCATATAATTAATTTTTGTTTAGAAAATAGTGTCTATCCTTCATGCTGGAAAGAATCTCTAATAAAACCATTACCAAAGATTTCTAATCCGTCTGAATTCAAAGACCTCAGACCTATAGCAATACTCCCAGTCTTATCTAAGGTCCTAGAAAAAATAATTGAAAATCAATTCCGGGAGTATCTTAATAATAATCAATTATTGCCTCTCCATCAATTAGGTTTCCGGAAACAACACAGTTGCTTGCCCTTTTAAATGTTACAGATGACATTATTGGTCAAGCTGATATCGGTAAAATCAGTGCACTGGTTTTGTTAGATTTTAGTAAGGCCTTTGATACACTTGACCATGATATATTATTAGCCATATTACATTTTGTAGGCCTTACTGAACAATCTATACTGCTTTTTAGAAATTACTTGAGTGATCGTGTACAATCTGTGGTTGTTAATAATAAAGTATCAGATAAAGCTAGATGTCAACCGGAGTACCTCAAGGATCTATTTTAGCTCCACTTCTTTATACTCTCTACACGCTGAACTTTGAAACATTTATTAACCATTGTAGGTATCATTTCTATGCAGACGATACGCAACTGTATTATTCATTTATACCGTCTGAGACTATTAATTCTTGCCAGAGAATTAATAGTGATCTGTCAGCTTTGTTTACAGTTGCGTCTGGTCACTCTTTAAAACTAAATAGCTCTAAGTCTTCCGTTTGACTCTTTGGCGGAAAACTGTCTTGGAACAATGAAACTCTTATTGTTACTCGAGAAGCTAAGAACCTAGGTGTAATATTCGAGTCAGGATTGAGGTTTAAATCATTTGTAAATTCAATGTTGAAAAAATCGTTTGCAAATCTAAAGCTTCTATACGGTAGTCGGCATATCCTAAGTAAGCAAATCAAGATTCTACTGTGTGAGTCTATGGTTTTGTCACAATTTAATTACTGCGACGTTCTTTATAATCCTGATATAGACAGTACTGATACGTCCAGCATCCACAGAATGCAAAATGCTTGTGTTCGATTTATATGTGGCATTAAAAAATATAATCATGTATCTAATGCTTTCAAAAGTCTGAAATGGTTGCCTATGAAAACTAGACGAAATTACCACGCAATTCAGGGGCGATGACATGTCTGATCACCGGATATGAATCCCTTAGACCTTCATCTGTGGCGTCACATGAAAACGTTAGCGTATAGTAAATCTGAAGAGAGGAAAATATTTTTAAGTCTGGACTACTATATTCGAGGGTATTTATTCAATATTTCTGATTGTCTGATGATTTAAGATAAGTCATGATACACGTGCAAACTTCTACTAATAACAACTAATTAGTTAAAATCAGCAAAACTGATTTATTATTGAAAATTCGTAAAAGAAATGAGAACTGTAACAAGTGATAGCCTATTATGGTTATATCAAACAACAAAACAAAAATGTGTTCTTTTACTTTGCACCATTGACAACAGCAATCATATTGAGCAGAACATTGATGTACCATAATATATATTAATATGTATATCCGTCATAAAACTACAAACAAACAACCTTGAGGAACCAGTAAATCTTTCAAATACCTCAAATAAAAATACTCAAGTTGACAATCGACCACTTGATTTTAATTTGACTTATCAGATCAAGTCAAATAGCTTGAAAATCAAGTCCAACCTAGAATTCCTGTACCAATAACCCTGTAAATACCTAATTATATGTCAAAATGATTATGCATTTGATTATACGTATAATTTTTTCTCATTGTCTTGCTTAAAAAGCGGCAAATTAGATGGGTTGGCTAGCTAAGGAGGTTCCTTAATATATACGGAAAGATATCTAAATTAGAAGTAATAGACATAGAAAAACTTTCCTGAAATGGGTAACGACTCAGCCCCTCCGCTTAGATTTATGTTTTACATATGCTAATTCAGAGATCGATTGGTGTAATATTTGAATGTATCACAATAAAGTGTTTGATATTCAGTATGGTGTTGAAAGGCTTAATGGTTCCATTACACGAGCCATATGTGGGCAGCTGCATTCAAAAAGAACCGAAATTCAGAGAGGCGGTGTATGAGGTGTATTTACAGGTAATATTAATCGTATATTTTACCATATAATTTTAATTCAACGAAGAGTCCTTTATGGAAAATGCGGTATAGTAATAAGGACCGAAACGTTATTTGGTAATTTCTATTTTAAAACTAATTAAAGTATAGTTCTCTAATTGATAATACCTATTTTAATATACATCTTCCTATTCGAATAGTTACGATACATGAATATTTATAAATATTATATTTATAAAGACATAAATCGTGCCATAATAGTTCGATAGTAGAAATATGCTTTAAGAGACATCTACACTATGTAAAATGATTACTAAGCTAGAGAAAGAAAGTATAGTTCTTTTCCTTTATCCTAGGTGGGCGGAGTTTTGATTCACCGGATGTGGACTGTGTTATCGATATGTAAAAATGTTCCTTAAATCATTGCTAAATTGAATGAAACTGATTTATTTGGATACGTTTTCTGATGTACTAAATTTGCTTAAATTTATTTAAAGAATAATTGCAATTACTCTGCATTTTTGAAATTCAAGTTGTTCATTTGTAGTACAATATTATTCTCGTTGAAACTATTGACAACATAGCCACAGACTAAACCAGACCTGACAGTAAGACGAAGAACGCTGATTTAGAGAGAGATCAATATAACATCCAATTTAAAGGGACTGTAACGTCACCCGTGACGCCACCGTAAGAGCACTGAAATATACTACCTGCTTGGTAATCTCCGGGAGTGAAAGCCGATAGGCTCTCGCATTTAATCGGTGTTTGCAAACGTGTCAGCAGTTGTGTCTTGTGTGTCTGCGGCAATTACCCTTAGATGAATTAATTAGCAATTTGTGTTATTGTTGTGCCGTCGTCGCCGCCCTTAATGCTTTCTACCTGCGACCCATCATGATTAATAACCAATTTATAGTCAATTGAAGTTGAAATAATAACATAAATAGTCGTACCTGACAGAAAGTACTGTGGTGAAACCTGTGACCTCGAAACGTCATATTTGGATTTCTCGTTTTGTGATATGTCTACTCCCTACCAAAGTGCACAATGCACATTTTGCGTTGCCTTATTGGAAAATGGCCCTTGCAACTTAATAATTGTTTTCAGTGCATTATTCTGTATTGGCTTAATTAAACTAAAATCGTACCTAATTTTATTGTTCTCAATATTTTGTTATGTAAATACAAGGGGGCCATCAATGCGAATATTATAGAAGAAGGAAAAGGGATTCAACATTTCCTTATAATAACTATTCATTGTCATACAACTGTTATGTTATTTTCAGCTTTTCTATAATACCCATATAAAAATTAAAATTTTGTGCCTATTTAGATTTACACCTTACTGTCATTTAAAAACATGTATTATATATTATATAATAAATGGACTCTAATTACTTTCGATAAATAAAAAAAGATTATAGGTACAAAACATTTAATAATATTGTAATTTAAAAATAGTGTAATTTAAATAAAGCTATTTTTAAAATTGTATTTTAAAATACTTTATTACTTCATTACTTTATATATATTTTTAAATAAACGACTAATAATAGATATATCTCATACAAAACCGTAGACATATAATATAACAAGAGCAGCAAAAGTGATTGAATTTTACCATTCCTTTTAACCAAATTTATATGTTGATAATTTATTTTCAAGTTGACTGTCCTATGTTTGTTTAGATACTATATATATATGGTGCAGTGCTCTCTGTCCATCATTGCAATATGGAACTTAATATGTAATCTTAATATAAATAATAAAATATAGAGAATTTTTTTATATTCCTTTATCAATTTGTAACACAACACTTATATTTTGCATTCCTTGTTGTTGGCTTTAAATTCAACGAAAGCAATTATTTATTTTTGTAAAATATTTTTAATAATTTTTCTATTATTTTCAAATCTCATAGTTAGGTTTAATCGCTTTCTATAAAATAGCATTATTTCTATTGTTTATACACGTTCTAGTTACACATACGTACTGAAACCATACTGAAACGTGTTTTTATTACACAATGCACCATGTTTTGATAAAAGGCAACTATGCTTTCAGCAAATATAGGTAAATCTGGTAAAGCCGGCAACGCTGCTTACATCCGATTTAAAGGGACGAGGTCACCGAGGCCCGGCGGCGAATATCAAAGGATTTTGCCTAAGTGTCGTATCTGTATTTTATTAATCTGTGACATAGCTGAGTTGTTCTTAGGTTGTGGGCAATATATAGGAGTTTTTATTCCACAATATATATGAAAAAAACAATAATTACAAAGTATAAAATTCTCACACAAAATGGACATGTTTGTTCAAATGGAACGTCCTACATTTTTTGGCTATAAATTTTATTTTCTTATTATGGGCATTTTAAGGAATAAAATTAAAGTTGTCAAAGTTATTCTTAAGATTCAAGTGCATATTCAAATGGAGGAAAAATAATAATAGCCTAAAGAATATGTGTTATATGTTCATGAGTAGTAGCGATAAAATTTTAAAAACTTTAGATAGCATGACAGATGGGTCACATATGGGCCACTTTTTCAATAAATTTCTCAAAATGCTGAATATACAGGATGTGCAGGTTATTTTCTGCAAAATATGAGTAACTTCTTACATATCTAATTTGTTACTTCATGTTTAATAACCAGCATTGCTAAAGGTACGGATTTGCTGGTGCGACTGCGGCTGCGACTCGTCACCGACCTATAGACAGTCTGAATGTTCTCATCAACTCTAGCATTTAGACTGCCTATTGGCCGGCAACGAGTCGCAGTCGCGAGCCAGGTACCTTAACCCATTTACACGATTGTGAAGTTTTTATTATTTTTAATTTTGAGAAGGAAGCAGGAGTTTGTAGAATTGGTTTGTGAAATGCTTATATATGCATTTAAAATTCCAGATTTTTTTTACGAAATCACAACTTTTAGAGACTATTGAAAGTAAGTTTCACAGAAATATGTTATAGATGCGTTAGCTAAAGATTTTGGACACGGATACATGTCTATTCTTGTCACATTTACGCTTATTAAACGCTTATTAAATGCGGTCTACCGTCTGTCTCAAAATAATAATAATATAGAGCCAGAAGCATGTCCATTCCTGTTGTATTTGATTTTACTACTGATTTAATTTCTATTGTATGCTGTGTTTATTTTTTTGCGCTATAGCTTAGGACGTTTTGCCGCCCTTAAATGTGCCTTTTGAATAGCATTTTGTCAAAAATACTTCATAATTTAATTCAAAAGTTAATGACATTGCAACTTGTCTTTACTTCGGAGGGACCATTAATTGAAGAAGAAGAATGTGAACGTGTTTGTCCCTGAACCTATCAATTTTCATTTAAAAGTTGCACTGTATTTTGTGGTGATTTTCTTTTAGGCGCTGATATTGCTGTTTCTTTTCTAAGTAGGCTTGTGTCAAATTTTCATGTCGATAAATATTACCGTATTTTGTGTGCGTGTCATTTATTATTCGTAATTTCAGAATAAAATTTAAACCTTGAACACCCTGTATTTATCAAGCCAGCAACATTCGTATAAGGCATGATGAGCTCAAACATAATATTCTGGCGTCTAGTATCTTCAGCTTAGTGTAAACCCATTCTTTCTGACTCACCCTGTATATATTACTCTAAGTGAGTTGGCAGCCATTATCGTTAAACTTGTAGAATTGGCAAAATGAAGAGATATTGTTTCGAACTTGCTTAGATTTTCTAAAATCCATGTCAGAAAACTGTCAGCTATAAATTCGTTGAATATTACGTTTAAAAACATGTATTGATTATTTTTGGAGATTGAAAAATTTATTTACAAAATGTTTCTTTTGACGCCTCCGTTAATTTAGCCTTAGTTTTGTAATATATAGGTATAAAAAAGGCAAATAGTCACTTGCGAAATCGGAAAAATGTAATTTTACAGAAATAAATTAAAAATAAAAGTAATCTGAAGGCTTTACAAACAGTGTTTCCATATTCCACTATAATTAACATAATGTAACAACAGTTTGGTATATTTTGACATAACAAAATTTTAAATGAGCGGACTTCCTAATTTAAGCGTATTACTTCGGAATTATTATCGTGTATTTTTTTTCTTAATAACGAGATACATATCCGTCGTTGTTAAAAATACACTAGGCTATCGGATTCCAAGTAGACCAACCTCAATCGCAGTTGTAATACAAACTCGACATTTAATTACGGTAAGAATATGTTTAATAAGTACAATGGTAAAATGAGCTTCCGGTTTCTTAAAGTCGGCCTATTATGACCTAATCAAGCGGAAGTGACTCGAATGTCACCTGGTTAAGCACATATAATGACCTCTCCATTATTTCACAGCATTTTTATTCAGTCGTTCCGAGCTTGTACACTACACTATAATATAAATTTAAAATATTCAGTCTTGAGTTAGAATAAAAGGTCGGTCTATATTAGGTGAACTGGCAGAGCCATAACTGAAATGTTTTCCCACGTTTTTTGTTCGATATTTTCTGATTTTAGCTCATGATAGTCACGTCTTTGTTCAGGATTGAATTTTTGTCATGCAAACTAAACGTCACACCGTTATACTCGTACGACATAAAATGATAGGTATACGTTTTTATGTGAGTATGCCAAATATCTTTTATTTTAAATTTGATCAATACGTTATTCCATGATTAATGGACTATAAAATTTAAATATTATTGTGAGTGATATTACCATGACCATAAAAATATATTATTTTGCTCAATAATTTAGTTTCTTAATATGTGAATATCTTGTGCCTTCTGACTCATTCACAATAATAGTATCTGGAGTATTATAATTTGATGTACAAAGCATTGTACTATTTTTATTAATCTTTTACTACAATAATATATTTTTTTTGAAGAGGTACAATTGATGCAAACATATTTATAATTATAAGTTTAGCCTAACAATAGCTGTTAAAAGTGTACACTATTGTGTACACCTACCTATCGATTTTTTATATACAAGACCGTCTTTCTACCTAGACATGGGAGTTGTGCCCCGATAGTAATCCAATATCCTTTTCCGGAACAATCTGAACTTCAGGCTGTCATTATGTATTTAGTATTTAAATACGGCCAGATTTCATTATACTGGGTAGCACAAATATATCTGATATGAAAATAGTTATTTTATATTATTTGACAGCAATTATTTTAATCAGTGGTTCTTTTAAACTATTCCGATTTTGGTGACAAACAATTTTTTTCGGTTCTCATTTATTTATTTATTTATACTGTGGTATTATACATATTACATGTATTTACTCGTATCTAAAAAATATTCGGAATATAAACAATCATAAACATCTTGGTACATATCTTAATGAAGATAATATGTTTATAAAAGCGAATACTATAAGTCCTCCTGAAAAATCAATAACTGTTAATATATTTAATAAACATCTAATTTAATTTACAATATCATTATCGCACCAGTGCGTTAATAAGTTTAAAAATGTATTAATAGTCCACTGGCTCACCCCTTTAAAAGTAGTAGATATAAGTGTTAGATTAGAAACCTACAGCTCGGTAGCCATGGGTTCTGACCCCCCTCTCCCCCCATAGCTTGAGTTGGTTGGGCCATATAGCTAATATAAATATAAGAATGTCCCTCTACAAACTTACAAACACTCTATTCGCTTATAACAACGCTTGTAGCAACTTATTGGACCTATTGCGTAACACATCTATTTTCTAATTGGGCTCCACATCTTTGGCAGCGGCTACCAAAAATCTTTTCAATCTAGCAACATGACACTCGTCAGTCGATGTTGATGGTCTTGCAGAACCATTGTCATCACTCAGTGATTATTAGTTGATGTTTTTAAATCATTCTATGGCATCTTGACCAATAATCGCTATTTATATTATAAATGAACTAGATCTACAAAAATAGATTTACCTAATTAGTACTTTTTATAGAGAAATTAATTTATCGTCGACAGAAGTGTTACATAAAATAAAAGAGCACTTCTGTTACATTACAGTTTACCTACAACTAAGCTCTAGTTTTATTTTTGTGATTTTTTTAACAACTATGATTCGTTTATTATTTACATGTTTATGAGATCGTTTTCAATTTACTTTTTATTGTTTTTAATTTATTAAAAATTATTTATTTTTTTATTTAAAAAAAATTCAAATATTTTGTTAACTATTAATTTTATAATTTTATTATGTATACAAAATAATTAAAGAAAGAAGCTAACAAAGGACAAATATATATCTACTTAAAAAGCAATCAAATTATGGGATTGATCTGCATAAAATTAAATTTTTCTTAATTTTTAAAAATCTAAAATTTTGTTCTTTAAATATATGTTGTTATATGTCAAAATTTGGCTCACTCTGTACTAAAGTTTATTAACTGTCCCATTTGAGGGTGCACAAGTGACAAAAACAACTGCAGCCGTTTCCGTTACTTCACTAGGGTTTGCTGACTTAATTAAAACAAACATGTTCTTAATTAGTTTTTTATGTATTTTACTTATTTACGAGATTTATACATCCAGGATCTAGTAAACCTGTTCTTACATTAAAAATGTGTTTACTTTTTAATAATAATTATTGTAATCTTATGGTTAGGTGCAATATTCCTTTCAGAAATGTTAAATAGGTAATTAAAATTAAGCTAACCATAATTTTATTAATGAAATAAGGTACTTTTTTATCAGGAATATTAAAATGAGGAAAACAACAATTGGTAGATATACTCGTATATAGTTAATATTTCTTATTTTGTTATTTCCAAATTTTGCAAAGCTTGAAGCTACTGTTCAATAGTAAATTATTCAACGAACATATAACAATGGCTGTAAATCGCCCGAGTGAATTTCAACCATTATATGCAAGTAGAATACTATTCTTTGTTTGTTACACAATATTTTGACGCTCATAACATGAACATAACAACACACAATTCAAAACTGTCAAAACACCTTACTTTCAAGTCTGAAATTTGTCGTTCACCTGATAAATTAAAAAAATTAAAGAAGCAAATAAAACTTTAATTAGTCCACTTCTACCATCATTCGGAAAAAATTTAATCTTGTCGTAACTGGTATAGTGGGTAGCGTTTAGCTGTCAAACAGAAAAATGTTTGTTTTGTTAATTCATTCCCGATTCTTTGAAACCAGTGAATAATGAAATAATTATATATCATTATCATTATATTCTATATTAGTGAATAATTATTATATTTAGGAAACATGTGTAATGGACATTTTATAGGACAGTCGTGGACAAAACACTTTTAAAAAATATTTCACTTCATTATCTCATAATACTGAATTAATTATCAGCTGTAATAAATAATGATTTCAAAAATTTGCACCGTTTGCATTATAAAAATAAATCAGACTTTCTGGGTGACATTTATTTAAAAAACATGTAATTTTTGTGTCCTAATAGCATTATTATTTTTGCTAATACCTTATTAACATTATTAAATTACATTAATATATAAAATATTAGCATTTTATTATTATATACTAACATATTTTATTACGAATTTCAATGGATAATCGCTTGTGAATATTTCAAATTGGCCAATGCCAAATTACGATCTATATTTAGTATACAAAAATAGTTTTCATATACCTACAAGATAATTCATAGCATATGCCAAACAAGATAATAAAGCAAATAAAAGTTGCATATTAGATTCTAGGTTGAAAACCTATACTTATATCCTAATATGGGTCCTCGAAAATTTGCCATCTAGGATTTCTTCGTTTAGACTTTAGATGCAAAGCTACAAAACTTCTCAGACCCATCAACTTTCGTTTGGAGGATGTACCTACTTCCAAATTTCCAGCGGAGGTGACCATCACTCTTCAAATCTTAAGTAAAAAGTGGTATTGTGTGAATCATGCTTTTAAAAAGTTCATTCAATTATTGTATCAATGTCAACTAGTATTTTAATTTTGTATAATCAGTTCTCAAGAAATTCAAAGTGAAAGTTCAGTTTATCAAATTTACTTACCACTAATTTTACTTTATTAGATATTGAAAATGCGCACCACCAACCTCCATGCTGTATTAGACTTGCTCAAAATGTTGTCTAACATTATGAAGCATTTGTGGAGTAATATGGTTACACTCGTGTACGATCCATTGCCACAAATCTTCTAATGATTCTGGTTGCGTGGCATAAATGTTTGTCTGCGTTACACGATATCACACAATATCACTTTCAATTTAAGATTTTATAGGTGAAAGGTCAGTTTTTGCATGCATCTAAAGGAAGAAAATTTGGGTGGCAAGTTTTGGTGGGCTACACTCTTTTGTAAATAGACGAAATTAAGAAAGTTTTGCAGAATTTTGTATGATTTCAAATATATTTTTACATGTAATATGTCTTTTGTAAATAGTTGGACGGACATTTCTGATAGTTTCAAACAGTTTTCAACTTCTGCTAAAACAAACCTATTATTAACTATATATTACTATACATATATTTTTCAAGCTTCTTAGTTTTGCTATTTGTTGCATAATTGCTACACTCCAAACACTGTTGAAACTCTCTGTTTGTGAATATTTCACTTTAGAGGTATTTTCAGCTTTTTTTAAAAAGTAATCCAGTCCACAGCCGTGTATACAACACGGATCACGACTCCAGTGAAATTGGTAATAAGCTCTTAATATCCATAAATCATTAACACTGGACACCCAACAATTCCGTGATATCACTTTACATAATATCAATATAATTGTCGCCATAAGCGGTGTGAAGTGAATCGAGCATGTAATACGGCTAAACACAAAGCCTACTTTGTTGAATTATATTCTTCCTTGAGCAACTTGATCCCAAAGTTCACAACCTTACTTTCTCCGCCATTTCAAGTCATCAAGTGCTCTATCACCATTCGATGCCTGATAGGTAAATTGATCTTTATTAGTTCACCTTACATGATCTTTTATTAGTATATAGTATTATAAGTATTTGTTTGATTGATTTGGTATTGTTGTCAAAATATTTCTAGATTATCTCGCACCTACAACTACAAAAGGGGATGTTGCATAATATTACAGTTATGTGTTCAAGATGTAATTCAACATTTAATACGCTCGATTGTGTAAGAGATTTCACATGTTTGTCAATAATTGCCATTTGTGACTAACGCGAATATCAGGGCCATATTAGGAACGCAACTGTCAGGGAATTTTTATTTCAAATTGAAAACTAATCAGTCATATCAGTATCGACAATGCCTTTTGTCGATTCATTAAATTATCATATTTTATAGCCTTTCAGCTGTGTTGCAGGAAATACAATTTATTTTAAAGCATTATCCAAAGAGGAGAGACACATTTGGAATATTATAATTTACAGTAGGAGTTAATTTTAGACATTTTTTTATTATTTTTATTATTATATTTATTTTCATTGTTTTTTAAGAAATGATGTATAATTCATTGGCAGATATCTCATTCAGATTTCAAACAGGAGTTTGCAAACAAAATCGAATAAAAAAATGGTCTTATTACATTGTTATTCTAAAGTAAATAATAATAATAAGCAAACCAAACCAAATATGGTTGGTTATTAACATCACATGCTAATGTTATTGTTGAAGATATTGACATATTTTAAAAAGTTGAATAGTTTTTCTACATATACATTTCAAAAATAAAAATACAACTGCAATTAAATGCAAAACTGTGTTACGAAATTATAAACTAAGGTACAATTAAAGTTAAGTATACTGAAGTTTCCAAGAAATCTTTAAAAATGTAGCGTACTGTAACATTCGACATTTCAATCTGTCAGCTGCTGCTGTTAACCTAAAAGCATTACTAGTCATACAAGTATTGTGGCTCATAAGTTAGTTTCTCTAGAGATATTATTTGTACATAAACAAAAGTGGCACAACTTATAGTAACCATGACCAGTTCCATGAGATGTTAATTTATGACAAAACTCTCATATTCAATACCGGTTTGCTCTAATTATACTGTTACTGATACTCAGAGAATTGTTAAGTCACATAGGCATGTTTTGTTTGATACAATTTATCAATCAGCAAAATTAAGGCTCATAATTCGGACACCCTGTAGAAAAACCATATGACTTCAGTAATAAAATTTGTAGCAAAATTAATTTGAATTTAACTTAACTTGAACTTAATTTCAAATTTAATATGAGACACCCTGTAGTTCTACAGCTGAGAAATATTTAGGTACAGGTAGCATCACATCAGAGCGCGACTGTGGAAGCTTGGATCCACATGGTATGGAATAGACAAACACGCATAAAGAGGCACCGGAAACGGAGACGGGATGATTGACGGGCATGCTCAACCTGCTCCAGAATTTCGACCTGTTGCTGTAAAGATTTCCGGCCTTATGTGTTTGCATAAAGAACTTTAAATGTGTTCTTCGTCTACTTTTATATTGCAAAATAACCTTCCATACATACATTATTAACGAGTTTTATTGAACTTTATTCGGAGACAGATAGCTGGTCCAGGTACTGTCATTATGCATGACAAAGGGCTTTTTATGCAGCAATCCTTGCTTCTCAGTGGCGCATCTTTTTTAAGGTGACGGTCAGAATCACTACGTAGATGGTAACATACGATCAAGTGGATGAAACTTTTGAAGATACATATAATGAATTGAAACGGAAGAAAATAAAAAAAAAAACAATTTTAGGTACACAGTGTGTGTCATGTAGAAAAGAAATAAATCTAGAAATTTTAAAAGCATTTAGTACTCCAACTTCCCAAGTTGCTCAGAATTCTTTACATTAGTTCCACAGCGGGATTCTGGTACCTTGGTACTTATGTACCATTGAATTATTACAGTAGGCGGTTGTTAGCAATTCTTAAGTTTTGTGTGCCAGGAAAGTTTTATTTTCTACAGAACGAGGATATCAAAACCACATATTAAATGAATGTTTAGTGGACTTCATGAAAAGATTTTATGCAACTAGTACAGTTTTGTATTGTAGAAGTCAAATATAATAATAATAATAATATCTCTACCCCTCATTCTAATCACAGGGATTAGCCCAGAAGTCGGAGACTTGTGCGAGAGAGGGGGCGGCATATTATTATTAAGCAGGCAGCATTTGCGCCCAGGAACGACTTACGTTGGTAGGCCCTAACCACTATTCAGTGCAGGAATGAGGAAAACCTGGAAAACCTCATTAATTAGGGGGGTAGTCAAATATCAATCAGCATCAATCTCTCACATTGACCCAAGCTAACATTATTCGACCCTACCATACCCGCAGAGAGGGTGCCAATCCTCCCCACGAATATAGCTTATATACGGTCTACCGGCAGCTGGGCTCGAACCAACTCCGTCTAGTCACCTCGATTCAAGTAGTAACGCCTTAAACCGCGCGACCACTGACCGATCAAAATATAAAACTAAACATAGAATCGGGTCTTTATATCTTCCACATTGCTCTTGGACTTCAAGGAAATAATGTTTTTTTATTTTGATACGTAGTACATGGCCGCGTCACCATTTCTGTGGCTAACCCATAGAAGTAATAAACTATATAGAACGCCAGAAGCCCTTAGAATTGGTACTCAAAAATACTCAGACTATGGAGAAGCTTAGAAAATAGCCATCTAGGGAAAACTTAATGTAAGATGTTGGTTATATTGCATTTTAATACCAGAATACAATATTTCATCACAAACGGCATGTTTGTAATTTCACCATAGAAATCATATGTTTCTACGAATTGGACATAAAATATATTCATATTTTGATATTCCCGCAAAGCTACCCCATTACTTCAACCAATTCATAAAAGCTAAGTTACTTTCTTTATGTTTTGCAATTTACCTTTTTTGACAATGGAAGAATAAGCATTGGGCCATGTGATTTTCACTTGTAAACTGACTATATGGGATAGTATATATAGATTTCTATATCCAGTATTATTTTCATGGTGTATAACGACAATAAATAAACTTAACCTCTCTCTTTAACGTCTGTGCATACATTACATTAGGTTAAAGTTGCAATATAACGTCTCTGGATCTTCATTTCATAGCGTCATACTGTTGTCAAAATAAATAGGCGTTATATTGCAACTTCTACGGCATCTTGTCAAGGAGGAGAAAAGGTTACTGGGGGTCATTAAAGTTGATATGCAATAGTTGAACCAGCTACGTTTTTTTTTTTGAAGGCGCTTTTTGAAAGCTATAGAATTTTTACCACAATCTTAACAGAGTGGTCTGGATACAGCCTGCGGAGCTCGGAGAGAAGATCTCGATACTTCCTCCGTTTTTCCTCCTCTTTTAAGACGATGTTGTTACTTTTAGTTTAAATTTGGAAATCACACCTTATTATAAAGCTTGCTGTCGGGAGTAAGGTCATACAAGATAGTATAATATATACAGTGCTTTCGAAAAGTAACGAATAAATTCATTATTTTTGAAATTGAGAAGTTTTCGAAACAATCCCCTGGCACGTCGATTTTGTTTTTAAAAAAGGCACTTTTTGACATACGACCTACATTTGTGACGTCATCGTTGTTCGAGATATGACGTCATCGACAATTTTTTTAAATAGCAACCCCCAATTTTGACCATGCCATTTGAAAGAGCGTGTCATGACACATACATACATCATAAAAAATTATGGTCTTACATAATAAAAATTTCAAGAAAATAATGTTTGAAGATTTTAAAATTTAATTTTCACACATTTATTAAGGTCTCCGAATTTTTCACCATTAAAATCATCAAATTTGTGGTGTTTTTAGGTACAGAAATCTTGAAAAACAAAGCACGTAGAACAAAAATAATATCAAAAATAACATTCTTAATGTGTTGTTTACCCACTTGTATTTAAATTATCCTCAAATAAAATAATAACTTTTAAAAGGCGATTGTAAGCCATACATCATTTTGATACAGCCCACATTTTAACAATTATTTTTAATTTTTAATAAACAAAACTGAACAATCTTATATGCAGTACTATGTAAATTTATCTTAAAACAAAATTTACATCTAGTTAAATCTAAAAAATACGTATTTTTAGATTTTTATACCTAAAAATTGGTTCGCTAGACCGCTGTCTGTCGTTATATATTCGTTTTACTTCCTTTCCGTACCTTTGAGTATTCGCAGGTGGCATGAGATAATATTCCTGCTGTTTGCTATGTTATATATTATTTATTTCTTAAATGTCTAAAATTATTGATATTTGTAGAAAACACTATTTCAAGAATACGACACCCTTAAAGTAATCTGTAGAATCACTCCCTTGTCCCTGTGGATGTTTGTTATGAAAACGTATTCCTATTACTATAAAATTCGCAGAAACTTTTAAACTTGTGTCTCCATAGTAGAAAATAACCGTTTTTTGCATTCCAAGCTACTCGCGCCTTCTTTTAACGAATTTAACGTGCTCCCTTCTGCATCTACGACAAGATCAGTTTTTAATTTAGGGCGATTTTTTTGTTCCGTATGGGAACATTTTGGGAACTTGTTGAGAGGTAGGCTCATAAAAAAATTCACCGAATAATTTGGGTGGCAAAACCAGAGCGTCAGTAACCTGTTGTGAGGGTACTTATAACCGACATTGTTGCACTTTACGACTTGTTTTGTATATTGGTTAAATAAATTGTCTCCTGACAAGCACTTTTGTGTCATAGCATAGCAACATTGTGGAACACATACTTATCACATTCAGCATCTTACAGATTTTAGAAGTTCTGAATATCTTAGTTTACCTAGACAATAAATTATCAATCACAAGCAGTACGTACGAGTTAACAGCTGTTAGTCGACTCCGTCGTTTACAGTTTCACGTGGTTTTGAACTATAAGGCTTACTTATTTATTTAATACCACCGTAATCGTTTATAGTTACACTAATACTAGATACACAGGGTGTCTCAAGTATTACTGGCATCTTTGGAAGGGGCTGGAAGGGGATTTATACAGTCAAAATAAATGAGATTTACCCAAATATACGCGTATCTAAAAGTTCACCGTTTCTGAGATAAAAGGTGTCAAATACTTCGAAATTTTTATTATATTTTTATTTCCTTGGAAACTTTTCGTAATAAAACAGCAATAGTTCTAGATTGTAATGAGATGTATTTAGTCCAATTGTTCAGTATGTTTAAAGATTCTCATTATCATCAGTGGCGTAGAAACCATGTCGCGTTCTTCTTTTATTTTAAATAAACATGGTACGCCACTGTTCTAATTACAAAGAAACGTAAGATCTTTAAATTTTGATTATTTTAATAATTATTTTTTTAAATTTTCTTTAAAATGCATCGTGGTTAGGTAATTGTTCTTTAAAAACATATACGTATTTCGTATGTGTGTGGTGAGACCTATTATGCTGCAGTAATACAGGGTGTCCCTAAATTAATGCACCATAGGGTAAGATTAGATTCCTGACGACAAAAGATATAGCTAAACTTATTTTAGTCAAAAGTTGATGGGTTAAATTGTATTTTCGATAATTGTAAGTAATTTAACAAAAAAATCCAAATATTTGGATACAATTTGTAGATCGGGGGTTTTTGGGGGCGAGAAATTAATTTTTTTTTCTAATTTTGATGTTGCTAGTAGAGGGCGCCACTTATGGCACATCATGCTTCTTTCAAATGCCAGAACTTTTTTGCGGCTTAGTGTATACAACTATTAAAACAATCCATTCTTCTACCTTCTTTATGTGAAAAAGGTATAGTTTGTTGCAGTCATCACGAGTAACCGTTTTCGAAATAATCCTTTGAAATAGGTATATTCAATGCATCAAGGAAAAATTGTTTTGGTTTCAGATAAATCGCCTTTTCGGCTGAAAATACAGCAAAATGTTACTTGAAAAAGTTGCTTAAGATGGTTAATTACGGCGATGTGCAAAATTTTACGTGATTATCAAGATTCCTTCGCTTTTGATACAAATATGTACAAACTACGAAATGCAGAGATATTTTAAATAAACAATGACTTGATTTTCAATAAATAATAATTGCACTTAAAATTTGGTTGCATCCTAAAACAGTAATTTTATAAATTTCTACTGTTTTTACAAATTATCGTACGCAGTATTCGAATATGATACTTTTTGATAGTTTCGCTTCGATACACGAAAATTAACGTTTTACAAGAAAATTTGCTAGAATACATTCAAAAGTCATGCGAGACGAAATTTAGACAATAAATCAGTAAAACAACATTTTAAACTTTACCAGGGACGTACAAGATAGCAGATCCTTGAAAAAATATCACCCTGTATAACGATTTTAAAAAATGAACTTGTAATATATCCGAGACTATTTGAGCAGTACATGTATCAGTCTTTCACATTGATCCAAGTCACATTTTTTCCAATACTCAAATCTCGACCGGTATCAATATCTCACATTGACCCCAGCTAACATTCTTCCACCTTACCATACCCGTAGACAAGTTGCCAATACTCTTCACGAATATAGCTTATATATGGTCTACCAGCTGCGGAGGTCGAACCTACACCGATCTAGGCACATCGATTCAAATACTGACTCCTTAAACCGCGCGACCATTGACCCCAATACTATGAGCAATTCACAAAATTATTTTTGAATCGATAAAATGATCGGAAAAACAATCTAAGAGTATCTAATGTACTTTTATAGTAGTGTAGTATAGTTGTAAAGTATGTAGTATCAAGTAGGATAGTAATTAGTATTTTGTGTGTACTAATGCAATATTTTGTATATAGATCTCAAAACCTCTTTTGGTTTTCGGGAAGGAGAAGGAATTTTAAACAGAACATCCTGGATAAGCACTATATAGAGATAAGAAAACGAAATTTGTTAATTTAGGAAAGACTTTAAATGCATTTGAAAATATTAGCATATATGGACCGATTTACAGTCGAGTTTGCCATGATGTTAATCAGGTGTGCCATAACAATAGAAACCAAAGAATTGCTTAACGGTGTCTTGATATCAGGACATGATTTAATTTGCATCTACAATTTCTAGAGTCAATAGCCATTTAGGTAGAAAAAAAACTATAAATTTAGTCTCAACTTTCGAGATAAATGAAAAAATAGAATCTACTCCTAGTTTTAGAAATGCTGGATGTAAAATTTTTTGAAAAATCAAATTGTTCAAGTTCGAATATAATTTATAAATAATATCTACGAATATATTTTCAGGTATTAACAATATTGTGTGAAACTAACTACTCAATATTTATAGATAGATCTCAAAACCTCTTTTGGTTTTCGAGAAGGGGAAGGAATGAATTTTAAACAGAACATCCTGGATAAGCACTATATAGAGATAAGAAAACGAAATTTGTTAATTTAGGAAAGACTAATTTAATAGTTAGATATTTGACTCAAGTTAAAGGAGGCCACCTGATGAAGCAATCCTAAAAATGCAGAAATAGGTCAGATCTCATCTATTGTGGTTGAATTTCGAGTTCCCACTCCAGAGGTTAATATATATAGAGTGTTTCCATTAAATCAGGTTAGTAAATAAATTAAATTCTTTAGATAATTATTGAATAGAACTTTGTCTGTGGAATTGTTCATTAGCATATCTAGATGTTTGGTGTCGGAGATCATACATATGACTTCATTGATAGAAATTGTAGGAGATTTGATATACAGATTTGGAAAGTGAGGATCTTGATGCTGAATTGTATTTTGCCGCTTGCGTGTATTTGTGTCATGCTACACGCATACTTCGACCACAGCGTGTTCGCATCAAGCAGTGTTGCCAGGTGGGAAAAATTCAGTGCATGAGAATAATTTCAAAGAAGCATGAGGTTTGGAGAAAAAAGCATGAGATGGCTTAATTTATCAAAAAAACGCCTATTGACACAGCTTAATTTTTAATTACTTTTGTAATGCCATTTTTATTTCATTAAAAAGCATTATGTTCTGCTATTTTATCATAATATTACATTGTAAGTAGGTAGTTACAGGTATTTACTTAAAAGTTATTAACCACGTAACCTTTCTAATTTATTTTATTGTTAGGCCGGGCGAACGTTGAGGCGCAGTTGACGTGACGCAGGGTGACTCACGGGTCGTAAAATCTGTTGTTTCCAGAAAATGTAGATACCCTTACGGAATAGAGTTAAGAATCACTGCTATACAGCGTGAATACAGCACACACACCGCATATCCGTAGACTGTCATACCCGTTTATGTATTAATTGCTAATTATTAAGAGAGCAGTCTACAATAAAGGACATTTCAAGTACCCAAATATTGTAGATACCTACCTCTATCTATTCAATTTTGCCCTCGATTTTGCCTTTATTTCTCGTTAGGTCTTTGTTTTGGTAGATTTCAAAGAGTAATTTCAATAATTTCATTATTTCTTTTTATGTCTATTAAAAAGCATGAGATTTTGTAATCAAAATATGAGAGCATGAGATTTCCTCGGAATGGATGAGACCTGACAACACTGGCATCAGTCGACCGGACAGTTAGATTTGCAATGGCGAATTGGCGTTGGCGATACGGAACCGATTACCGTAGTAGTGGGGAATGCTAGACCAATGCACGTCGCCGCGCCTCTTAAAGTTCGTACCTTCCCTCGGATGAAGCGGCAATTTCTACTTTCTCTGTAAAGATCCGCAATTTCCGAATCTGTATATTAACTTAAAATACCTTTCTTAAACAGTAAAAAATATCTACGAATATCAGGTGACATACTAATGTCTCACTGAGCTATTAACCTTGCAATTATGTACACTAAATCTGACCAAAAACGTTATTTACGCCCTACTTGTTCTCTTATACGCAATTAATTGCCATCGCTCATTAAATCAAAATTTAAATTAAGTAAACAGTATAATCAATAAAGATAATTATTATGCAGCAATCTTCGCGTATTTAGCCTGCCTTTTTTGCATTCACTTAATGTATTTCTTGAACCTCTCAACCAGATCCGTATCATGATGTGTTAAATTTTCGAAAAGCCCCGTCAAAACTTGATACGCGGTCCGAGCTTAATTTTAAACAATCACAGTAAGCCACGACCATGCAAGACTCTTTCCATCAACTTGTCACTCGTGGTCATCCTGGGAGTCCAACTGACTTACGGAGCTGCATCTGTCTCTTTTCGTCGAAATGTAAGCAACGATGACGGTGACTTATTATGTTCCGGAATTGAAACAATGTTGATTCTGCCGTTAATACGTTGTGTTTTCTTTTTCAGATTCATAAATTTAAATTAAACAAATCTTACGGCTTGAATAAATTTAACAGTTACAACCGAGTCGATTTCAGTTACACTTGCTGAAAATGTAAATAGGGACATTGCCAAAATTTACTTAAGGTCAACGGTGTTCGGTAACTGTCTTGTTAGCTTCGTTGAAGTGTCCGCGTAAACATTTTTCTGTTGCTCTTTTATTTGCACTTCGCAGTCGAGTTTTTAAATTAATTTATAATTATCAGGAATTTTACTGGAAATAAACACATAAACTGAGTAAATAAACCATGTCATCCAATATATACCGGATATGAAGACGCGGTGCTTGACAAAATTTTGTAAATTGAAATTAGTTTCTTCAGGGTGCTCTATCTCGACAAAGATTACTATGTTTTTAGATCATAAGTTTTCTAAGTATTCATGGGCATACAAGGGATCTTGGTACAATCAAGGGATCAATAGCTAAATCCTATAGATTGCTTTTTGTGAAGTAGGATGAAGGATGACTATAGATTTTTTTTTTTTTGAAAAATTACAGATAGATAGATAGATAGATCATTTATTATCCATTTAGAGCAGTACAGAGATGCTATAGGATTTGTCAATTTAACAATATTCATGTGCCAACCAGGTATATACAATTGATAAAAAAAACATATTTGAAACAAACATAGATACATACATATACATATAAAACATACATATATACATGAATACAATACAAAATAATGTTACGATATTTTTACAACAATTTGTCAAATTCAACAACACACATAATATATCACCATAACACAATCCACATATACAATGAGCAAACACAAAATAAGTAAAAGAGGATACCATTATTTTATTATCATTTGTAATTAAGAAATTCGTCAATTGAATAAGCATTAATCCCAATCAAATATTTTTTTACCTGACTGTTGAAGTTCCGTAGAGATGGTAGGCTTTTATAGATGTCTGGTAAATAATTATATAACTTCAGTCCCAGAACATCATAAGCTTTCGAGGTAATACTGAGATGTCTATAGGGAACACAAAATTTATTTTTATTGCGGGTGTCATATGTATGATAAAAATCATTTTTCATGAATTTGTGTTCTCAAAAACATACATCAACACGTTAAAAATATATAAACCAGGCAGCGTAAGAATATTATATTTTTTGAAAGGAGGTATGCATGACTGGACAGGCGAAACACCAGCAATACATCTAATTATACGTTTCTGTGTAATAAACACATTTTGAGCTTTGGAAGGTTTTCCCCATAGGACAATTCCGTAGGCTAATTTAGACTGAACCTCTGCATAATAGAATAATAACAATCCAGAGACAACAGAGACGAGGATTCATTTGGCTTCGGGTAATAGATAGGAAAATTTTGAAATGACGACTTGTTGATCTATTTCTTTCTTTTAGAAAATTCTCCCACTGTTCCGAAAAAGTGACACATATTTATTTATTAAGAAATATCTAATTACAAGACCTCCTCTTTAGCTGTGCCGATGAGCGCTTTCATTGTGCAGATTGTTGAATGACACTTCGTCTTTTCAAAACAATATTTTATACATTTCTGTATTAAGTTATAATATTATAATATCGTTCTATAATCACAAAATTAAAAAAAAAAAATTGTACTGAGTACTGCTTATCATTAATTTTCTAAAGGTATTGTTAAATAGGCTATAATAATGCAAAACTATGTATTAATATCTCATTGTAACTAACTCTACACAACGTCTTGTGCAATAGAAGCAGTTTTTAATATCATATTTCGAAGTTGCTGTTGGTGATTTCTTAAACGGTTGTCTGCTGTCCTGATTTACATATCTGCAAGCTCATTCGGTAATTGTTTCTTCTAACAGCGGCTTATTGTTAATTATTAATGTGCATATTCTTCTTGTAATATCCCCATCAAAATATAAGAGCACTAATAACTTAAAATCAAGATAAAGCCGGCATTAAACGATCGTTTTATCTGTGACACGCAAGGATATTAAAATTACTTATCGCCATCACTTTTAACGCCTGTTTTGATACACGGCGTGAATAAAAACGATGTATGCTTTATACAGCACGAGCAAACTTGAAAATTATTTTGCTGTTAACCTGCACGAACACATTATCATTTATTCATATAAGGGAATTTATGCCCTGCACTGAACGTAAAGATTGTGGATATGCTGATATTTCATTCTACGTGTATACTATTACGGATGTAAAATCCGCACTACGTGTAATCATAGTAAATATTGAATAATGAGAAGTTTTTGTACCGAACAAACTGCTTAGTGCAGGTTTATAACTCCAGCGCCAGCGACATAAATAAATGATGAATTTATACAGTTTCGCTAAAGGTATAAATTTTGTAACAGTAATTCTTGAAAGATAATGGTTAATATGACAATGGAGTTGCATGAATTTTATACAGGGTGTCTGTGAAAGGTTGGGAAATCTCGGAGCCGGAGATACTGGTGACCAAAAAAAGTCGATTGAGCCAAATATGCCTTATCCGAATGTTGCTGGTTTCAAAAATACAGGGCGTTCAATGCTAGAATTTTATTTTGAAATATCTCAATAACTTTGAAACCTGTCGGAGTATTGAAAAAACATTGGCACAATTATGTTTTTTGGCACGGCAAATGAGAATTTTTAACTAATTTTGACGTCACTAGTAGAGAGCGCCACTTATGGTACATCACATTTCTTTTAAATGGCAGAACTTCTTTGCAGTTTAGTGTATCCATCTGACTATAGAAACAATCGATTCTCCTACCGGCGTGGACCGTGCCGGTCGCCGACATGCTTTGTCTTGCGCAAGGATAAGTTTTACAGTGGACTAGTTTCCAGTGCCGTGATTTTTTTTACAATATTGTATATGTAAGTGCCTTTCTGATCAAAAAAAATTTTTTTTGGTCAGTTCTGAATCACCCTGAGTATTTTTTAATTTTCTGCACTTCCAAATAGAACATTGCCTGAAATTTCTTCATAAGACTTATATTTCTTAATTTTACTACCCGAATTTAAACTTTGAGTATTGCTAATTAATCCTACAACACTTTGTAGTAGCTAAAAGGATGTGACCTTGAAAAGGAAATATTTGTCTCTGCAATATACTGTTACCAGATGTATCTTAAGAAGGCTGCATTTTCTAGATGCTTTATTGTTTGGATGCGTACGGTATGCTTATGATACATAAAATTCGTGAATATCCAGTTCGATGTGGGTGTAACCTAGTTTCAAGATGTGAAACTGAGTACGCGAAATAGAAAGTGCTACTACCTCTTATTTGAAGCGATTTATTTTTCTGTCACTACCATTGCGGATCTGCAAGACACGCGGAAGATTTTGTATAGCTTTTGTTTTATAATTGATCTACTATTATTATTAGCAAGTATCTATTAGCCATGGCTTTATATAATTTCCTATTATTTTATCACATAATCTTATATAGTAGGCGTCGCCCCAATACGAAAATAATTATCTAGAACTTCAACTGTTTTTTAAAAGACGCAAAACTAAAATCTTTAATGCCAAAAGCTTTCTCTGACCTATGATTTTATATTGTTTTTTTTTGCTATTTGCACCAATAATATTTTATTATAAATTGTTATAATCCCATACTAAAATCTTAATTAAATTAATATTTTTAGAAGTAAATAAAATTAATGAGTTGTTCGCAAATTTTGTAAATATGGACGTTTACTTTAACGAAAATAACTGTTCTGTAGACAATTTAAAAAATTATAAACGTAAGAGAAAATTAGCAAATAGTTGCAACGTGTTGCACTGTATTGTAGTTGCGCCATCTATTAATACAAGGTACAACTAAAATATTATCGCGGTATGCTTCTCCCATATACCTTTATTTGAAAAAAGGGATATTAAAGGTATGTTTCCACAAGAATCAGGGGCATGTTTGAAACCTCAGTTGTGTTCGTCCAACTACTTCGTTAGTTAAATGCACTGAAAAACATCCACAACTTAACTGGTCGAATATTTCTAACAGTTTTTAATTGTCTATGTGTAATGGAAATTTGATTTTTTGCTTTTTTACTTAAAATCTTGCAATTTTTCTTCAGTAAAGCCAAATAAAAATTAATATATTATGTATATTCTCCATTTTCTTTAAAAACCATAAATAGAGAAAATACCTAAAAAAGTTATTATTTGTTGGTGCAAGATTTGGTAATAGTAGCTTCTTCCAATTTAGTTTATAATCTGTAACGTTTGACATGAATTTATTTGTTTATTTATATTTTTCAAAGACATTGCTTTCTTAAGATTCTGCAGGCACCTATTTCAATTTGGCAAGATATAATTACTGTGGATTATGGCGACCATCATTGAGTTGAACACATCACCCACATATTTTTTATTATAAGGTTTTGTCCTGTTCTATTTTTAAAGCTAATTCAAATCAATTGCCCTGCAATTCCAGCTACATGAAGTCGTGTGAGTTCTTTGATACCACTACGGTCGGTGCTGTGTTATTCCAAAATTTGGAATCATTCAGTTTTTATTTTATATAATCAACTCTGTGTTATACTTTCATCGGGTCTACCACAATATTTGATATAAAAGCATACATACGTCTTAATGTAATAGAAATTGTAAAGGTTTGTTAAAATTAAATTTTTCACATTCAAAAGTTTTCATAAATTGAATGAAATGAATAAAAAATGTTTAATGAGGCTTGTACTTATATCGATTTAATTTTGATTTTTTGGTAATCAACCCCACTAAAACCTATGTTTAAATTGAAATATACTTAATTATGAATGGTGTTGAAAAGTAGTCTTCTAGCCTTCTGAGGTTCAGCTCTACTTATTGACTTTTCTTAATAACATTTTATCATATCTCATACTGAACCAGCACTTTGCTGGTGCCGGATTTTTATGGTTTTGAAATGATAGCAGAGCTGATCCCAGACGGCCATTTTTCAGCACCAAAATATTTTGTCTCATACTAGACTCGTTTCACTTATCTGGGGACACACTGTATTTAGGGTGTTTCCTAATTGCGTGCAGAAAATCCAAGAGCGTATTCTATTGTTAAAACTTAGATATCATTTTGTTAAATAAGCACAAGGCTGATAAAAATCAATTTAAAATGCATTACTTCTAAACCCCATGAGAATTTGGTAAAAATGTTTAGTATGATAGTAGGTACAAAATAAAAAAATTTGTAGTTTACATAAAGTACCAGTGGCCGACCTGTTAAGAAAATAAAATTTGTCTCTAAACGGCTAAAACGGCAAAAAATGTGTGAAGAAAAGAAATGATGAGAATGCAATGGAGTATATGAAAACCAATTTTATTTGCATGATTATAAAGTGTGATTTTCTTCTTAATGTGAAAAAAGTCATAATAGTATCCATAACCTCGCCACTGGTACTTCACGTAAACTACAAATTTTATATATTGTACCTAACAACATACAAACAAATTATGCCAAATTTTCCAAAAATATCTCGAGAGGTTTAGAAGTTATGAATTTTAAATTGATTCTTTACATCAGCATTGGAAACTCTATATCTCAGAAACAATTCCACCATATTTGCTTCTTTGACAAAATTACCTTAATTTTAACCATAAAATACGCCCCTGAATTTTCTGCACTCAATTGCGAAACACCACTATCTCCAATTTCTCTATCTATTGTTAATATAATATTCATTAACCACCCTCAATATTTGACTTTCCCAAGTATCAGTATTACTCGCAACAAGAATTCAGACGACTTACGTCATACGAACAGATGAATAATGCATTATATTTTCATCAAAATATTTAATAAACTGCAACTGATAGTAATAAAACTATATACTACACTAAAAGCTTGCATTATATATTGCACTAAATTGCAAAAAATGATTATTTTTAACGCGACCTAATATCGAAAATTACGTGGACAATAAAAACAAATGTGTAACGTCAGCCGTGACGTAAGACGTCTGAATTCTTGACGCGAGTATAGCACATAAGATAGTATAAGCTATCGACCTGTATTCCAACTCTAGAAAATAAATGTTCTACATCTGTCGTACATCTACAAGTAGAAACCTTGATTGTTGCAATATCTGTAACATTATAGAAGATGCCGGCGTGAGGTGTTTCAAGGAGAGGACACTGTATATGACTTCGTGCCACGATAATTTTCAGAAAAACACACTTACTTACAAGAGTTTGAGTTAAGTAACTTAATGAATATCTTTAAAGCAAACTAAATAAATGTTTATTGTACCATTTCTCATCATTAAGTATTCTATTTCCCCCAGGATGACTTGAAATATCTCTTCTACCTCAACACGAATGGTGAGCAGGTGGTTACATCCGGAATAACTAGATAGGTCCTCTGTCTCTAACCAGTGTCTTTTAAAGTAACGTGCTTTTCGGTCTGGAGACGGTGGATCAGGTTGAGAAACTGGAGCAGGTACATAATAGAGTGCCAAGGGAAGCTGGGTCATGGCAAGGCATGACCGGAACCCTGGGAAACGGGGGATGCGGCTCATGGGAATCGGAAATAACCGAAACATTATATATGTACTGGTCAGAATCGATTGTGGGAATTACCCATTTGACTGGCAAATACAAATGAAATGTCGATATAGCAAATTGGTATTGAAAACCGTGTGAAGTGTAGGTATACGAGCAAATTTGAAATTAAGTATTTAAATACTTAATAAAAATATGATGCTAAATTGAAAGAAAGAGAAAGGAGATGTCATATTTACCAAAAATACATCGTTTTTAACGATTTTTTAACAAATGATCAATTCTAAATAAAATTCAGCATAAGTTTTTAGATCATAGATTACAGCAATTTGAGGGAGGAATGGTTTTTCTTTCATCTAAACAAAATTACACCTAATATGTTTGTTAAAATAATATATTTTTTAAAATAACATCTCAAAAGATACACAAAAGTAAGTAATGTTATTCGATATTCATAATCTTCATCATTTTTGTAAAAATTTCTGATCGTTTTTATCCAGTTTGATCCTTCAAAGGTAAAAGTGCCATGAACTGCTTTTAAATTTTATTTACCTTATTTATCATATTCTCTTTACGAAAACTATATTATAATATCCCAAACACTGGATATATTGCTTGGGAAAATATTGCGCTTATTAACACAGCAGCACAAAAAAAAGTCGTCTGTGTGACGGACTAGACCTATATATTCTTATGTCAAAGAGTAGAAATAACATCCTACTAGACCTATGTATTCTTATGTACACGCTGAATTCGAATCTGAGGTCCATTCAACCTTATCGCTCTAGATTCAAAGTCAAAAGATAAATATGCAAGAGGCCAGACTATCGTAGGTACCTTTATGTTTTGCTGAATCCGAATTCGGGATTTATTTGATTCCTTCAAGTCAGTTTCAAGGTCAAATCGGAAGATAGATATACAAGTTAATCAGACCACCGTACATTTATGTTTTTGAGGTCGCTGCATCCGAATAGGGATTTATTTAACTCTTTCATGTCAGCTTCAAGGTCATTCTAAGATGAAATCGAAAGATAGATATGCAATTTAACACCATTGGGTCAGCTTAACCTGAAAACCTCAAAACTCTAATACCCAATAATGCCCATAACCGGAACCCCAAAGACATACTTGTACATCTACAATAATCTGATTCACTTGCATATTTATCTTTCGATTTGACCTTGAAGTAACCTTGGAAAGGATCTGATGAGGTTAAATGAATTCTGGATTATGATCCTCCAGCGATCCCAAAAACATAAAAGTACGATAGTCTGGTCCACTTGCAAATGACCTTGAACTAGTGCAATGGGGTTAAATGGACCCCAGATACGAATTCAACGTGTGAAAGAAAATACATAAGAATATATAAGTCTGGTCCGTCGCACAGATCACTCTTTTGTGGTGCTGTGTAATCTAAAGAACTGTATCGAGTTTTATTTAAATTTGATCAATCACTGTCGAATACTTTTAAAAAACGCAGTACCTACGCTATAAAACTTTTTTACTAAGCATCTTCAACTAACGCTTGTAGGGAACTTTTTGGTTGAAACTACTTTTCTTATCTGCATTCATTGCTTCACCATGGTTATTGTTATAATATAATTTTATAATTATTTAGTATTTCATTTTTCTTGTTTGAAGATTATCAACGTTTATTTGATTTATCTATAATAACACAGGCACACAAAAAAAAAGTTCTGTGCCCGAGCTCCGACCTATGGTTCCCCATGTATTTTTGGCTCCCGAAACCGATCCCGGGGTCGGTATAGCCCAGACGTTCCATATTTGCGCGCTACGGTCAAAAAAATGACTAAAATATGCCCATTACCTGGAAATAAGCGCAAAGCTTTATCTCCGTACCATTGAAGGGTCCAAACATGAATCAGTTGTTGGATAGGACCTCGCACATCCCAATTGTCACTTGAGGGTCACAAATTGGCAGAAAATTGATCCTAAAACATTTCAAATTGTCAGAAAAAATCATATGGTTTCACCGTATTCAGGATCGAATTGATTTAAGAGGATTGTCTTCATGTAGCATTGCTCAGTGAATAAAGACAAAAAAATAAAGTAAAATAAAAAAAATAAAATAAATGGCTTATAAAATTTGCTTATCTAAGAAGTGTATTGAATTCCTGCAAATGTTAACGAAAGAACGCGTTAACGGACATAAAAAGACTAATAGCTGCAATAACCACGGAAAAGAAAATATGGAATAAAATACATTAATTAAATCGAGTACATCTTTATCTGTAAAATGTAGAAGAAATCACGATGCGTGATGCTGGATCTTAAGTACTTAATTTAACTTGTTCCTTGTCCATTGCTACCAACGTGAAGATGCCATCTTCAATATTAATTATATTGCTCTTTTCCTGACAATACAGGGCGGCTTTGAAACAAAATTTAGTGTACATTATTACTTTACCAATAGAAAAACAAATTATTGACCTTCAACAATAATTTATTTTATGGTTGAACAGTTTTAGAGCCGGTTGCCATGTCGTCGGTATAGATGTCTTGGAGGAAATTCTTCAATAACGACTGCCATACGAGGGACATCAACCAATAAAAAAAAGTTTGCAGTGGTAACTGACTTTAGTCGGGGAATACACGCACGACTTGAATAGCCATTTTGTGCCCAATATTACAACATAAAGGACGTGCTCTCCATATTTCGTATAGATTAACATATACCGGGTTAACTATGACTAAGTACAAATATATTAAGAGGGGATACGGAAAAATATGAGTTAACAGAATTTCCCTTCAAAAAACCCATATTAAACCCCAATTTATCGCTGACACTAGAGGCCGGCAGTTATCACCGTACGTTTGACGTTTAGACAATTTGCGCCCAGGAACGACTTACGTTGGTAGGGCCTAACCACCATTCAGTGGAGGAATGAGGGCAACCTATAAAACCTCATTAATTAGGGGAGTAGTCAAATGTCGTCCGGTATCAATCTCTCACATTGACCCAAGCTAACATTCTTCCATTCTACCATACCCGCAGAGAGGTTGCCAATCCTATCCACGAATATAGCTGATATACGGCCTACCGGCTGTGGGGCTCGAACCCACACCGGTATAGCCCCCTCGATTCAAGTACTGACGCCTTAAACCGCGTGATCACTGACCAAATAAACTTAAAGTTATTATTCTGATATTATTACCAACGTATAGTAAACTTTGGTATATATTTTATAGTTATTGATGACTTACTTATACAGTCACAAAAAATGGGCTGTGCAGAATCTACTATTTCATTAGTACTGCTATAAAAAGTAGTAATATTTTTTTAATTCTGAAAATTACAGGTGAAATTGAAAAATATGTGTCCAATGTGAAAAATGTCCAAAGAACACAAAACATCACGTAAATTAAGCAAATTGTTTCTAGCAGCATGACGAATTATTCATGTCACAAATAATTACAGAGTCACACAAAAATAAAAAAGTTCTGTGCCCGAGCTGCGACCTATGGTTCCCTATGTATTTTTGGCTCCCGAAACCAATCCCGGGGTCGGTATAGCCCAGACGTTCCATATTTTCTCGCTACGGTCAAAAAGATGACCAAAATTTGGCCATTACCTGGAAATAAGCGCAAAGCTTTATCTCGTGCCATTGAAGGGTCCAAACATGAATCAGTTGTTGGATAGGACCTCGCACATTCCAATTGTCACGAATGGGCAGAAAATTGGTCCTAAAAAATTTTAAAATGTCAGAAAAAATCATATGATTTCACCGTATTAAGGATCGAATTGATTTAAGAGGATTGTCTTCATGTAGCATTGCACAGTGAATAGACATAAAAAATAAAAAAAAATAAAAAAGTAATAAAAAAATAAAAAAAATAAAAAAATTTAAAAAACAAAGAAAGGAGTCACAATACTTCCTACGTCAACGTCATTAGCAGGGTTGCAGTTCCATAAAAATTTGTGAACAGATCACAATTACTTTCCTTTGGCGTGACCCAAAGCTAACGACGTTGATGTAGGAAGTATTGTAGCTCCTTTCTTTTTTTCTTTTTAATTTATTTTTATTTTACAGCGACAAAGGTTTGTAATTATTGTTACAGTATGTTACATTTTATATTTTATAACAATTCTTTTTTAATATAGTCCCAAAATTTACATTTTCTTACATAATTTGTCTATTTAAGTAGCATGAAAAAGTGGGTTTAATGAAACATATTTTCTGTAACTTGATTTATCAAGTCAGATTTGGTTCAACGGGTTTAGAAGATATTTAAAATACAGTTATAACAATTTATTATGAATTAGAATTGACCCCTAAATACGTTGTAGACTGTTCACAGTTGAATTAAAACTGTATAAAAGTTACAAGAAATACAATACAATACAAAATTTTCTCTTAAAACCTATTTATTGCCAAGAGAAAATTTATTTTCCAACTCTTATTACTTAAATATCTGAAAACTGTTTATACTAAATTTCATTTTGTTAAACGTATTAAATTGACTAAAATTTTAGTATGTATATCCTTAGGAATTGGTATTGGTGTTGGTATATATTTTATTTCTGCTAAAAGCGAGAAATTCAATTTGTTAATTGAATCTGTATAACAATTTATCAAGTTAAATTTCTATCATAAATACGCCTAAACTACGGATTAGGCAGTACATTCTATTTATTGAAACCTTTTAGTAGGCATATATATTCGTTATGATTCAATGGAATTGAAAGATACCTTTCAATGTAGGCGTGCTAAATAGATATCTTCATTAAAAAACCTGGACATTCTTTGAAATCATTGTCATAAAATTAGACGCTAATAGTATATAATAGCCCTAAACTCCCACAAACTAGAATATAACGTATAAGCGGGATCGTTTCAAAATTTTATCTAAATTTTTATTAATGCTGATGCCCCGCAGGTTGGTATAAATTATAGTAAGTCATTTATAGCTAACTTTTCCATTTGTTACGAATCGGTTTGTAAATGTAAATATGTTTGGTAAAGTGTCCGAGATAAAGCCATAATGTATAGAAGCATTTTATTTATTTGCGACGAAATTGTAGATAGAACTTTAAATAAAGATAGCAGACAGTTTAAGTGGGAATCGAATAATAGAAACAGAATCCTACCACCTGTGACGTCATGGGGCATAAATATCGCCGCTATTTGTAAGCCCTCACGGCTTACGTAGCTATGTTAACGTGGATTTGTGATTTATCGGTTATTTAACAAGAATGCTGCTCTATGAGTTTGTGAAAGCTAACAATATACTACGTATATGTAAATCCGTGAATGCTAACTGATGTGTTAATTAAAGAGGACGGCTCCAATGCCGCTGAATTTAGAGAAGCCGAAGGGACACACTAAGATTAATTTCTTTTTATTTTTTATTTATTAAATTTAATTAACGCATTTTGACTAAAGAAAAAAAATGTTGTTGATATACATAATGTAAAAGCATGGTATTTAAAATAATTTCCTATAACTTGCTGGAATTAAATGAAACATATTTAACTGTAAATGAGTTTAAAACATACTTTGTGTAACAGTTACATTGCAATAAAATTTTAAGAGAAATGCTTCTAGTCAAGATACATAAAATGGGAGATTTTAAAAATATATACACTGTGGAAGAAAAGTATGGAATAAATTCATTATTGCTAAAACAAAGAAGTTTCATGAAATTTCCTCGGACACGTCGATTTTGATTTTTAAAAATACTCTTTTTTCTATACCAACGCATTTCCGACGTTCATTTGTTTTCGCGTGATGACGTCATCGGATATTTTTTTAAATAGAACCCCTATATTTTTTCATCGGATTCTTGTAGAGCTTAACTTGCTGAATTCAAAAATGTATAATTTCAAAACTTTATTTCTTCAACTTCCCGAGAAAATCTGACCAGTAAATTTACCAGGGTTAATTCTGTTAGTTTGGAGATTGCAAATACAGTACCATTAAGGAAAATCTTTTTGTTACGATAAAGTAGCAAAATAATTACACGGCAGGTGATAAAATAAGGCAAATAGATTCAATGCATAACCCTCAAAGTTGATTGGAAATAGTCTTGCTAAATCCGTAATGAATATTGTCCTTAACTTAATTTTATTTTTAACTTGAGACACTCTAGTTCCAACAACACCAATTTTTGTTAAAGTTTAATATAAAGAATCTACAGAAACAAGTAAAATTTGTATTTTCCACAGCTCCCACGCAATTAGTCTGTAAGTAGTAGTAGCATAATTACTAAGTAGTTTGTTGCAACATATACGTTAATCTTGTATGACACGGATACAACGTCCTCTTCCACCACAGCAAATCGTAAGTCAATTATGAGCCTCCAAGACCTTAGCCTTATTGGCCTAACTTTAGCTTACTATTTACATACTACAGCTGAGAAGACCGTAGGTCTCTTCCATAGCTTCCAACTTATTCAAGTTTCTTTTGAACAGCTGCTTTTCCATCCACACAATATCTACATAGACTACAATCTTTTCCTCCTCCTCGCAGAATATGTACAATTTATATTCTACAGACTATTCTTATTGAGTATCTGCAATATGCAATAATTATACTGTTCCTTGTTGATCTTCGATAGTTCCAATTTTTTTTTCTGCCAGAAGAATCAAGTCGAGGTGTAGATGACAGCTAACTCATCAGCAAAAATAAATAGAAACACAAATTTGTTATGTAAGTATATGAAGTGAAGAAGAAATAGATTTATTAGGTCTACAAATATAAGTAGAGTGTATCATGAAAGACAATAAAGGTTAAAAAAAGATACTCAAACAAATGTTTAATAATAATCGACACAATGTTGTTGTCAATCTCACTTCTCAAGCAAATTAATTCATTGCCTAGGGAACTCATTACTCCTAATGAATTTAAATTAATTATTAACAAGTTCAGATCCTACGCTGCATTACCAACTAATTAATCTTATATAAGATTAAACTCTGTTCTGTACGGACGTACATGCATTAAAGATGGGTAAAAGTTGACCAGTACATATGCAGCTACATGTTTGAGGAAATACTTATCGCCTATACCGATATAAAACATTACATTCACTGTAAACAATTTCATAAGGTTGCTGAATATCCTATATTCGGACATAATGACCCAACATTTCAGTTGCGGCGGAGCTCTTGCGGTATTATCACTGATGATGTCGACCGTGACAAGGCGAAACGTCTGATAAGGACAAAATGTGACAAGTTGCAGAGGCTACCACAAAACGTTTCAGAAGACGTGTGACTCGTAGTACTAACAAAAGGAACCGAAATTAGTCTTTGGTGGCGCTTGACCCCCACAAGGGCTAGCCTGACATTCCTAGCTAATGTACGCGATGTAGCAAAACTACATCTAGTGGCCATTTGCTACTCCATTCAGTACACCATAGGTGAGGTAACCGACAAATAGCCTTAGCTGCTTTATGTCTGTCTAATGCGACAGAAGATTGGAAGCTATCAACAATCTACATCTATCAATGGTGTCTACTGCTAGCTGGAACGCTTTGTGTATGTGGTTTTTCAGTCAGCATGGAGTAGCGAAATGGCCGCTAAATGTAGCTTTGCTACTCCGCGTAGGTATGGTCTCTTCTGTTGGGTTCGACAGACCTAAAAATGCTAAGGTTATTCGTCGGTTACCTTACCTATGGCGTACTGATAAGAGCTAATAATCTTGAAACCGGTATATGTCTGGCGGGCTACTGACGAGTGACTTTAGCTATTGGCTATAGGTTTTCCATGTATAACTTGATGCTGGTCAGGGCATTATCCCGCAGAGTGGTTGTTTCCTGGAATTCCGTGTTTGCAAATTCCCAGCTAAGTCTAGTGTTGTGTAGTTTCCTAAATCACATCATAACAGCCTAAGCCATTGCAGATAAAATAACAGCACGAACCGTGAAGATATACACAGCGGATTGTACCGTCGCGGCAGCCGAATCGGCACAATTTATGTATGTTTTTAAAATCTGTAAAAATTGTGATTGAATCGTAAAGTTTAGACAAGTTTAATTTCCTGGTAGTATTTGTTTTATTTCCGAAATTGTAGCAATATAATTTCAGACATTGCCTGTTTATAGGTATCATTAATGCATATTTAAAAAAGAAATTGTTATTTTGCTTTAATACAAAATATTAAAAAATAATTAATCTTCATAAGAAAGCAGCCAGTGTTAAAAATAGGTAGGTATACTCATACACTATAAAAAATTAAACAGAATGACTGTAATAATTATTATTTCATCTTGTATGGTAGGTAGATAATACATAAATTATATAAAATAAGTAGGTATGTAAATTATTATACCAAAAAGCAAAAAATATATTTCTGAACTGCCAGATACTGCATTAATTCTGTAGAAATATATAATCCACTTTTCCTAACATTAATTTCAAACCAGTGGCTGAATATATTTGACAGTTTTTCTATAAAATACCTGGCGCCTAATATTTTATAACATAACGCAAGGTGTCCAAATACATGTAAATTGTAAAAAAATGGAAATTAAAAATAATCTTCCTGTCAGAACCAAGAAATCATTCAATAAAATAAAAACTTTATTGGGTCTACCGCAATCAAACATTTCATATACCTACAGAGTGACCAACTTTTAATTTCACAATAGATTTCACTAAATCATTCGAGAAACCATTTCAATAAAACTGTCCACCGCATTTATTTAAATTAAAGGTGATTTAAAATGTTTTATTGTACTTAAATCAAACCAGATTTAGTTTCACTACAACGGACATTCACAATTTTGCTGACTCCAGGTCTGGCTTACACATTTTTATTTGATTATGATGTAAAAAGTATAATAGCATCAATTTTTAGGGAAATCTGGCGATAAACCCTCGAAAATCCTTCGAAAATTGCAGGTGGTGTATGGAGACGAATGCATGTCGAAAACACACGTATTTGAATGGGCAAAACGGTTCAAGGAGGGGCATGAGTCCGTAGAAGACGATCCACGTAAAGGAGCTCCCGTCACCTCTCGTACTGACGCGAATGTTGCCCGTGCACTGATCACGATTGACCGTAGTCTAAGCATTCGTGCGTTGTCTGGAGAGTTAAATGTCAACAAAGAAACCGTTTCGCAACATGTTACACGAAAATTTGAATATGCGAATGGTGCCAACAGATCTCACCCGTGAACAGAAAGACAAGCGAAAATCGATCTGCGAGGATTTGATGTCCCGCATTCGGAGCGACGGTAGAGACTGGATGAGTCGGGTAGTCACTGGAGATGAGACCTGGATATTTGAGTATAACTCCGAGACCCGTAAAGTCAGCAGTGGGTGGAAGAGGGTGGAGAGAAGGCAAAGTTGATCGTTTTGTATATGTAATATGTTCCTGCCGGCCAGAACAGTGACTGGTCAGTTCTATGTTGGCGTCCTGGAACTAGCCGAGAACGGCTGGATCTTACACCACGACAACGCCCCAGCCTATTCCTTGTTCATAATGCAAGAGTTTTTGGCAAAAAAGGCATTCCAACGTTGCCGCACCAACTGTATAGCCCCGATATTGCCCCCTGCGATTTATTTTTATTCCCTAAGATGAAGTCGCACCTCAAGGGAACTCATCATGGCGGCGTGGGAGCAACGTAGGAATTATTGTGTAGAGTTAGAGGGAGACTATTGTGAAGATCTATAATAAAATTTTGGCGAAATTTAATTTGCTTGTTTTTTAATTGACCCCGAAACTTAATTGTCACACCTCGTAATACATACATTTTTATCTCGCAGGTGGAGAAAGTCCAGGCGACACTTTTTAAGCAGAATTAACTTAGCTTTAATTGTCCAAAAATCAGTGGCGTACAATTTTTGCTGCTAAAAATAAGTATTTAACGGCGCGAACGCCATTGATAGTATATTACAAAATATATTTATACACGTAAAATTAGATCTTCACTATATAATGTTGTGTACCAAATCTTATCTCAATATCCCGATCGGTTTTCGAGAAATGAAGACTATAGTATTTAAGGCAGAAAATTTTAAACAACCAGTACCTCGAAAACGAGTCATTTCCGGACCAATGTTTATATAAACTTATTTGTTATTTTTAACTGCCTCTCTGCCCCTAGATTTTCTTAACATCATTCTGTAACACCATGTAGTTTTAATATAAGTTTAATCATTACACAACGCACATAAGCTAGAAACTGGCCACATAGAAGTTTCCACAAAGAAGTATCACATAGGCGCTGATAAAGGTATTGAGCAAACCAGGTGCACGCATCCAAATATGGACCAGAATAAATTTTAAAAACCGTTAATACGTTTAGTGAAACTGCAACTTTGCGACATATCCTATAATTTATTGCAATTTTCACTTATCCTTTCAATAGCCATCCATCTCTCTGACTCATTCAAAGCGCTGGTGGATGTTTTGTAAGAAAAGATTAATTCATTCCTTTACAGGTTTAATCAGAACATAATAAAATATATAGATACGCCCACAAAGTATTTATATGCAATTTTTCCAGAGAAAATTCGCGTCGAAGAATCAATATAACTAGGATAGGTGCTCCATTGTGGCGCTAATGAGAGTTCCTGAATATTAAACTTCATTATATTGTGCATTATGCTATTCTGTCAGCTTTATTGCAAAATCCTACATGACTGACACAGTTCTTCATCCATTCAAGACTGAAATATCGTTACCCGTTTAGCACAACCCATAAAGGATAATAGAAAAGGGAATGTGCAGTTTCGCTATTGTTTAATTTTTGCTGAAAGTGTAACACAATCTCTCTACTCGAGACAGATAATATATCGAGATTAAAATTTTCAATGTAGGGTAGAAGCGCGATTGTGTATTTTATTTTTAATTTCAAATAGTATCCACATTTATTTATAGCACGACAATAACATTAGACTCCTGATCAGGTGTACTACTACGTTTTGTATGAAATCAAAAAAAAATCTGTAGAAATGAGCAAAATCATGTAAATCACATGAAATAAGAAAGTCATACAAAATTTTACTAATCTAATTATTGAGAATTAATATTAACCTCTCTTTTATAAAGCATTTGATTTGATTCAATTGCGTTTGTATACGATTTGGCACATCGCTTGGGAGCAAGACAACACATGACACATTTATGAAACTAGACCTACTTCTATAATTTTAAACCTCACTTGCAGTGTGAGGTCACAAAGTATGCAACTCACGATACTTTGTGTCAAGAATTTCAAGTCATTCAGTGTTATTGTAATAATCCTTGTGGAACTTACTTTTAAAAAGCAAATTAATTGTTTAAAAAGAGGACATTGGACATTTCTTCGTTAATAAACATATAAAAGAGAGTTATTCTTCTTAATTCGGTAAGAGAATGTTATTTCTAGTTTTGAACCAATTATCACATCTAATTAAATGTTTGAAATAAGCTTCCTTCTTACTTTACCAATCGCAAAACATTCTGTTCTGAGCTTAATAATTAGAATAGAATAGAAGTAGAAATGATTTATTTTGTAAAGCTTTAAAAAACTAAAATAATTACACAAAGAGATTTGGCTTATGCCACTCTACCACTCCACCTATGATATACAGAGTTAACTACGTACAAATATTTTAAGAGGGGATAAAAAAAAGAATTAACGGAATTTCCTTTCAAAAAATTTTCAAACTTATTTATAAGGCGAAAAAAATGTTTTCGATATTACATTAAATCCTTATTTAACGCCGCCAATGCGAGTCAGAGTAAGCAACTAGCAACACGACGGTAAAATTCTCCGTCAGTCCCGTCATATCATAATTTAATTCCTGTGTTTACATTGTAGTGTTGTGTTATTTTTCAGTTTTTAGTGCCTTATTTTAATTTTTCCCACAATATAGTTTGCCGGTTTGTTTTTCTAGGTTATGGGACAAGACTGCCGCGAGTGTTAAAAGTCTTTTGTTATCTATTAGAACCTACCTACTCATTGCTTTCTTCGATTTTGTTATAATACATAGACATTTTATTTAACTGTACCTACGGGAAGTGTGCTTATCGGTAGTGAGTGAAAATGTAGTTTTAACAGTTTGTAACCAAATAATGAAAAACGAATGCAAAATACTGGAGCTAACTGGATTAACTGTTACCTACCTATCAGGTATTATTACAAATAAGAATGTTAATTTTTGTCGTTTCTGCATTTAGTAACACTGCAAACGACCGCATGGTAGTAATACATTGTTGACAGATGTAAAGTCAACTATGGATCTAAGCCATAACCCATCTCAGTCGATACTTATCATAGGCGCCGACTTTCCGTAGGAAAAAAGGGATTTACCCTATTGTTTAAATATCGAGCTAAAATTCTGGAATAACTTGTCTTTTAGACCTCCCTGAGCACGCGGTTAAAATTTTTGTACTTAGTCATAGTTAACCCTGTATAGCAGTGTATCTAAAAATACGATAAAAAAACACATATAAAGATATATATAAAAGATATATATGAAAACTAATGCATAAAAGGTAAGTTCATGCAGTAGCGATTTGCGAGTTGCGATTTATGGACTTCAATTTCATTGGTTAACATAAACCATTTTTGACATCAATTCATTAATTTCAATTTATTGCGAGAATCGCAAAATTTAAATTTAGGGGGCGGGAAAATAGAAATAGTTTCAATTTTTAGCGATTATGGCAATAATTTTGAGATCTTAATTAGAATACTATCTTTTTACTTTATCTACTTGTGTTTGTTATTAATTAGTCAAACAAGTAGGTACATATACTTATTGTTTCCATCAACATTGTCTTTAAAGAAACTGAGAGTAATATAGGAATAAAATTAGTAAAAATCACCATACTGTTATTGCTATTTTCCACATCTGGTTTTAGAAATTAGGTAAGCACATATTTGAAATATTATGCATACATAATTAAATAAGAAAAATGTAGTATTTGACGTCAAACTATCATAGATGGAAATAAACAGAAACATTAAACTGTTTAAACATTTCCAGTGCAAAATATTTGAAAGACGAAAAACAGTCAGTTATGAAAGATCAATAACTTGTTGAAAAATTCCATTCAGCATAGTGTTAGTATCAGTACAAAATAAAACTAATTATTCTCTGAATACGCATAGAGAAATACCACTTTTCAAGTCAGCGGAAGATCAAAGTGTAGGAACAATCTACTGGAATCTAATACAATCACCTAAGGGTTTCTTATTAAGTAATTAAAACAGTAAATTAAATTTTGTCTCTCAAAACAGGTAGGTAGATTCATTAACAAATTTAATTGATACTTTCAATAGTAAGAATATTTTCGAAAACAAGTCGCCAATTAAGCCCGGGTGATAATAAATTCACAAAAACACGCGTTTTACATCCTACCAACATAAATAAACGTAATTTATCCTTAATTAAACCGCAGACAAACCGAATAAAATACATTCAAAATGTCTGTTAGAAGAATATAAAGTTACGGTCTTTTAGATATTCCCCGACAAAATGAAAGTTACTATCATTTTACGGTGTAAGTTTACGGCATTATAATGCGTCCTCGGACAGTATCTGACTAACAACTATAAGCGCTGACTACCATGAAATATTTTAAGCTAATTAGAATATTAGACATTGTGTTATATGCCGGCGCCTCGGGAATTCGGCTAATCAGAATTCATATTAAAAATTGTATGCTAATTATAAAAATCGTAAAAAGGAAAAAACGTCTTTGGTAGGCGGCCGAAAAGGTATGCGGTATATTTTAAATACATTAATAGGCAAATTATTATTAATGGCTGTGTTTCCAGTCCCAATTCAATTAATATTTTGCTATAAATTGGAATTGAAATAAGATTATGAGATAAGTAATGGGGTAAGTCCATAAATGCAAAATTTAATTGCTTTTTATGCAGTATGTTAAGTTAAATTCTAATTTAGTATAAGACCTAGTTATTTTTTATCATAAATCTTCGATTTTTGTAGTTTTAAATTAGTTTTGGTAATACGTTAGTTAGTTAGTCGTTAGTCTAAGAATTAATGTGTCTCTAAATAGCTGTATCTTTCAAAAGAAAAAAAAATCAATTCGAAACGTCTAACTAATAATACAAATCAAATCTCCTACAATTCCTATCAATTAAGTCACATGTATGCTCTCTGATACCAAACATTTAGGTATGCTAATGAACAATTGCACAGACAATTTATTGGTATAATAATTTTTATAGTTAAATATTTAACTCAATTTAAAGGAAGCCACCTGAAGAAACAATCCTAAAAATGTATTGTGGTTGAATTTTCAAGTTCCCACAGTTTCAATAGTAAAGTTAGATATTTATAGAATGTTTTCGTTAAACCAGGTTAGTTAATTTAGCTAGATTAACTTTTTTAGACAATTATTGAATGAAGCTTTGTCTGTGGAATTGTTCATTAGCATACCTAGATGTTTGGTATCAGAGAACATGCATATGACTTCATTGATAGAAATTGTAGGAGATCTGATTTATATTAGCTTAAAATACCTTTCTTAAACAGTAAAAAATGTTACAAAAGCTAATAATAAGGAATATATGGGTAGATATTGTGGGTGTAATTCAACGCTGGTCGGGGCTTTAGTCAGCAGAGTAGTTAGTTTCACACGATATTGTTAATACCTAAATATATATAAAAAACGATTTCATCAAAGTTACTGTAAATTTTCGGTAAGCCCCGAGACACGTAAATTTTGATATTGGAGTTCATGCAGTTTGAACAACATTTATTATTTACAATTATTATTAGTAATTTTGTTATTCAAATGTGATTATTTGACTTCTGTGTTATTTTATAGGTTTCAAATATTTCATAAGTAAATTTTAAGGCAAGTTTGTATGTAAATAGATTACAACTATGAAGTTATTTCTTGTGGGATATATTTCTTATTTAAGTGCTAACAAAACCTCGTATATCAGAAGAGGAGCAGTTTTAAACGCTGGTGGTACTATGTGTTAAAATTGGGCAAAGTGGCTCAAATTTAGAAATTTACTCATTATGTGTGTGTTTCTTTCCATTTCTCTGAAGCAAAAATCTATAAGATAAACAATAATTAAGTGAACTGTATTCTGAAGTTGGACAGTTGCAAAGCAATATACTCAACTGTCTGGAAAATATAAGTTTCATCATTTCAGAATTTTATCAGTAAAAATTTTATTGAATAAGAACTGTACATTAGCAATTATGTACTGTATTACATAAAAAAAGTAAAATTACCGAAGTAATCCTGTTTCTTAAAATTATAGGAGCAGCATAGATGTATTTTGACACAAATTTTCCAATTTTAAAACTTAAAATGCATGCTTTCCTTGCATCTGTAAGTTCTCGGTTCCAGATTTTGCTGTCCAGTAAATTTTATTTCTACCGGCTGGCGCAAAAAGATGAAAACTTAATTCTGGATTTCTCTTAGACCATGAAGAGCATCCATAAACTGAACAATAATAATTTGACAATTTCTTCTTTTGTTCATAACTGCTGAACTTTTAATATACACTATTTTGTTATACTAACTATTTTACAAAAACAAACACTAAAATATCCATACTCAATGTCTCATACTTTCAGTTACAGCAATAAACCACACACACGTAAGAAAAATGTTTTTACGTGTTCGTAATAACAACAAATAATATATATCCAATAATAGTACCGTCTATGAAAACTTAAGTACCTTTATAAAATTGAGCAGTTTGAAACCGTCTAACTTTGATATCATTATAAGTGTACCGTTTGCAGAGAATTTCAAATAACCATACTGACTATGAGCGCGGCTCTCTGGATCTGGTATAATTAGTATCATACCATCAGTTGCTCTGAAGATGCCGCTAGATTGGCGACCTATACTATAGAAGAGGATAATCAAATGCGTTGCTCTAGGATATGGAATGGATAACAGCGGATGTTTTAATGCAAATTAATTATAAATTTTGTTTCAGCATTCGCTACAGCATTCTTCAAAATGTCGCGTCACTTCCACCATCTGACACACTACTGTAGCGAATAATAGTATGAAAATAATTAGAAATAATCTCATTTTTATTTTTCTTTAAGTAGTTGTTGACATTTATCTACCTACATAGCACATTTCAATAAAAGTTTAAAGTTTAACCTTCCCTTATATAGAATGAGTTTTTCAAGAATTACAGAACAGATTAGTTTTGATTCTGAAAAGTAGCGTTTGATATAGTCTTCTATAAGAACATGTTTACTTTTAACAAATCTCGTGATTAATATTTGAGAAATTCTATACTCTTTACAGAAGCAAAATGAAAAAAAAATCAGGTGAATAAAATAACATTTCCTAAAACTAGTTTGACATTTACATGCCTATAATCAATGCTTGAAGCATTTTTAGTCTAATCTTACTAAATAAATACTATTCCCACAAAGCTTATTTTGTGCGAAGTTACTGCTGTGTCAAATTTTAAATAAAACACTGTTTGTAATATTAAAAACATTACAATAGTTCGAAAGAAAAAAATAATGAATTAAGAGTTGTGGTATGAATATTAAATATCCTGGTTGGTACTTACATAAGTAAACAGATTTCATAAATTTGTTTATTAAATATGTTAATGTGGTTCCATAACAGTCATACTATTAAATCAAGTATGAGTGTTGCGTTTCCTAAATAAAAGTTGACTAACTTTAGAATATTTAAACATCTTTATGTACGCAGAAAACTGAAATTTCTAAATCACAAAAATATTACTTTCGTGTGACACAATAGATTACTAATGTTTTACATAATTTACATCGAAGTAAAATCTTAACATTAACACATTAACTTATTAACTATAACCTGACAGATATAAATACATTATTGCTTTAATATTCACTAAATACAGAAGCGTAGGAAGGTAGCATTGAGAACACTGGTTTCTACGAGTTTGTCAACATAGCTAAATAAGATCTAAAAGTAATCCTTCCTTAAAAATTCCAGAAGCTATCAATAAATAATGATTATAAGCTAATAAACATAAAAGAGCTTACAAAGGCCCACCATTTGGTGGTATTCATTTGTTATTCTTCTTGTATACCCAAAAGCGTCAAGTGAATATTGTACCTTTATAAGAAAAAGTGGTTTTAATTTTGTTCTCTATAATACATGTATTTATGACTGGAAAGCAGAGCTGACAATTTTATTATACACTTATTATTATACAGGGTGTCCTTAAATGATGAGCAAAAAATTCATGGAATAATTCTAGACCGAAAATAAATGCTACCTCTTTCTATAACATTTTTTCGAAAACTGATTATTAACGGAGTTACAGGGTGTTAAAGCTATAATTTTATTTTCGATATTTGTAAATAACTTCTTACGAAATCCAAATATTTACATACAATTTGTTAATCGGGGGTTTTTGCGGACGAGAGATTCAAATATGTTTTTAATTTTGACGTCACTAGTAGAAGACGCCACTTATGGCACATCATTTATCTTTTAAACGACAGAACTTCTTTGCTGCTTAGTGTATCCATCTGACTATTGAAACAATCGATTCTCCTGTTTTATTTGAAAAAGGTACACACTAGACCACAACTTGCATGGGCATCACCTGCGCGATCGTGACTGCAGGTCGTGACGGTGGCCTGCAACGCAAGTTCTGTTCCCACAAAAATCAGGGATTGGTTTCAAACTGTTAGAAATATTTGACCAAGTTGTGAATGAGTGGCTGAACTGTCGGGCAGTCCCGCTTCTATTTACTTAAACAAACTGCAAGTGTAGGCGAGGACAATCCAAGAGCTTATTTTTTTGTGACATTCGGAAATACTGAAACAAAATTTTTGGTGATCTGGAAACAAATGATGAAATTCTCTCTGAAAATAAATGATGAAATTCACCATACAGATTTCTTCTTTTATTTCTAGGGTAAACCCAAAACCTTATTTTACCATTTTCCTGGCTTCTTCTCCTCTCTTCCTCTTCATACAACATCTTGTTCTTCCGAGCTACACTTAAGTACTACTTAAAAACTTCAAAACGTCTGCTACACACATAACCTGCACAAAAAGTTGCTGGTATGCTCTGGACAAGTGTGTGAAGTCATGCAGGTTTGTAGGTCTGCGCTGTGCTGGTTCATGCTGGTCCGTGCAGGTCCGCGCAGGCATAATGTGTGTGATACTTTTCACGCTATATGTATAGAAGTCAATGTCACATTTTGTGTATGGAGTTGTGCAACCTTCACCAGAACAACGTCTGGTTTTATCCGGGATCATTGTCAAAAGGTGGTCTCTTCCATCATAACGCAGGTGATGTGTTGCTCTGTTAAAGAAAACGCTCGACAAATATAATTTATGTCATGACAAGTGGAATATGGTGAGTACATTATTATCTCGGCACCTGACAGAGATAATTCCACGGTATCTGTCAATAATGGAAACATCATCTATTCCATTTATTCATGGAATTCTTTGTCAATGTAGTGTTCGTAAATAGCTTTGGAGAAAGGTCTAAGGATTGTAAATAAATCAGCTTCATCCAGTTTATCTTCTCACTAATACAAATTTTCTGCAATTTGAATTTCACAATAAATTTCATTTTCTTTTCGGAGGACAAAGACACTCGTTTCTTTAGTTGTTTTCGGTTACTATTCTCTTCCATACTACTGTACCAATTCTGAGGTAGATTTTTTTTATTTCGACAATGGATTGGAATTTACGACCTTTCAAATTGTTCACAGATCCTTCATCATCTTTAGCTGAGTTTTCTAGAAACAAAAACAAAGGGTAATAATTTTTTTCATTCAAAGACATGAACTAGACAAAAGAAGCCTGCCATAAAATATCATTAAGCTGAGTTGTTAACGTGTACCAAAATTTAGTTTTGATCGTTTTCATGAAGAAAAATGAAAGCTCGGCAAAATGGTAGGAGAATCCATTGTTCCAATAGTCACCAAGCCGCAAAAAAGTTCTTCCATTTAAAAGAAGCATGATGTGTGTGTATGTTGCGCCCTCTTCTAGTGACAGGAAAATTTGCATATTTTGATTTTTTTTTTTAATATTTATCAAATATCGAAAATAAAATTTTATCTTGGACACCCTGTGTCTTTTTCCACGTTTGACTAACGGAAGTTTGGCTACTTCGCATTGTTTTGTCGTCAGGAATGTCTCGTTGATTACGGGACACTGTGTATCGGTACTTCTTATAGTTATAAAAAGATATACATTTTTTTGATAGTGAGTGGAGTATGATTGATTGGTACTTAAAAATTGAAATAACAACTTCTTAATCCAATATGTTGTATTTGCACGTTTGATTAAAAGTAAGTTCTCAGTAATTACAATGGATTTAGATTACAAATAATTTCCGGAACGTGATTGACTTGTCCTTAGATATCTAGACAGTATCGGACATTACAGTCACACACAAAAGGTTAAGCACAGGCTTAATTGAAGCGGTTTATCAATAACTCACGTGAAATTGATTCTAAGTGTATACGTTTTCAATTACATCAACCGCATTCCGAATCCTGTTTAAAAATGTATGAAGCAGATAATTGTAGGTTCAGATTACCATTAAAAATTGTCAATTCACCTGACCGAACAACTCATGTAAAGAATACATTATGTCGCTCCAAAAAGTGTTCTACTATAACGAAATAGTTAACCAAGGACTGATCTACTTAAAACACTGGAATATGATAAGAGAAAAACAATTTTTCACAAAAATTCTAATACTAATGGAATATCAGTTCCTGGTCAAGGAGCAACAATTTTAATTAACAATACACACACCGGTGTGTGCTAATAGAAAATCATATAATCGATTGAGCGCTCTATCAAATGGTAATTACTTTTCGCTCAGTATTTCGTCAACAAACCAAGATAAAAATAAACTACAAATTATATACGTCGAAGCTGTGTTTTTAAATGTAAATAAAGTGCAAAATTTTATTTTACATTTTTGCCACCACTTATCAAAATTAATAACTAACCTTCTTGAGGTGTACACAAATAGTTCTACACTGAAAAAAAAAGAATAACAAACGCTTATACAATTGCATATTACTGTGTACTACAATTTGTTGTGATTATAGCTCCAGCCATAATTTGTAATATTATTTCATATACTAGTATGCTTACAATTTTGTAGTAATAATCTCCAAACACTATTTTGCTCCAACTGTTACCAATTACGACATAATATATTGTTGTACCATTTACTAAAAGTATAGTGAGTTTGTTGACAGAAATACTGCTACAGTTTACCACATTTTTATAATCCCTAACACAAGATTTTATAAAAATGTGTGTTAACTACATTAATAATATTACCATTTAAAATTATTTAAAAAATTGCACATTGGTAGTTTAAAGTTTTTGCTACTTATGTTGCAAATACGAAATTTCAGGAAACAACTGCTCTGCGGCCTGCGGGCTAATGCCTCGAAGTATCACTTGAAAGATCCATAGCAAACAGTCAACATCAGGCAAAAGATCTGTCAGTGGATCCTGTCTGTCACACCCAACAGAAGTGAATCTGATTACAGGTATTTTAACATATATAGCTCTGGCGCAACAATATCCTTGGCAGGATAAATGACCTTGGATGTGCGGAGTGGAGAGGAATTATCTCTCTTTACCCACATTATCGATGGAGGCCCGGCCGCCACGTAGAGATGGGTGCCTTTCTCCGGTCAGCCTCGACCCTTGTTTCAGTCGATGCTGGCGGTTTGGGGAACCTTCTCCTGGCGAGCCTTGTCGGCAAGGGATTATCTTCCGACGCTCTTTTTTCTTCGCCGACTCGTTTAATCCTCGGAGATAGTCATGTTTGGCCGCGGCGCGAACGCCTCCGGCCGGGTAGTGATTTGGGTGAGGACGGATTGGCACCCTAGATGTCCTATCGTCCAGCGAAGGGTAACGGAATCCGCCGCGGCGAACTACGGGGTAGGGTAGAGCAAAGTCAATGTCTCTTCACCTGTACTTGGCGGCTGCATCGGGTCGGTAGTCCATAGCCGTCTGAATCAGCTAGTTGCTGTGAACTTGGGCGTGTGCAAAAAAAGCCTTTACTTGCGCTTTCATAACTTTTATCACCAGGGATGGCGTGATTCCCAGATTCCGGCGAATGTCGCTGTTGCGGATAAACCATGGGGCTCCCGTCACGCAACGCAGAGACATTCTCGACGGCTTGGTGCTCAAGGTGCGATTTCATTACGTATCTCTATACCGCTTCAGTTTACGTCAACTGTGACTGCAAAATAATTTTTTCAATCTTACCTTTGTTCCAAGACTAAGACGGCGTCGGGGGTTAAGAAGCGGGTAGAGCTTCGTCTGACCAACCTGATTTTGCAAACTACGTAGTTGACGTGCGGCCAAGTCAGTGTTCTATCTGTGCTCTTCTCCGGGTTGGCTACTTTCCACCGGTTACACGAATCCTTCAGTCGGCTGACAGCTCTCTGGAGATACCTCATCGTCATCTCGGGGTTCAGAGAACAGGCTATGGCGGTGTCATCGGCGTAGAGGCACATGGTCGTACGTTTTGTCCTGGGTAAATCCGCAGTGAAGCCCCGTCCACCTTCGCTCGCAACTCTCTGCCTCCACCAACGCCACCAACTTGACGAGGCCGACAAGATAGCAAAAGTCGAGCATCTTAGTAAAAAGCCCATCGTGTCAGACCCTGTAGAGGGCTTTGACGACGTCCAACAAGACTGCTCCGGTCGATTCTCTGGCATTGAAACTTGCAGAAAGTAGTTCTAGTAACCTGAGAATCTGCTGCTAAGTCGAGTGGTCGTGGCGGTACGCGAATTGCTCACCCTTGCAATTTTGCCGTGGTCTCGTGCAGTCTGGCCAGGATTTACCGCTCAACTACTTTACCCATCATCGGCAGGAGACTGATGGGCCTATAACTAGAGGGGAACGTTAAATTCTTCGGATGAAGATCACGTCGGCTTTGTTCAATCTGCTCGGAAATCTGCATAATTTGAGGATGGCGTTATAGATGTTCAGCAGGGCCATAACTCCCTTGTGGAGAAGTTTCCTGAGAATTATGTTCACTATTCCGTCGCAATCTGGCGCTTTGTGGGGGTTTAAGTAACGCAGAATTTCCTTCACTTTTTCCGGCGTCGCAGGTTTGGTCGATTTAGATGGTTGGTGGCCTGCTTATCGCTCGGATTAGCCGTCCTCGTGGCACGTCGTTTGACCGCGCGTCTCTCCCTAATTAGCTCCTTCAACGTAAGAGGTAACTCACCTTGATAGTCCGTTTGTCTCCTTTTCATCCACTCGGTGGTACCGGCTTCCAGGGCGATGTAAATATCCATACAGCTGAGGTCCACTGCCTCCTATATGACAGGAATGGGTTGGCAAATTCTTTGCATTTCTACGCGGAATTGCAGCAGTCGGTCTGCTTCCTGACGACGGTATTCTCGTCGCGACGTTCCTGTCCTATTTCAAGTAGGATAGGCGATTGGTTTGTAGACCCCTCGTGGTGCGTCATCAGTTCGGTCGCCATCGGAATTGCCTTGAGTAAGACGATATCCAGCACGTCTGGTTTGCCAATTTCTCCATGAAAGGTGGGTTTCATCGGGTTTCTACGCGAATACGTCATCATAGTTCAGCACCCTACTACGCGTGGTGGTGGTCGTGCTATTCCACTCTGGTGATACCGCATTAAAGTCACCGATAGCCACCGTCTGCGGTCAGGTCCCCAAAACTGCCTGCAGGTCATGGTTCAACAGCAGTCGAGAGTGTAACCTATAAACAACTTGGGAACCTCATGGAAACTTGTGGTATAGCTCTGGCTGTCTGCTCCATCTTTGTAATATCCGGCGGGAGGTCAAGAATATGTGAGATGTAAGTGTCTACAGCTAACGGCTACTGGCTTACTCCATGGTGGACTTAGCGGTTTCACAAAAACTGCTTTAATACAGTTGATAGTAAATAATACTACCATTGTATCTCCGTTTTGGTAATGATAACTAAAAGTGTTGTATTAATACAATCTTAAATATTATTGCTTTGCACTATACCCGCATTTTAAATGTTACATTTACTGCAAAATATAACAAAAAGTTTTACGAAAGTTATGTTAAAATTTGCAAACTGTCAGCTAAACTCGCGTGAATATCTGGATCGTTTGTGGCAGAGCGTAATTCGTATGTGATTGGCTATTTCGGCCAAGTAACTCGTAAAATAAAGTTGCCTCTTTATTGCGAATTTCCACAAAGCAAATTCATAACACTGAAACATATTGTTGCAATTATCTGAAAGTGCAACAATATTTTTTAATTTTAGGCCATATCGAATTGTATAAGGTGTAGATCGTAAATGTTTCGAGGTCTCTGATGTTACACGACCACCCATACATTTTATACTGATTTTATTCACAACTCCTTTTATTGCAAACTATATGATGCAATTTTAGGAAAAGATTAAATGAAATGTCATAATGCTGTCTTACAGTCGCATAAAGTGAAGTAATGCAATAATTATTTATTTGCCTCCACTATTAATGTTAATAAAAATTGATATAAACAATAAAATAATGAACGGGCAGTGAACTACGTGAACTAAATTGATTGCACATAACCAAGCAAACTTCTTAAACAGAAGTTCGTTTAAAAATATAACTGATAGGTACATTACATTAAGTAATATGTGTTTGATACACGCTCTAACGGCTCCTTATTCCTATAAACTAACAGTTCGAGATGTAATTGAGTGTTTATATAGGTCATGACTCATTTCACAGGATTACAGTGTTATAAAAAAATAAAATGTTTCAGTATATGCTAATGTGGATTAAAGAAACATCATGTTCCCTCATTTAGATTTTAAAGTACTTCTCACTAAATAAATGCTTAAGCTTAAAACTTTAGTCTGTGTTTGTAGGTGTCCTGTCATCTTTTATGCAAGATAATAAATTTAAATGATTTATGACTTATTTGTGTGTTATGTAAAATAACTGTACCTATATTAAGAGCTATTTCATTCTTGAGACTATTGTACAATAAGTGGTATTTAATTAGTAAAATTTTATGGTAATCTTTCTGTCATCCCCCTCACTTTCACTCCGTTTTATGTTGGAAGTAACTGTACCTCTTTATTATAAAAAAGGTTTGTAAGTGTTCAAAGAAATATCTAGGTAAGGTGTGATAAAGTCTGCTTCACATGTCCCGTTTTAGAATGTTCTCTGAGCTGCTGATGTATTCAAGAAATGTACAATTTTCCAATGAAAATAGTATTTTTTTTATAATTGACTTTAAGGAACTACTTTCCTTCACTTTTAGAAGAATTCAACGTTGAATAAACAGAAAGAACTAGCATATGAACGTTTCATATTTATCTGAATCTCTTTTCGAATATGTTTTCTTTAAATTTAGAATTTATTTAAGCATTTTATTCTTGAACGTCTTATATAGGGCCAGACAAAAACTTAAACAAAATGCAGCACTGGTCAACAGAATATGGTGCTTTTTGTGTTCAGCTTGGACTCATACATGTAGAAAACAGAACAAAAAGTCAAGTGAAAGACCAAGACCGGACTGCAATCCGCTTAACGAAGAAATGACAAGAAATGCAGTTATTGCTGTTTAAAAAATATCTGAAAATGATGAATTTTCACCTGCATAAGATCGCAATTGTTGAGCAAATACATTATCAAAATAATGAATTTCTTCGCCTTGTTCATAACAATCATTAAGATAATGAAAACAATATTTTTCTCCAACCGCCAGATTTTTTTACTGCCAGGAGTCTCTAAGGTTAACACAGCGCAGTACTGCCAGCATGCGAACACGAAAATTAGAACCAATCTTAACACACGTATTGAAGATCTGAGTTCAGGGCATCAAATAACGTTAATAATCGTTCTCATCTGCTCAGGTCCAAAAGTTGACACGATTTTGTAAACTTGTGATTATTTGTTACACGGGCAAAACATCACTGCGCGATATCCCTTCACTGTCCCCTACCCAGAAATCGACACTTACTAGTAGCTAGTAGTAGTACTCGGTACTTTATTTTTTCTACATTAAAGATGCCATACCCTGTATATTCGACAAAAAAATTCAAACCATATACCCAAAGCTGACAATAAATTTATAACAACGTAGATAATTTCGAAAAAGTTTTAGTTTAAATTATTACTAATCTGATTCCCACACGTATCTGAAGTTAAATTATCCTTGGTTCGCTAATCCTGCCATAGTTAACCTGGGAGCATGAGACAGCTTTAGAAATAATTAACGAAATGGGGTCAGCCTTTAGCATAAAATATGCCCGTCACCTGTCACGAGATACGATTTAACTTCCGAATAATGAATGATTTAGCAATTCTGCGGCTTACTCGTTTCCGTATTACTAACGTCGTAACACCATTGTAATTCATTAAAGCACAGATCATCATAAATCAATATCAATTTGTAGCACATCCGCGTAGCATGTGGGAATATCAAAGAGAGACCTCGAGTGCATAAAGTAAATAAATATGTTCTAATACAAATAGTATTATAACAATAGACAAGGTTTGAGCCTTTGTGGGATGGGATTTTTTTGTCACATAAAGGGGTCAGCGCCACAGCCGGGAGCGGCGGTTCTCGGAATCATCAAGCCGAGTCCTACGTCAATCGTGCGGAGGACTGTTAACTTCACTTACTTTACGGTTAGTACAGTTCCTTTCGATACCAGTTGTTCTTTGGTTAACATAAATTGTCTTTCAGTTCATAACTTTGGTAAAGCGTAAGACACGAAAATATACTCGGAATCTTTCCTATAACATTTTTCTCCAAAACTTCTTTTTCGTGATTCAGGAAATTGAAATTTTGCTGAACAATTTTTTACTGTATTGTAAAGGTATTTAAGCTAATATAAATCAATTTCGTCCCTTAACTGCTGACACTCCTTTCCCGAATACTTGTTCTTGAGTTCTAGTTAACTGTTTTCTGTACTGTAGTTACCTGTCTCAGAGTTTTTAGTGGAGGGCCCTATATACAGGGTTAACTATGACTAAGTACAAAAAATTTAACTACGTGCTCAGAAAAGTCTAAAAGACAATAAAAAAATTATGCCAGAATTTTAGCTCGATATTTAAAAAATTGGACAAAATCCTTTTTTCCTACGGAAAGTCGGCGCCTATGATAAGAATCGACTGAGAGGCCTTAGATTCATAGATAAAGCTTACATCTGTCAACAATATATACTACCATGCGATCGTTTTTTTGCAGCATTTCTAAATGCAGAAACGACAAAAATTAACATTATTATAAGTAATAATATCTGATGGATAGGTAGGTAACATTTTATGCAGTTAGCTCTATTATTTTGTTAGAAACTACGGACTAGTAGTAGTAGTCTCGTACCTATTCGTCTAGTCCAGTATCGTCTAATGTTGTTAAATATAAACGTTTGCATTAGAAGGTCAAGAGCTAATCGCTCGCGCCGCGATCTCCAAAAACTTTTTGGATAATTTCGGCCAGTCGCGTCAAATAAAAGAGCCAATAAAAACACATCGTACACAGAACATATTTTGACATCTAAATAGTACAAGTCAAAAGCCCATAGAGAATGACATATGCGACTGATTTTATAAAGGTCTGTGATCAGCTCAGCACGGTAGAGCGCTCGGCGATGCGTCTAAACTGCGACCTCTGTAGTGTCTCCTTATGTACACGTTTGTACTAGCATGTCGGGAGCTAGACTCGATCGTGTCGCAGTTTTTCCGAAAACGTTTTGGAGAATTTTTCCCAGTGGTGTCAAATAAAAGAGCTAACAAAAATACATCTTCCACTGAATATATTTTCATATCTAAATAGTACAATAGAACAAGTCGAAAGCGCATGCGTCTAGACCGCGACCTCATACTGCGTTCTCTCCATTACTTAATATAAATTTCACTGTCAAATATAAATCAATGAAAGTAAAAAAATTATGTAGTTAAGAAACGCGTGCAAAAAAACAACCGAAGTTAATGTATCGAAATGTCAAATTTACCTCTATTAAACAGCTTTCTCTAAACAACTGGTCGCTAATGTAAATTTCAGGTCTAATCAAGATTTTAATTCGTACCACACTGCAGTGTCATCAGCAAAACACAAAATAGAATCAGTTGTGTTAATAGTAAGTAGATCATTTATGTATATTGTGAACAAAAGTGGTTCCAATAGCGTTCCCCGTTACACCGTCAATACTTTGTTGTTTACGAACACTTAAGTAGCTCTTCAATAAATGATACTATTTTCCCCCATAACACATTAATTTCTCCAAAAGTATTTTATGGCTGCTCAATGCATGTTTTTTCTTATCAAGAGCGCTATAGATATATGATGTTAATTTATAAATGACATCCTCCGTTGATGTCCCGTCTATAAAACCGTACTGCTGATATGAGTTTAATTAATATTTTTCCATGAATGTTTCCGTCTTTTTTATTATTTTTTCTGTGATTTTAGCGATATTAGAAATAAAAGAAACAGGTCTATAATTAATATCTTCCATTTTATCTCCACTCTTAAATAAAGGTATTATTATCCCAATTTTTAATATATCTGTAAAGCAACCAACCTCAAAACAATTATTTATTATAAAAGTTAACGGATATCATCTGATATTTCTTTTAATGCTTCTGCACGAATACTATCATGACCCGGAGATTTTTTAAATTTTAATTGTTTGATCACTAATTTCACTTCGTAATTTGCATGATAAATAGTATTTTCATATTATTTATCCCTTGAGTATTTTCTATTTCTCTGATTTTATTCGTATAATTTTCCTACTACCTAGTATGAGCTAAAAAAGTTTGACATCTCCTAAATATCTGTTATTATGTCGTCATTGTTAATTTTGATTTTACTTATTTTTGGTTTAGCTTTTTAACTTATAAAGATGTGTAATAATCATTTCTTTCTTTCCAACTACATAGTTTTTTAATCAAGAATAGCAAATCCTGTATCAACAGCTTCTCCATTGCTTCTTTGGCCAAAATATTTTTGATGTACTTATTTTGTTTCTCTTGTGTTGCAAATAAAATCTATATGTTTACTATGTTCTTAAATTGGTACTTGTTCTTACTCCTCTTATAATGCTATTTGGTCCACTGAATTTAATGACTTTATATCATCAAAACTCTAGTAATAATTCGACCAAGCGTTAAATGATATTGTGATTCTGTACGTAACAATACGTTTTTTTTTTAAATATAGACGTCATTCTGTCGTCATATTCCAAACAGTTATATTTTTCAACAAACACCAAACCAACTACTGCACTACCACACTACCACTTTTTTGCTATGCTATTGCTATGTAAAAACTTTTAGTCTTTATCTTCGGTTCAATAAGGCCAACAAAAATACCACTCCGTCGTCGTGGTTTATTATGTTACAATTAACTTGAACGTGATATTTATACACAACTAGTGGGTGAAACGGGTTTTGGGAACAAATAAACTTTGAATTAACATATAGAAATAGATTCAGTCTAATTTATTAATACCATATTATTTCCTTAAAATCCCAATAAATTCTCGAACGCCAGAAATAAACCTGCAGCCTTCAACGTTAAAAAACTATAAAATCAATGTAAAAATAGATAAACAATTTTCTCAATGAAATGTGAACTATTAATACGATTACAGTTTTTATATCCATAAGCAAGTGATTTCAAATGTTGGCTCAGGAGCCCACTTGAACCAACAATTTTAGAAACAGAACGTAGTACCTAATTTCTTTCATAGATTCTAATTTCGACGTAATGAAACTGAATATCATTAAAACCTTTTATCTACAACTGCTTTAGAAGAATCTCATTACAGCATTTATTTGGCACTATTTCAGTTTAATAATGGTCATTACACCACTAGTAGAGTTACTCTACTCTACTAGAGTAATGTGACATGTTACCTCACTAATAAAATATTAAAAAAAAGAGATCACTTCTTAATGGTTATTTTTATTAAGAACCAACAGGTTTATAAATCTGACAATTAATAGACAATTTAACTTAAATTAAATTGAATTTCTTTTTACAAATATTAACAACACAACTTTGGCAATTCGTAAGATTAATACCAGATGAATGCAGCTGGTCTGTATTTGTATTAACAATGCTTAAAATTTCTTTGTAAGCACTTGAAGTAGTTTCAATCACGGCAATCTGTCCTCCAAGAACTTTTGTGCGATTTTTTTCTTGTTTTCAAGAGACGTATCAATAGCCTTCACACACGGTGTTGAACTTCCAACCACCATGCCGTTTTATATTCTACATAGCTCTTCACTGTCGGCATCTTCAGAGTCACCACTGAAGATGCCGACAGTGAAGAGCGGCGAAACGTTTGGAAGCATGGGATGCGACCAGTTACAGCGGCAGCTACGGAACGCCTCGGAGGACCACCATTATCCGAGGAACGGTTCCGACCGTATCAGTCGTAATACCAACAATAGGAACCGAAATCAATATACAGATTCGGAAATTGCGGATCTTTACAGATAAAGTAGAAATTGCCGCTTCATTCCAGGGAAGGTACGAATTTTAAGAGGGGCGGCGACGTGCATTGGTCTAGCATTCCCCACTACTACGGTAATCGGTTCCGTATCGCCAACGCCAATTCGCCATTGCAAATCTAACTGTCCGGTCAACTGATGCCAGTGTTGTCAGATCTCATGCATTCCGAGGAAATCTCATGCTCTCATATTTTGATTACAAAATTTCATGGTTTTTAATAGACACAAAAAGAAATAATAAAATTATTAAAATTACTCTTTGAAATCTACCAAAACAAAGACCTAACGAGCAAAATCAAGGGCAAAATTGAATAGATATCTACAATATTTGGGTACTTGAAATGTCCTTTATTGTAGACTGCTCTCTTAATAATTAGCAATGAATACATAAACGAGTATGACAGTCTACGGATATGCGGTGTGTGTGCTGTATTCACGCTGCATTGCAGTGATTCTTAACTCTATTCCGTAAGGGTACCTACATTTTCTGGAAACAACAGATTTTACGACCCGTGAGTCACCCTGCGTCACGTCAACTGCGCCTCGACGTTCGCCCGGCCTAACAATAAAATAAATTAGAAAGATTACGTGGTTAATAACTTTTAAGTAAGTACCTGTAACTACCTACTTACAACGTAATATTATGATAAAATAGCAGAACATAATGCTTTTAATGAAATAAAAATGGCATTACAAAAGTAATTAAAAATTAAGCTGTGTCAAGAGGTGTTTTTTGATAAATTAAGCCATCTAAAGCTTTTTTATCCAAACCTCATGCTTCTTTGAAGGTATTCTCATGCACTCAATTTTTCCCACCAGGAAACACTGCTTGATGCAGACACGCTGTGGTCGAAGTATGCGTGTAGCATGACACAAATACACGCAAACGGCAAAATACAATTCACCATCAAGATCCTCACTTTCCAAATCTGTATGGACAGGCTCAGAGACACCGATAGCGGGTCTGTCCGCACAGATCCTAGCCCGAAAACAACCAGGGCAGGTAAAAGAATCCCGGCTGATGCTAGGGATGTGCATTTTAACTCTGTTTCTGGCAGCTACCAGTTACCGAGGTCACGGCATAACAACCCGGAAAATCCCCATGTATCAAATTACAGCACTGGCCGTGAAAGCCTAAAAACCACTATAACTTTAATATAGGTACGGTTTTATTACAGACTTATTATCCACAATATATTTCCAACTTCAGTGAAGCTCATTTATTGCTCTAAATTAACTGTACTATTGATGTGGATGTTTCAGTCTTGGTTTAGTGACGAAAGTGGCCGCTAGATTAATTGCGAAGGCAATTAAGGGAAATTGCGGTTCTGATTGACTGTCTGTGAGAGCTATAAATTAAATTATAAACTTGGACCATAAAGTCATTTTACTGTCTCCAATTGTATTATTTCAATTATTTCATTTGCATATGCCAACAGGAGGAAATTTATGCTTTATCGCACGCTGCTAATCTATTTTTTGTTATTTTACCATAAGCAGGCTAGATTTTTATATTCTATATGTTATATTTTACCAAATGGCAATACAATATTTTATTACAGTTGTACCGAGTGAAATGACCATAAAATTATAATGTGCTTTAGGTTCAAACCTTTGAAATTAACTATTTAGTTAATGATTCCAGCGTCCCGATGTCTCTCTTTTAAATACCTATTGCTACGTTTTAAAATCGCACTTCGTTGTATTGTTGTTAATAATCAATATAATACATAAGATAAGATACATTATAATTAATACTTTTTATTACATTTCTTCTATATTTCTTAATTGCTTCATCGTAGCTGAATTCATTGACGTTCAAATTTCGTGCCTATTTAAATACTTTAAGTTATCGGGTACAGGTTTCTTTTCTAAAATTTTGTGGCTTATGTCGACCCGCTGCTCGCCGGTATTGAAATACAGCTGAGTTCTGTATTCTTCAGTATTGACAAACTTAATTCGAATCACGAGATTTGCGGTCATTTGTATTGCATTAATATGTGCATATTAGTTAAAATAAATGTTTTAAATAGAAAAATATGAATATGGGATCATTATATCATATCATATGTCTAAGTAAACTTAATATTTTTAGTAATTTATTGAATACATGGTTGTGATTGGTAGAGATACTAATCAATCAGACCATATGTTCCTAAAAAAGTTTCTATCTTTTATCTCATTGGAGAGAACTGGAGTTTTTCGTCTATTAAAATTATCAACAGCGTATGTGATTGTAGCTTGTGAAAATTGTTGATTATATCAATCATCTTTCAGTAGCATTTATTTTTTCGGCCAAAATTGGAGAATTTGCGGGTAGTTCGTTCTTTTTGTGCTTACATTTTGCTGGATATCCCGAAATTCTATATTCTTTGGAAGGATTTATGACATAACGCTAGATAATTTCTTGAACTTTTTTCGTCTTAGAGTTTTTTTTTTGGGGGGGGGCTGATTTTCTCACTTCTGGAGCCTGTCTGTCTGTAGTATGATTTTTCTGTTGGATTTGGACTTCCTTGGATACCACCTTGAGCAGTACCAGCTGAATATCATTGCTGATGTGATTTTCGTCTGTTTTGGTGATTATTGTAGCTGTTCCAACCCCATACATCACTCTGACGGAAGTATTTCATGAATGATAGTCTTTCACTGTGACCTTGTAGGCTATTGTCCTTCAGACCTATGGCTATATTTCATCTATCACGGTTAGCGTCTTAATAAAACCAGTGACCTTGCAAGTTTAAGTTTTGTCCAGATTCTTCAACATTAGCTTAACCAAATAAATTACCTGTTTCCCCACTCAGTCTTTCAGTTCAAATTTAGCTTATGCAGGAAATATTTCGCAGTAACCTTTAAAACAGACTAATTTGAACCAACTTGCATACATTAGAGTACACATCTCGAAGTATTACACTGGAAAATCTCAATTTTTGTACAGTATAATTTACTCCTATCTTTGATTCGTTGATGACAACTTTAACTAACACAACAATCTATACCTACTATATCAACAAGGAATCACACAAATGAAGCAATATTTAGCATATTTACATTACGTAAATATTTACAGTTGCTGTTTAATTTCGTGAAATGCCTTACATTCTAGAGACTGAGGTGCTATTCTCTAAAACACGAAGAAAAGATTAAAATCATATAGCTTATTCAAAATTTGGCTAATCTTCGTTATTTAACGTCTTGGTTGACTTGTCTTGAGTTGAGTTAAGAAGTGAAATTTCTTTATGTAATAAGCCTCACGTCTTCTTAGTATTACAACTTATATTTTGACAGAGCGGTTAAAAAGGAATGTTTTCACGTAGTGATCTGCGGTTTCACAGTGTCGTTAGCGCGTGACAGGTTCGAAGAAATGCATTGAAAAATATGAACGTAAATCTGAACCCACGATAAATGACTTAAAATTTGAGATACAATCTTATTACTTCTAAAAAAGTATATATCGCGTACCTTAAAATTCTTTAAATTTTCTATTTACATCCTGGATAAAAAAGCATGGCTAATAATAATTTAAACTAAATTTACCCTAAACATAGTTTATAAAATGGTTCAACAATTAAGTTGAAGTTAAAATGATGTTTGTGGTGTTTTTAGGTACAAAAATCTCGTAAAATACACGTAGAACAAAATGTAATATCAAAAATAAAATTCTTAATGTTTTGTTCATCCAGTTTTACTATCTAAATTCTCCTCAAATAAAACAATAACTTTTAAAAAGAGTTTGTAATACACACGCTATTCTGATTTTGACATGTTAACAATTATTGTCACATACTTATAAACAAAAGCTAAGAATCTTATATGCAAGACTATGTAAGTGTAGGTTATAACAATAGATAAGTAAGTACAGTGAAATATTAAAAAATACGTATTTGGAAAGATTTCTATACTTAAAAATTTGTTGGTTAGACTGCGTTCTGTCGTTATATACCTATTCGTTGTGGTATCTTTGAATATTTGCACGTGTCATGAAATAACATTCCTGTTATTTGCTAAAATTTATTTGTACTTGCAGAAAATATTCGTTAAAAAATAATTTTATCTTCATAATCTCAATAAGTATTTTTATTTTCAAATGATAAAAATAAATATGTATAAAATAAAAATAAACGCAAAATATTATTATACAAAAGCGACCAGCACAGACATATAAATACTAACTCCCTGAAATTAATTTCTAGTTTCTGAGGAAGAAGGCGGTATAACTCTCGAACATCAAGAAGCCTAAACCAATAGCATGACTATCAGTCCTGAAATTATTCAACAATAGAGTATATCGATTTTCATTTAAATCAGCCAGTTTAAATAAAATCATGTTGGAACTGCTTCTAAAATGGAATTTTTTTATTAATTAGTTACCAAATAGTAAGGTATTCTTTCAATGAACTAATTGTCCTGTCTTTATTTTTATTTGAAGAATATTAGAAATTGATTGAAAAATATATGAAAAGAGAATCATGCCCCTATAGCATCATTACGGAATATTAGAGTCATGGAATATAAGCTTAGCATATTTAGCGACGGACTAATCTGGCGTGAAGGGACAATCGCTCAGGCATGGGATTATTTAATTTAATTTATTGTTTCAGTAGGACCTCCAAGATATTAAGTAAGAATATTATAAAAATCGTGTAAGTTGCAATTTGAGAAAAATAAATAAATTAATTTTTACTGTGGTATTTATTACTCATTAAAATATCAAAGATGACCCAAAAAACAGCCTATTTTATTCAACAATTTGTAAGAGCTCAAATGGAGCAAAGACTAGCGGGGGATTAAAATTAAATTGATTATCTAGGATATTCTAATTGTCAAAAAACATATAACTTGTTTAAAGATAATTTGTTTACAACGATAAGCATCAGTGCGAAAAACCTTTAATCAGAAATTGCCCATCTCCATCAAACAATCAATGTTATTATTAAACTATTCAGTTGATATATACGTATACTGTACTAATAGCAGCCATTATTTGACAATACACTATCATATAACCTGAGTGCAAATAATATTGGAATTTAGTCTTCGTTTAGTACCTAGTAATAACAAAATTAATATTAGGTAAGTATAACATTTGTTTGCATAAATGAAGCACAAAAAGATATTTATAACGAATATCACCAGCAATAATCAGAACAGAGTATGCAGCAACTAAACAAATAGGAAAATAAAAGAAATAGACAATGAATGCGTTTCATATGTCCACAGACCCCAAATATTATAAGGAAAAAATAACCTGTCACTTTTATCCTTAATCCAGTTGTTACTAGATAGGATAGGCATATGTTTAGAAGTTGCTTTCTAACTGTACCTAATAAATATTTTGAAGCCATGAATATTATTTATTGCTTTAATTAGTTTTAATGACAGCATAGCCATACACCAACAAATTGCAGAAATTGCCAAAGGTTCAAAACATCCGCTAAACAATTTCATAATATAATAAACAAAATGAAATAAACACAGTACCTATACTTCATCATAACTGAGATAATAGAAAAACATGTTAAAGCTACCAGCAAATATTACAGGCTGATTCACGACGATGGACCGTTAGTAGTTTTCATGGTTGTAGTGATTTTTTTTCCTGAAAATGTGACTTCCTGTATAACCGCATATGATCTTTTAATGAAAATATTTTTTAAAGAAGCTGTCACTTCCATTTATATCGAAATTCATAATCAATTTCGTTATTTTAAGTGGAACGATTGACATTTTTATTTAATTTTTGGATCCCCCATGGTATTAAATAAAACTTCCGGTATAGCCAAAAGTAACAACTTCTTCAAAATATTTTCATGAAAAGGTCATATCTGATTCTACAGGGAGTCAAATTTTCAGAAAAAAAAACAATTACTACAACCATGAAAACCTCTAACGATCTATCGCCGTGATTAGCCTGTACATATTTGACATAATTTATGCATCAACAACTTGATTATATTATTACTGTCAACAGTACACACACACACGCACAAGTTACTATGAAGTGACAGATGTAGAAATTTGTCTACAGAAAAAGACGCAGTGGTAAACATAACCAATATGATATTGAAACCTTATCCCAACTCTAAACTTTGTGGGGTATATATATTCTCCTTTATTAATATTTTCACTTTACAGTTTTCTATGAACATGTCCATGTTGACATCAACAAACTCAGGAATTCTGAAAACCTAGTCCGAAAACAACAAGGACAAGTTATAAATTCTTAGCTCAAGAGAAGTGTTTATAGTCGCAGCAAAAATTCAGACGCTGACGTTTTGCAATTGTTTATATTGTCAACATAATTTTGTATAGTTTGTCGAGTTAAAAACAATATTTTTTTATAATTTAATGGAATATATAGTGCAAATATTTAGTGTAGTATATAGTTTTATTATTCTCAGTTGCAGTTTCTTAAATATTGCGACGAAAATTTAATGAAGGCAGCTATAGAATAGTTTTGCGACTGACGGTTATCAGTTGCCTTTACCACGACATATTTATTATCCCGAAAGCTGTGGAAGCCTTACCAGTATACTTCACTACAATACAGTACAAGACGATTAAATGGAAGTGGCATTCATGATAATCAAAATTTGTTGTAGTTATTTCTTTTTAAATTAAACCATCTTTAATAAATGTCTAAGTTAGTTATAATGTTTCAAATTAAATCGCAGACTTGTCGAAAGCATTACAGGTGTTATAGGATAATGATCTCGGTTAGCGTTATTATTTTGTAACGCCCTTCATGCCATAATTACTACTACAAAACTCATATAGGAAAAAAATATTAGCAAGAACGTTAAGAACATAATATAACACTAGTCACTAAACTAACATAATCCTGCATAATATAATCAGACTGGAAAAATACACTAATAAGAAGAAAATAATTGTAAGAAATTCATATTTCAAAATATTGCGCTTGCTGCCTTGGAATGTCACTGACGTTTGTATATACATACTAATTAGAAAGTACAAAGACAAATATATACGGATACATCCTTATTCTTAAATCCGACATGTTTTTTATTCGATGAAGATATTTCATTCGCCTCATTAAAAATTGCCAATAACGTCAGGCGCCAAAGCCAAAGGAATGCGATTGTTTACGGAAGGCTAAAAAATCTGACTATTAAGCAGTTTGAAAAAACCTGTTGACATCGAGAAAAAATAATGTGCAATAATGTATACAGGATATATCTAGAAATTTGACTAAGATTAGCCGCTTACAACAAGTAGTGATATCTTTTTCGTTCAAATAATACCAAAGTTTTAAATAATTTCCACTAATACATACTAAAATAAGCACGTAAACATTGTATCAGTAAACTTTTTTCTGGACTGTTTATTTTTTAATAGTTATTTATGCAACAAAACTGAATTTATAGAGGGTTTTCATTAAACCAGGTTAGTAAATTTAGATAGATTTGTTCATTAGCATACCTAGATGTTTGGTATCAGAGAGCATATATATATGACTTCATTCATAGGAATTGTAGGAGATTTGATTTATATTAGCTTAAAATACCTTTCTAATACAGTAAAAAATACGTAATACGTGGATTACCATGGAAATTTCTTTTAAAGTTCTAGGACTTTTACTTTGTCGTCCTAGTACTTTAAAGTTCCATTCAAAAATTGCAGCATTATTGAACAGTATGAAACTAAAAAAAAATGGTGCGCTGTATGTTTATTTTTAAAGTTGTACGACACTGGTTAGAATTTTGGAGCTTATATTTTTGATAACATAAGGCCTGCCATCATTAATTATTGATAGCAAATTTAATTAGTGGAATCGATCCAGAGATATAAAAGAAAATTTATTTTTTTACAACATAAACACCCTGTATCTCTAAATCGAATTCATTCTAGACTTGTATGTATGAAGTAAAAACATATTTTTTACTGGGGTCCATCTGCCCTTGAAGGTTCCTGCATAAAATTGCGACCACTCTATATAATATGCGTTTATTTTTTTAATGTTTGCATAATATATGTATAGGTTCAAGTTGTAGTGGTGTTCTAGGCAAATTATTTTTGTAAAATTATACTAACATTGGCATTAATTCACAGAAAATGGGTTAGACAAGTTGTATGAATCAAATGTTCATGTTTGAAAATGTATGCTTTAGTATTACATTTGAGATTTAATTTTACTAAACATGTTTTGTTTTGTTATATATTTTTTTTGTAAATATACTTGCTAATTATTTAGTTATGCCTTTGATCAATCAATTTGGATCGGTCAGTGGTCGCGCGGTTTAAGGCGTTAGTACTTGAATCGAGGTGACTAGACGGAGTTGGTTCGAGCCCAGATGCCGGTAGACCGTATATAAGCTATATTCGTGGAGAGGATTGGCACCCTCTCTATGGGTATGGTAGGGTGGAATAATGTTAGCTTGGGTCAATGTGAGTGATTGATGCCGGTTGATATTTGACCACCCCCCTAATTCATGAGGTTTTCCAGGTTTTCCTCATTCCTGCACTGAATAGTGGTTAGGGTCTACCAACGTAAGTCGTTCCTGGGCGCAAATGCGGCCTGCTTAATAATAATATGCCGCCCCCTCTCCCGCACAAGTCTCCGACTTCCGGGCTAATCCCTGTGATTAGAATGAGGGGTAGAGATATTATTATTATTATTATTATTTATTATTTTGAAAATTTTTGTTAGTTTAGTTAGTAAATGAAAATATTTTGATAACCCAAAATCGCTGTCAGTTACATTAATTTTTACTACTTTAATTACAAAAAAACGTTTCATCTGCTTTCAATAAGACGAGAAATATCGTTTATTTTAAAAGTCATTTTCTAATTTTCTTCAATTATACGTTCTTGTTGGATATATCTGGAACTTTAAGTAGTATTCAAGAAAAAAAAACTAATTCGGATCATTTAACATTTAATTTCAAATTACTGCTTACCACCTTATGCTACGAAATATCCAAATGAATTCTTACCTAAATCTGACGCCGAAACAATTTGGTGATCAAAGACCGTGACATTATTTGCGCTTCGACTGAATGGACAAGTTAGTAAACTATAAAATAAAAACCTAAACTAAGCAAGAATTTCAACCATCACAATTTTTTCGGAAACTAGAAGCTTCGTTTTTATAAATAAGTGGTAACAGGTAAGTGTTACGAGAACTTTTTGTGTTATAGATATTATTCAATGATATAAGAACTGACCATACAGTTCGTGCTACGTATGCCATTATTGAATGATGTAATCATCTTCGTAGTACTTGTCTTGTATATTATATATAACACTGATAGTGTCCAATACATTCTCCATATCAGTGATTTAGTTTTGTGGAGTGTGCGACAATGAGGCATGGTTCAACTATATCTCATTATTCAACAATACTGACATAGTTCAGAGTTAGACTAGTTCACTCAGATGAAAGCTATCACAATCTTTCACCAAACTCACATGCAACAAAGCAAATCCTTCTTAAAATGAAAAAATTTTGTCCAAGCGAATCCGCCCCATAGAGCAGGTCAGAGAACCCCTGCCAAGGGATGTACACTTTAATTTTGCAGGAACTTAGGTTATGGTACAATAATCCGGAAAACTACTATAGACAAAATTTGCATATTAAAACTATAGAGAAACAGGGAATAGAAGGCGGTAATTAGAGAGGATAACTAGATCCTTTATATATCCTAAATATTTGTATACATTACAGAGTATAACAGCAATAATATTATATTTTATTACGCACTATGTACACATAGAAAAAATGAGGCAAGTTAAATTAAGCTCAGGGTGAGAGGAATATCATATTTGAAAAAATATCAAGATTAGGAATATTAAACTGTATCTGTTCCAAAAAGCGAATTACCTACTTACTTGTTAGAAAATAAGTTTGTAATTTTAAAGTGTAGAAATAAAGATTGTATAATAAATCTTATAACGGTAACTTATATTTAGATGCGTTTTAAACTTATAAAAATATATTTACCAAGCGCCACCGCAATAATGGAAATGGCATATAACAAATGAATAATAAATATTTAAACAATTGAAGAATTTCTAAATATGAACGGAAGCATTTTCATACACTGTTTGTTAACATATTATTTATAAAGGGAAGTAAAGGATAATTGAGTATAAAGACCAATGTCCTTTGCTCATACATTGGTTCAATAAACATCATTGAAAATGCATATCAAACTTAAATAATCAGCATCATACAAAAAACTTTCCTGTACTGTGGCATCGTGTACGATATTGTGTTAAGTGAATCTAGTGTATACCTGCGCTATAGAGAATACTGTAAATTGTAGTTTTTCATATCGTGTCGAACGAGCTAAACTTTACTCGTACCTTGTCTATAAATTCTATTTGCTCAAAGAGATTTGCTTGTTCGTCAGTGCGCAGTGAGTAAGGAAGTTTGAAGCATTGTAATTTTTGGATCAATTTAATAAATTGACTGCGATCTTGAAAATAGAGCACCCTGCATTGTACAGGGTTAACCATGACACACATGTTTTAAGAGGGGATGGAGAAAAATAGGATTTTACCTTTTAATGATAAAGGCGATATAGTAGCACAGGGAGGTAGCATCTACCTTACTGATATTTGTTTTCAGGATAAATATTTGAAGAGATTTCAAGAATGTTAAATTGTTTTCTGTTTTCTTACTTGTTTACATTAAAACTTGTCATTGCAAAGATTTTTGTACTTGCTGAGTGATGGCTGGGGACCTCTCCTTTCTCCGACCGCTCTTTTTATTTAAAGCGAAAACTCGGCTGACAACCAGGTGGATTCCTTCCGTCAGGAAAAACCACAAAGGATAACAAAAAACATGTGGACGAATACATAGAAACACTGCTACACGTTTACCGCCAAGACAATACAGTAATTGTTCAATGTGGTTCAAAAGACCGCTTTACATTTATGCAATTCTTATTGCATGCAAAGAAATATTGCATGCGCGCATGCGCATTAAAGTTAAAATTAATGACCGACGCAATTTTCAGTCCATTGCACGTGAAATTCTGGTTCCTTTTCTGGTAATATTCAGTTTTGCCATCCTACACAAAAGGAACTAACAGCGAGGAATTAAGTAAAAAGTCAAAAAAACATAATAATTTTCTTTTTTATGTCATCCATTGAAACTCTAGGTTGATTGAAACTTCATACCACAGTACACAACACCTGTATGTTTTGATGGGTTTGCAAGAGACTAGCAGATCGAAATCATTTTCATTTTACTAATTTGGCAATGGGCAATATATTGCATAAATGTAAAACAAATGACACCTTACAATATTGCATGAAATATTTTGCTGCAATATAGTTTTCATTGCATTGCATGCTCCATTGCCTAAATGTAAAGCAGCCTAAAGAGGAATCGGCATAATATTTTGAACACATGGTTAAAATTTCTGTCTTAAGTCATAGTTAGAATCCAAAACATGGATCACATTACAGTAACGTTAAAAACTATGACGATTAGACAATTATTGCTGAAGTTATGGACCAAAGAAGCTAAGAAGAGGCTGTAGTAGATCGTTCCTTCGAACTATTTTCGAGATTGCCGTATTTTAAATTTGAAACATGCGCCTCAACCAAATTTTTGTCGACTTATTTTTCTTCCTTGTTAAGTAATATATCAGGAAAATGGCTAGCTGCCACTAGCACATCATCCGCGTCCTTGATTTTCAACGAACACTGATGAAACTGGTGGGAACACAGCAAATGCAACAAACACTTTAAGCATGCGATGTTTCTGTTTGCTTCGTTTATTTGACTAAGGTAACTTAGGGATAGATAAAAACAATTATTTATTAGAATAGTTTCCTTCAATTTGCTATTCCTTGAGCTTGACGGTGATATTTTTGAAAACTACGAAAACGTAGTTTTATGCTAAATGAAGACGCAGTTATATCCGTTTTATATTTTAACATAAACATAGATATAGAAGCTGCTACTACAACTTGTTTAGGAAGTTTATGTTTTGTCGAATTAGTAAAACCTGCTAATGATGTTAGGCGCCAAAGTCAAAGGAATGCGACTGTTTACGGAAAGATCCAAGAACCCGATTATAAAACCGTATTAAATAGCTTTTTACGCCCCGCGGCTCGACCACCTTTAACCTGCGCATTGAATTTATACGTTTAATCCGCTCTTTTATTTATTGCCGGTGTCTTCTTCGCGTGGGAGGATTTTATTGTTCAAATTGACCTAAAACTTAAACAAATGGTTCGTAAAGGACGTTATTGGTGTATGTTTTTAAGGTGTCGGACCGATTTTTTATGCAAAAGATCTTTCCCAACACCCACGCGTTCCGCATACCGCACTTGTTACTATAAATTACCTTACACGGATTTGGTTAAGATTAAAGAACTTAGTGAAAGTATAGATTGATTAATAATGATGCGAGCGCGGACCGAATTTCGTCAGTGAATAGCAAATCACCAAAAGGATAAAATGAATAATTATTATAATAATTAATATATAATAGCAAAAACGAAAGCCACGATTTCTAACAAAAACTTGCTCCTGCAATGACTATTAAAGGATTAGTTATAGCATTGTAAATAAATTGCCCAAATTGAACAATTAGTGTGATGTAAACGATTCATAAACATTTTTTCATTTTATTATACAAGGTATTAAAATACACAAGTGTGTTAATTGGTCTTAAAAAATAGAGAGAGTAGTCAATATAATTTTTTTCAATTAAAATTGTACAAGACCTGTATTTTAACCTGTAAATTTGGGTTGTTTAATGAAAAACTGTTACCTAGCAATTAGACCAGAAAAACTGTCAACTATTAAAAACGCGACACTGAAGGTGGAAAAATACTAATGTCGCTACAGGTGCCACTGCTAATCGTTTGTGTAGTAGATGTTGAAGTTTGTTCTTCTTCTAAAAGAATCGATTAAATAATGTTCAAATGATACTCTTTGTCAACTTTTAAGTATGGCTTATTGATGATGGATTTGATGTAAGAAATACTATATCTAATCTTTTAGAATTGCCTCGTTTTTCCATCAACTTTTTAAATAAAAGTAGAGGATTATACTCGATACGTGCAGTGTCTTTTCCATTATTTTCAGATACGAAATAAGTGGTTTTGCAAGTTGCTTCTCCTCCGCGCCAAGCTAATTCAAACGCCAAACTGTGATATAATTTCTTTTGAAGTCCTTCCGGTTCATTTTCGTCATATAATCTGGCCATTGCAAATATTTCACATTTATTAAGAACTAATGCACTAGATCTTCTCTTTTCTGGTTGTGCTTGTAGGATTTTACGTTTAGCATTACGTGCAGCTTGTGATGAATTAAACAATACGTTGGTGAAGGGTTATATACAATATTGAATTATTTATATTTATTTTGTAGCATTTTAGGGGTGGTGTTCCAAATTGTTTTAACTACCGCTTGTTGTAGTTTTTTCCGTCACATGTTTGCATATTAAAAGTCCAATCTTCCAATATTACGCACAATTTCCCGATGGAAGTATCTGGCTCAAATTTATATCCTTTTGCATCGCAAAAAGTTCAAAATTGTCGTCATATTGAGTCGCAACTGTATTACGAAGCACACAGATATTAACAATGACTAACTAATTTCGTTGTTCGTAGACTCAACGAATCGACTAATTTTTAGTGTTAAATAACTCAATAAGTTGTTGACAAAAATGTCAAACTATTTATTTTGGCAACGGATACCGCGATAATTGATAAGATGTATAAGAACATATCTAAATCTCAGATTGCTGAACACCAAATTATTTAAGAGAAGGTCAACTAATTTTAATTTGGCTTGTGTCACACAATATATTGCTAACTGTTTGGATATATCATCCCAGGTAGAGGTCATTTACATTGATTCTTCCAAGGCTTTTGACAGACTGACTCTAGTTTGCTTTTTGAAAAACTTTGGAGCTTTGGTTTATCTAACAACTTACTTTTATTTTTTCATACGTATCTCTTTGGTTATTATTTGTTCAGTATTATGATTTGAACCATGATACCGAACAGTACCATGGTTTCAAGTCTGTCAGTGTTATTGTTAAGTCAGGGGTTCCGCAAGGATCTGTCCTAGGTCCCCTTCTTGTTAACTTGTTTGTAAATGACGTTTGCCTTGGGATGAATTCAGATCAAATAAATTGGCTCATTGGTGTGATGTTATTTTATTAAATCCTAACATTTCTACATATAATAATCTATACTATTATAGTTATTTCTCGTTATTTCTTGGTTTATCGCATAGCTTTTGATTTAGCTTAGTGAATAACAAATTTGACAGTTTGTCATCCCGTGCGTATTTTGTGATAATTTTCGTAAAAAATGGAAGAAATCGAGCTAAAATGTGCTGACGCAACCAGTAAATTGGTGCCTACGAAGTCCTCTGCTCGTTATGAGAAGGAATACCAGCTCTTCAACGTGTGGAGAAAAACCTATAAGGTGGAAAACGGCTTGAATGAGAATATCCTTTTGGCGTACTTCTTGGATATCTCCAAAAAGATGAATCCTGCGATAATGTGGGCAAAATATTCGATGCTCAAGTCTATGCTGATGGTAAAAGAAGGAGGTGATATTTCAAAATATCCAAAACTGGCGGCTTTCTTAAAAAGGCAAGCAGTTGGTCATCAGGCAAACAAATCAAAAGTTCTAACAAGAGAAGAAGTTAATAGATTCATGAAGGAAGCCCCATCAGAAGAGTATCTTTTGATGAAGGTAAACAAGTTTAACCTTTTCATTAGTTTTGAATTAAACAATGTGCATCTTGAATGATATAGGTACTCAATGTCAATTAATTACAAAAAATACATTTCTTGGTTTCGTTAGTCGAAATTTCATCAATTTGACAATCAGTTTTAAACCATTTTCTCTATTGTTACAGGTAATCGCAATGATAGGCATTGCTGGTGGTTGTCGGCGAGAAGAGTTATACCATATGACCCTAAAAGATATTGAAGATTGTGGCACCAAACTAATTATATCCAATTACTGTTAATTATAATTATAATTAGTTTATATAGGCTTGATTTTGTAGTTTTAAAGATAAAATCTTTTAAAAATGTGAATATTGTGTTTTTTTAAAGCAATCCGGGAAGTAAACATTTTCGGGACTGCGCACTTAAATGAGTTCGGGAAATAACTCATTACAGTACAGTATGAAATAAATGATATTAACCTCAACAGATGTTTCCGATTGAATGACCTTAGTAGTATTCGATAGTGGATTAACGTTCTTTTATAACATTAATAATATTGTTTCAGAATCTTTTAAAATTTAAGTTTTGTTATAAGGAACTCCAAGTGGTTTTCACGGACCGATTCAATTACTCGAAAAATTTCTCCTGGTAAATTTTTGTAAACTAAAAACAATTTACTATTTCATTTTTACTATTCGTCATTATCATTATTTGTCCTTAGTTGTAATCTTCCAAGTTTATGCGTATCGATCACCCTGTATCTTTGATTAAGTCTACGATGTTCTGGTGAAAATGAAACTCTTCAGCTACACTTGAAATGCAAATCTTTTTTATCCTAGTTGTCTTCAAATGAATTTTTACATATGCTAATGTTAATAAATCTGCGAATTTAAGTAGGTAGCTATTGTTCAGACAATAATGACACTCCAATAAGAAATTGATAAATAAATATTCTCTCGATTGCCGTATTCTGACTCTATTGTTATGTGCAATTTATTCTATACAAGACTTTAAATTTTAAATATGAAAGTACAAAACTATTAGTATACATTTACATAAGAATACTTACTTAAAAAATATATGTGAAAGTGAATATTCAAAATTATTACGTTTCAAAATAATTTCAATAACACCTTTAAACATTTTATGATCTCAAGTATTCTCGATTAAAAATATTACATCTCACAAACTGGCATCGTTTTTTTTGTTAATCTCTTTTCAAGTAGAACGTTATTTAATTTAGTTCTTATTCAGCGCAAGGATTTTATGAACATGTTTAGAAATCTGAAGTCTGTCATCTTTGTACAATTATCTGAATGTTAGGTAAAGAAGCAAAAAGGGTGTGTAACCCAGTATTTGTTACGATTCCCATGTATAGTTCGCCACGGTGGCCATGGTCTTTGTTGAACAGGTAGAGATCACATTCACAAGTAAATATAATGTAACTCGAGTCTTGTGGACAGATTAAAAGAGTTTTAAGGGTATAAAATTGAACAAAATTGTTTTAATGGGCATGGGAAGGAAGCATGCAGGTTCCTTTCGGGAAAAAAATGTTGGTAGCACATAAAGGATACGAATTAGTTGATATGAATTACCTGTAAACCATTTTAAAATTACACCGGGATTCAATCATTTGTACGTTTTTCAGTTTTCAATACATTTTACTGAATTTCGTTTGCCTACCTATGCAATAAAAGTTTAGTAAGAACTTCAGGATTTTATTTATTATTTATTTTAATATAATACTCCAACCCCAACTGTTAAATAGTGTCATAAAAGTAATTGAATATTGCCTCGCTCATATACGGAGTGAGGTGAGGAGTCTCTCAATGATGTTTCGACAGAGATATTGGAGACCGCTAATAATGCAAGTAATACATTAATTCTTGCGAAATCAAAGAATTCGCTAAGAAAAAGAGCTTGTTGCCGTCGACCAATGGCGCATGGAAAAGAACACTAAGAAGATAAAAGATTAAAGATAAAAGAAGAGGTATTTTTGGCCTATTTCCACGATATTACAAAACGTAACTCTCCGTCAACTCTATGGTTGAAGTATTATCTCAAGCTAAAGGCATATTTAAAGAAATGCCCCATACAGCATATATGTATGTTATGAAAAAAGTACCCACGATATTTGGAATTGCCGGTGCCTCTCACCGCGAAGAACTAGCAAATATGATGATCCACGACATAAAAGACAAAGGGGATGTGCTTATTATTACCATAACAATAACGAAAATTTGTGGTGAACAACGAAAAAAACAATTAAATATGTCGATATCTATCGAAGTTATAATATTTTGCGTTCTAGAGATACTCGTCACAATCGGTTTTTCTTATTCTGTAAAGGGGGTATGTATTAAGCAGTGTGTGGGTCTTAACAGCTTAGGGAAAATGCCATCTAACGCCTCTGGTTACTTAGGCCTCGCAAGCCTCGAATACAGGATATTGGTTTGCGGTAGCTGAGTCATACATTAAGGATTGTTTTGATATCAAAAAGAAAATAGCCCACAGCATTATCAAAGAATCAAATCCCTTATCAGAATTTCAAGAGAACTGTGCTGAAACACGTGGTACATCAACAGTAACAGTATGTTCCGTGACTGAAGAACAGCAGCTATTCCCTCATCACTGGAGTTACAAGCTTATCCTGTACCACATACTTTCTCAACAGTGAATTCCAGGACTGAAGAACATCCTCATGCCGCTATTGCCTCAACACTGAATTTACAATATGCCACAAATTCTACATTTAATTTCAAGGTTTTTCATTGACATATTCTGTTAGTTTAAATAACTACTTAATAGTTACTTGTTAATGTTGTAAATTGGTAATTAAAAGCTTTTCTGCACTTGTTAGGTAAATAACTATTCTTTGCCAGAATTTACGTATTTAAAAATATAATTTGATATATCCGAGAGATTCTAGTTTGCTCTGTAAAGATTTTATTGAATTTGTTTCAATATTTACGTCCACGTTGTATAACACCTTGCACAATATCATTATTTTACTTCTCCCAAACCATTTAATTTTGGTTTATTTTTCTATCAACCAGGCATATCTAATATTTACTAGATAATTATTGTTTCTTTCACCTGTCAAACACTGACAGAGATGTAATAGGTCAAGAACATTTTTAATGAAATTTGCAATCTATAAATCAAACGATTTAAAATCTTTCATCTTTTAAATACATCAAAATTAATCCCTTTATTTCTTTTATGAATGGCATTGTTCTCTATTTGTAAAGATGGCTTTCTAATATTAAAGACTACATATATAAAAAAATAGTGTAGAGGATCGATGTGACAAACTTAGGTAATTGATCTAAACTTAACTTTAAAGTAATGAGATCTTCAAAGCTAAGAACCTTAATGTGATAAAATGTGTGTTAACAATTAAAATTTTGGGTATATAAAATTTTATGAGAAGTGGAGTTGTCTAATAATAATAGTTATTTATGCAACAAGTACAAAAAGTTTATTGCACGCGACGTGAAATTGCCCAACGAGGCCGTCAGGCCTAGTCCACAGACGAAGAAATAATAGATGTTTGTCCCTCATCATTTCTTTAAGCATTTAATTGGAGCATTAATAGCATTTCTATCAAAACTGAAAAATTTTGATGTTATTCACTTCATAAAGAAAAAATTATTAATGAAATAATTTTGGTGTTTTAAGTAAATATGATATTACACAAAATTGTTTAAGACGAATGCTTTGATCAAAAACAAGCTGTACTAAAGGCTTCGCCTTTTAGAAAATTCAGCATTTATGTGATAACATATCATATCATATCATCATATCATTGAATTCTTAGTTCTAATCTCCTTAAAATATTTTTTCTGTGAATCAGTAAATTAATACATAGATAGGTATTATTAGCCCAAAGATCATCCATCTAACATAAAGCATCTTTAGGAGATATCAATAAAGTACTCAATATTTTCTAAAAATATATAAATCCTATACCTCGAAAATCAGTATCTTTAGACCATTAGTTCACTAATGATGATTTTAGACACAAACTAAGATAATCTAAGAGGCATCTTGAGTTATAGATATAGAAAATACCTTGTTTTTTGATAGGCTTAGTTTTTCTCTGTAGTTTCGATGATTATGTTTCCATGAAAAAGAAAAATTTATGATATAGTGTAATTTGAGTTTTTTTTAAACATGAGGTCATTTTGTTGTTTACAGGGTGGAAAAATTTATATTTTTATTAGAATTTTCATACAAAACAATATATAAACTGAACAAACACATCCTAGAGGTTTTTTCTTTTCAAAAATTTTACAGAAACACATACACCATATAAGCAGGATAGCAAAGAGCGAATTATATTTTTAAATGTAACATTTTTTATGCTACAAGAAACCTTGATCACGACTCTAGGAAACAGCATTTTTTTTAATCGTCGATAAAGTCTGAAATATTTTCTGCACGATTTATTTTGCTGCGCTTTAATGTGCATTTTTTATAGCTCAGTTAACTGTAATTACTATAATTAAACCACATTACATTTATTTACACCTGCTAACATTAAAATGTGGTCGAACGCTTTGCTATCACTAATTTTAATCTAATTAGTGGAGTAACTGCCAATTTATCTTTAGGAAGTGATTGTAAGGTTCAAATTAGTTATAGGTGTTTCCAAATACAGTTGCTTCATTAAAGGTAGTAAACAATACCACAAATTTACAGTAGCATTGCATTCTATACTACACTATATTTTTGCCTTATTAAAGCGTTCAAGATTATTCAATTGTGGTTAAGTAATGCCACTGTTTTTTAATTTTATTAAACCAAACTTTACACATCGCCTTTCATAAAAAGTTGAAAATAATTGCAGAAAAAAATAAAAAAAAGAACATAATAGCACCAAATATGTACCTACTTATATAAGCTATACGCATTATCTATGCTGCTGTGAAGCGTAGCTATACAGAGCATCCGCGACTTTTCGTTTTTAACTTTGCGAAAAGATAGAACATGAAAAAAAATTGGTATTTTTCCTATAAAATGTTTCTCCGTTTCCGGATGTACTAAACAAATAAATATTTTTCCTTGAATACCATAATCGAAAACGGCTTCTCAAGTAGCGTTGAATAAAAAAATATTCATTCTACTAAAATCGTGAGGCTACATTTGTTTATAATTCACTCGATTCATTGGTTTACAGCTTTAATGAAATAGAGAGAGAGATAATGTGTGAAATAACGTTGAGTTATTTAATTAAGTATGCTGTAAATTTGTGTGAGGCGCTTGAATTTTGTATTACCTACTATTTAAATTTTTATGCAAATATACTCACGGAACAATCCTGGGACAGTCTACCGTTGTCCTCGTAAGGAACCTGATAAGATCAATTATTTATGGTTAATATATCACAAATAACTTACATATCTTCAAATGCATATATCACTCCAATTTTAAGTCAGTTTAGAAAAAGCACCAGAAGTTATAAGAAAATAACTACAAATATGGAATAAATTCTAGTAATTTATTGATATCTGAAGGAATGTTAATTGACTGTGATTTGTGAACTGAGTGAAGGCATTATTGATGATATAAAGAATAGTGAATTAAATAAAAAAACAGAAATCCTAATCAAATTTATACACTGTGAACCACTTAAAATTTGTCACCCATATTTTTTTTGTTTTGATGCAAACATTAAAAAAACGCTCGAACCCGTTAAGTTTTGTTTTAATGGACACAGTCATTCGCCAAATTTCCACCATTAACTAGGATGACCTTCAACCTTAAAATCTGAAATGGAAAGTGGTATTTATTGTGTGATTCATCATTTTAAAAGGCATTAGATTATCTTTTCGACGCCATCTGCTTGTTTAATTTCGGATTATCAGTTTTGGAAAAATTCATGTTCATAAATTATTATCTGAAGAATATGTAGTCACTTTGATCATTGTCTGTTAAATCGCAGCAACAGTGCTGTATTACAAAGGTGGCGCAATTTAATAGACGATGCTTTGATAAAAAGCAGACGTTCGTCGTAGTGCGCGTCCACTGTACTCTTTCCTGTTGTCCAACTTCAAAATTTTTACCACTTCTTGCGAGACGGCACTAATTTTATAAATACCGACCACCACTCGATGACACTTTCCACTAACAAATCTGAGAAATAATAGACGTTCTACCAATCCGAGTGGACGTAAAGCAACATATTTTCTGTAAAAACTTAAATAATTGCCTCCCAGCACAGTAAAAGAACGTGGTATCTTAGTTTTGGTTTTGGGAATTTTTATAACTAAAGCAGATTTCAAATCTTCAACATTATCAATTATTAAATTGACTAATTCATCAGAAAGATATGCGCCTGCAACCCCCATTATTAGAACGACCTATAAAGACGCTTTTTAAAAATGTTGTTATTTATTTTATAAGTGTTTACCTTCTTCATCAAATACCAGATGCTCTAATAAAAAACCAATCAACTTGTCTCGGTATATATCCCTCATTTTGTCTGAGAAAAGCACGTAACTTTGAATTGAATATTTGCTTATATTAATCACCATGTTGACCACAACATTGTGACCAAAACGTTGATGGCTTCATTTTATTTGCTAAATTTGAGAAATACACCATCACTACATCTTCTGAGTACAACGTAATGTTTTTTCTAATTAATAATTCAAAGCAATTCAGTTTTTTGTTTCATCCGTTGACGGAGAATTATCCCAATATCGATCTCAAATTTTCCCATGATTAAAGCATGGAGTTATAAAGTTCCCCAAATCTAGCTCCAGATCTTCATCATGTTTCATAAGCATTTATGTTTTTAAATAAATAAAAAAATAAATAAGTTTTACATCATAGGTACCGGTTTTAAGCTTATTAGCTCCCATCAGTATATATGCCATAGGTGAGATACAGGTTGAGGGCTTTAAATGTCCACAATACATCATACAACATTTATTGCTATATCGAAATATTAAATAATACAGACTGCTTGGAACAAGTTACACATTAATTTTATTTCTTATTTGGAATTTATATAGACAGATTTAGATTATATGTTAATTAATTTATTAGTAAAATTCTATAAAATCTCCTACATGAAAAAAATAAGACTGTAATTGTAAATTAGGGACATCATAAAGGTTGGTAGCAACTTGAATTACCTAAATATTTGATTCTTGTTCAATTCCCTTCTTATTCAAAGGTAGCAGTAATATAGAAATCTAAGCAACCGCTTGCTAGCTCCACTTTAAATCACGCAGTTTATGTGCACAGGTTCACTATATGCACGCAAAATAAAGAGCATGACGCTTGTTTCAATAAAAATAAATCCTCTTCCAAGAGAGTAAATAAAGCAGAGTTCGCATTCGAATGAATGTAAAATATATTCCAGCAGCATTTGCTGGTACATGAGTCGATGGTATCAGCGTCGGGCGGGTGCACTAAGTCTGCAGCCAAGCTCCTGGCTTCTCCTGCCGCAGAAAGAGGGGAATAACAAGTGTAGATAAGTTACACGCTACGCCAAATGTATTATACACCTATGTGTTCTATAACTTACGAAGCACACCGAAAGGGAAAATACCTCACGTAAATTGAGAGCTACGGACGTCTGGAACAAATACGTTCTCCATTCCACTGCTTGGAATGAATTTTTACCACGCATCAATATTACGAGGGTCATTCAGCATCTAATACTCGTTTATCTTTTCTGTGAACAAAAAATATTTAACCTATTCAAAATATATTTATTTTTATACATTTACATCAATTTTTTCCTCATCTGTGGAATCTTTTCCTCCGATGTATGCAATGATGGTAAGAGTCACAATTCTATTCTAATGACAATTTGCAGAATGAATGTGCATTTCAGTTTTTCCCAGAATAAGCTAATTTAGACAATGTTTGAGGGGTTTCTAGGAAAAATATAAAAAAGGTTGTCACGTCACGCGTTTTTCGAAACAAGTTTATTGATGAAAACCGCATCTTGATGCCTTGATTAGTTTGAGAGATGTATGGCATGTACAGTAGCATGCAATTGTAACACAGACGTATCTTGTTTAATGGAGCATCCTATATATTTTTCATATTTCATATGTATGAATTTCATTGAAATATTCTGAAGCTTTATGAATAGGTAGTTGTGAATAACAGTCAACATGGATTCAAACCCCAAAAATGTGCTACAATGATGAAACGTAAAATCATGCAGGGTGTTGCATAACGTACTGGACAAACTTAAAGAACGAGTTTCTGACATCATTCTGAGTAAAAAAGTTATAATGTACTGAAATAAATTCTCCATGATTACCCATGTATACAGATTTTACATTTTTAATATGTTTAGTTGTCTGGAGTAACAATATCAAAATTACAACAAAACAAAACCCCATTTATATTATAACTTTTTTACTTAGAATCATCTCAGGAACTTGTTTCTTAAGCTTGTCCAGTACATGTCATGCAATACCCTGTATAGTGTATATCACAACGAGAAATGTTAATCGGGTGTTTCGACATATCCTAGTATAATGCATAATTAATGAGATTTTCCAGGTTTCCCTCATTCGTGCACTGAATGGTGGTTAGGGCCTACCAACGTAAGTCGTTCCTGGGCGCAAATGCGGCCTGCTTAATAATATGCCGCCCTCTCTCCCGCACAAGTGTTCCACTTCTGGGCTAATCCTCGTGATTAGTATGAGGGGTAGAGATATTATTATTATTATTATTATTATTATTATTATTATTATTATTATTATTATTATTATTATTATTATTATTATTATTATTATTATTATTATTATTATTATTATTATTATTATTATTATTATTATTATTATTAATATCTACCGGATATCGAGAAACTGACTTCTACAAATGACTTGTAGAGGACAGGCATAGTAAATGAATGCTTACCATATATTTGATCATAAATTTATTCTCTAAGGTCATTTGAAGGTCAATGTGTATTTTAAGCAGAAAATCCAAATTTTCATTCAAGAATCAGATACAGTGTTGAATATTGATTAAATAAAGATTCATTGATTTTACATTGGTTCGATGTTGATTCAGAATTAATCTAGTAAACAAAAAAAACGGCTATAATATAATATAACAATTTAAATTTGGTTTCAATATCGATTATACATTGAATCTACGTTGACTCAGAGTCGACGCTACTGAACAAAATGTAATTTTGAAATGATTCAAAGTTGATTTCAATATTGGCTATAAATTTATTTGACGATGATTAAGTTGATGTAAATCGGGCAGAGATCTGTCAATAATAAATGAACGTTGATTTTTGCATAAAATTAGACGTTGACTTAATCAAATCAACGTATACTCGATATTCAAATTAACTTGGAATCATTATTGTAGGTACTTCTCCCATATTTCCCAACTCTGATCAGCAATTCGATCAATTTCCGATGTAGTATTTGATTCAACATACAATGACATAACAAGTGTAGATAAGTTACACAGATGCATATTTTTCATAAAAAAAACACACGTTAAACCTCAAATGACCTCGGAAAAAATAGTCAGTGTCAAACATAAGGTTCCAATTAATCGACTCTTCGTGTCCTGTACATTTGTATAAGTAATTTTCTCAGAAACTGATAGATAGGATGGGTTTATCAGCCTAAAATGGTTGAAAAAAGTTTTTATGCTTTTGACTGGCCCAAAAAGCTTCTTGGGATTTGTGCCCATGTTAACTTTTATTCAAGCTATTCAGAACTGCCTATTTTCAGTCTCATCCAATTTGATCGCAATTCAAAATACATAATGTTTGTGCCGAGTCCTTTCCAATCAAATAATATTGCATACATGGTATTTGCAATGTACATCTATAGTTCGTACCGTCTTCATTGAACTTAAAATCTATTTCTTTTTAATAGAGAAAATGCATAAACTAATGACAGGTATATTCTCGTCCATTATTACGACTACTTCCCAACGATTTAGTTTTTCTATTCTACGTCTTAGAAAATCCGAAATGAAGATGTCACCAAACTAATTTTGAGGCGTGAGAGAGAGAGATAAAAGTCTACTGAAATACGATGAGGAAAATAGGACGAATGTGGCAAAACCTTCCTACCGAGCTCCTGAATAGTTACAGCAGTGATGTTACATCATCATCAATTAGTTTACTTGTTATAATTTCATGGTAATGGTAAAAAAAGCAATAGGCCTTGATTATACTTTAGTCAAGAACTAATAGAAATTATTTTTTATTTCCTTCATCTCAATACAACTTTAATTACTAGGTACACAAAATTGTATGTTCTATCTTTTGTCAGTGCAAAGATGTATTTACATAAAAGTATATTTGTGTATATTTGCGTTTCTTCCGAAATAGTATTGAATGCAAATTAAAAAGAAATTAAATATATTGTATTTAGTTATTCAAATAAACATATATGTCTAAATAGATCATCCATCACCACCTTTTTGAGATATTCATAAATTTTACAAAAATAAAAGATTTCCGGGAACACAAAAAAAGACGCTCACAAACCTGTGTGGGTGATTAACTGTGCCTCTTTTTATTATATATTATTCGATGCAGGCAGCTGCTTTCAAAATACTGGTTTGGTGGCTATTAGAAAAACGATGTCATGTCAATAACACATAGTCCACTGAACTACCCACAAGCAAATAAGTATGTATCCTTTATTACAAATTTTCCATTTATAAGACAAATACTGACTAATTATTTAACACTAATGCTAAGTTATGTAACTGTGTTAGTTATATTTATTTTTTCCGAGCCTGCTATGTTAAATTAAAACCGTTGCAATTAGTTTAAATGGACGATACATATGCTACATTCTCAGTGGTAGATTCTCGAAGCAGATTTGTTTCTTAGTAGCACTTTTAAAATACCACTTTTGATGATATAAAAAGTTCCCATATACAACAAGTAGACTGTTTTTACTGTGCAATTGTCAATAGTGAATAACTTGCGGAATAACGTTAAACTTCTTAATGATTCAAGACACATCTTGTCTCTTTTTCAGAAATAATTATTCAGTCACTTCTTTTATGTCTCTTAAAGTAACAGTTTAAACTGACGACATGGCAACCAGCCAAGCTTCAAACCTCAAGGAGCTTGAAGCTTTAAGAGTACTTAATACTTATTGCAGCGAGTAAGAATGATAATCTAGTAGATCTAGTAAAGGTATACACTAAATGGACAATGAACCTTATGAAGAATTCTATGAACAGACTGAAGAAACACTTACGAACTAACTCTTATCCTAACTTTTACTTGAAAGGCTTCAGAATGCAGGTTTTAGAGTCAACAATTCTAAATCTAAAGTGTTGGTTCAGGTATTATGGTAAGATATTAATCATATGGCTTCAATAACAACAGTATACAGGGATCATGGTAATGAAATATATCCGACCATTAACATCATTATGAAGCTGGACGAGTTGAAGTTCATTGCGGTTCCTTTATGTTCATGCAAAGAGAAACCAGATGGGCATGTTGGATCACAATGTTATCAGAAAATATACTAGTACTGATATGTATTTAAATGTTAATATTTATCATCATCCAATCTAGAAACAAGGGACAATCAACTTAATGCTTCGAATGTGAGAATTTGCGCACCAGAACTCTTGGAAGAATTACGTGATATACGAGAGCACATGAGCAAATTAATATTAACAGAAATACTCTACAAATTATCAGGAGGATACCTAAGTCAAGGAGAAAAATATCAACTGTACGAACAATATAATACACTCCTGGTGTACATAGCATCTGATGTCCGTCCAAGGTATACATTGGGTAAATAGGCAGACACAACAGCACTAGAATAAAGAAACACATGTATTATATAAGGAATTATATTGAGTAGACCTGGATAAGACCAAATTTCTAGAAAACGAAAGAAAATTATGGGCAACACTCTAGATATAGACTACAGACATCCAGAAAAGTCTAAATAATTTCAACCAACATGTGAACTATATGAAATTTAAAATATTATTTACGATTCATATGCAAACATCAAGGACGGGCCAATGAATTCAAACCATGCACTGGGATGTCATGGGTTAGTGTACACATTAAAAATATAAATAGCCTCAAAGGTCACTATAAACTTTTTCTGAAAAATTTCAAAGACTGCTGCTCCTCCCAAGCATATAATCAGTCAGCTTCCATACGTACCAAGCAATTATTTTCAAGTTCACAATTGACCGAGGTGCTATGTGCTGATAAACATGTTGGATAAAAGATTCTTGCCTTATGTTTTATAGATTATTAAAACGTGGTAAGAAGAATCGGTATAGTATAGAAGATAATGGAACACAACATTCCTTAAAAATTTCATAGTGACAATAATTTATTCAGGAACATACATACATACATAAGTGGAAGATTCAGGCAAATTTAAAAATTTTTGCAGAATGTCATCAGCTTATTTTGAGGCTCTATTAGGCTTATGTACTTGTACAAAATCTCAGCCTATGTAAATGATAAATATCTCGTCCAAACTAAACAAGTAAGAGCACGAGCATTTTTTGATGTACTGGTACCACATGGATCATAGGAGAGCTCAATCGAGCAACATAGAAAGTATGTTATTGGTTTCCTTCGCTTATTTAATCTAGACGCTGCTTTATAAATTCAGAAACAACGAACAAAACTTTTCACGCTAAATTGAATGTAGTTATGTAGTCAATATTGTCAAGTGCTTGTAAATACGCAACCAACCTGTTTCATACTAAATAACCACTGACAGATAACGGGTACTTGTTTCAAATTTTATAGTTGTAGGTTTTTTGATATTGTTTCCAAAGTTATTATTGCAACACAAAAGTTTGTTTACGCCCAAACACAAATATGTTATCAAAAGCGACAAAAACAGAACGTATGGGTGGACGATATATTTCCGGCAGTAATTTCGAAGAGATGTAAATATTCGAATGGCCATTTATGCTAAACATGGGCTGGAATACAGGTGGTGGTATATACCGAGTGTTCTTATCTAAAATGAAATGACTGAAAACGGATTTATGCACGTATTCTAAACACCTAAAGATACACAAATAAATATTCACGGTGTGTTATTTTTTTTACTTACTGAAGTCAAAAAATGTTAAAATCCAGCTTTTTAGGTACACAAAAAGAAGTGCGTTGTTATTTTATTGTTTTCTAATAAAAATAATATAATGGGTTTCTAAACATCTAGCAAAAATTAAATTATTTGTAACTAAATACTTGAAAATTTTATACAGGATATTTCAAAAACACATGGCAATATTACTGAGGCTGATAGAACATTGAAAAATAAGTGAGGTATGTCCTAGAGTCACTTATGTTTGAGATATAGAGAGTAGGTATAAGATAATTTTAGAAAATCGAATTTTGGATGTAACTTTTCTAAAAAAAAGAACATATTTATCACATATTTACGCTTTTGATGGTGCCAAACACGCTGGTGTCATTAGTTCTTTTGTATAAAGTAGAGGGCACTAGTTAGCATGTCCGCTAACATTTTATTCTCTGACTTTTTCTAAGATGTATTTTTCCTATTCTAAGTTTCATGATATTATGTAGAATTTTCTTTTACACAATAAAATGCTATTAGTAAATTTGTTAATATTGCACCGCTATCGAGAAAATGCAAAATATTGTGGTAAGTTAACCAGGTGATATCTGTAATAGTACTTATTTATCAAGTGTCTGTGAGAGTTTGAACGGAAAAAATTCAACTTTAAAAAAAGTTAGACAATGATAACGATCTTTACTTTGTACAAAAAAGTAATAACACCATCGTGTTACCACCGTACCTGTGTCAATTTTTTTATGAAATATGTTGTTTTTTAAAAACATTGCATGCAAAATTTAGTAGTAGCAGTGGTTTTTGCGTAAACAAAAGCCCACAGTTTAAGGTTGTGAATTAAAATAAACAAAAAAAGTCATATATAGAAATATGGTCAGTGGTCGCGCGGTTTAAGGCGTCAGTACTTGAATCGAGATGACTGGATCGCTGTGGGTTCGACCCCTGCAGCCGGTAGACCGTATATAAGCTATGTTCGTGGAGAGATTGGCACCCTCTCTGCGGGTATGGTAGGGTGGAAGAATGTTGACTTGGGTTAATGTGAGAGATTGATACCGGTTGGCATTTAACTACCCCCCTAATTAATGAGGTTTTCCAGGTTTCCCTCATTCCTGCACTGAATGGTGGTTAGGGCCTACCAACGTAAGTCGTTCCTGGGCGCAAATGCGGCCTGCTTAATAATAATATGCCGCCCCTCTCCCGCACAAGTCTTCGACTTCTGGGCTAATCCTCGTGATTAGAATGAGGGTAGAGATATTATTATTATTATTATTATTATGGACACAATTTTAGACATCTCTAGGAATTTCAACTTGAACACTCTTTATTTCGGGAGTCAAGTATTTTTTGTTTTTTTTTTTTATTTTAGGAAATTCTGTCAGCAGATAAAATTTGCCCATGTAATTTAAGAGACCCTGTATTTTTAATATATCCCAGTGTTGAAAATTGAAGATAAAAAATCACAATGCTAGACTTCATCGTCCAGCACTACACTGTAAGAGATATTCAATATAATATATTGGCACGTAGAGTAATAGTAATAAGGTGTAGAGAGAAGTTAAAGCAGTAGAAGCGGCGTACAACGGCGGCGGGCGGTAGGCCGTTGATCTGGACGTAAAGATGCGGTCAGGTGGAGGCCCACACCTCTTCAATCCGATTTGTTTAAATCACAAACACCCACCGCGGAATTTACGTGGGCCCACTGCATCCTGTCTTCTCGTCTTCTCCTCACCGTATATCGGTTTGATATGCTTTGTTTACAAAAAAAGTAAGTATATGAGGGCATTTCGAGAAGTTACAGTTAATGCAGATATATAACGTGTTTATAAAATATAAAGCCAATGTTGTATGGAGTTCCGCAAGGTTCCATTTCAGGACCCCTACTGTTCAATATTTTTTAATGATATTTGTCAGTATTTAGATGTTAACTTTTCTCTCTATGCCGATGATATGAAAATATTTGTTAAAATTGAGGCTGTAAATGATTGTCTGCATTTACAAAATGTTTTAACAGTATTTAATACATGGTGTACAGAAAATAGTATCCCTATTAATATAAACAAGTGTAATATAATGTCCTTCTCTAGAATGACTTGCCCTACGATCTATGATTATAAAATTAATGATCACTCTCTTAGTCGCCCCACCTATATAAAGGATTTAGGAGTTATGGTTGATCAAAAATTATCTTTCCATGAACATATACGTAATATTTCTTCATCGTCCTATAAAAGTTTAGGGTTTGCGATCAGAAATTGTAAAGATTTTGCTGATCCTTCTCCTATAATGTGTTTGTATGATTCTTTTGTAAGATCTCGCCTGGAGTATGCTAGCTTTGTTGGTTTATTTTATTGTACAATGGTAGTTTAATATTTGTAACTGTTAACTTTAACTATAGAATCTTTTATTCACTCTGTAATTGGTTATGTACTGTTTCGTGGCGTACCTAAATAAATAAATAAGTACTTTCGCTCATGATCTTGAAAATTGTTGCAGACAGAACACTAGAATATGTAATTTACGCTTATATATTTAAATCAAGCTCTTCTCCTGAGGATTCCGAGTAACGTATACTTGCATCATTATTCATTCAATTTTCTATCAAGTAAGAGGGCAAATCTGCAATGGTACTTTAATGCAAGTTGCAATAACTCAATGATCACATGAATGCGAATGATTGCAGGGACTTCCAGCAGGTTCAGAAGTGGTAATAAACTGTTACTGTAGAACCAGAACCAGAGAACAGTCTTTATAGGAAGATATATTAGATGGAAAGATATTAACAGGAAGTAAAAACCATTTCGTACTGGTCAGAATGCTAAATCTGAAGGACTACCCACAACAGATCAAGAAAGGCAAACCTTTGGGAGTTTGTTAGATAGTTAAATTCAGCAATATAGAACCATTAATAAGACATCGAAATCTTGAAAAACTACCGGATGTTCTCCAGAGCCTTGTTAACCGATTCAAGTCACCATTTCAGCCCCATGAAGTCAGTAAGTTGGAAGATTTGTTGAGGAGCTACAAGGATGTTCTTATTAACAGAAAATTATAGCAAAAGAACTAATCTTGTACAACACCCCATAAATACGGTTGGCATCACTCCAATCAAGCAAATCCCACGACGTATTCCATTAGCAAAGCAAGAAGAGGTATCAACAATACTGAGACATGCAGAAGCAGGGAGTCATTGAACCATCCCAGGATTCATGGACTTCACTGGTTTTCTTGGTAAAGAAGAAAGATAGCTCTATCAGAGTTTACACTGATTATAGAAAATTAAATGGTGTTACTAAAAAGATAACCCTCCATTAGAATAGACGACACTGGATATACTGTCTCAATCAAAATGATGTTCTACATTAGACCTGAGAAGTAGATATTGGCAAGTGCAACTTCATCCAGATAAGTAGAAGACAACGTTTGAAAACCTTATGGAAAGAATCCTTCGACAAATGACCTAGGAAATTTTTCTCTTTTTCTTTAAAGAATTTGAAGATCATCTGAATAATGTTCAAGAAATTTTTCAACTTAAGTCCTAAGAAGTGTATGCTTTTTCAAAAGAAAGTCAAGTATTTAGGACGCATTGTCTGACCCAGAGAAAATGGACTATCCACGCAATACGCTTGGTTCGTTCAGAGTAAAATGCTCAAGTAAATGCGCACCTTTATGCTGCTTGGTTTACGGTTAATATTCATTTATTAATGTCTCTGAGAGATAAAGCAAAATTAAAACAATAAATGTAAATCCGAGAATAACTGGAGTAATTATGAAAGATTGAGGAATATCATAACAAAAGTGATGAAAACAAAGCCTATTTTAATGAAGCGTTTAAACACAGAAAATTAAAAGATCTATGACCTTCTGCAAAGTTGTCAAATTTAAGATGTCACAAACAACACTTTGATTTACCTATTCATTTATCTAATGTGAATGCTATTAACAACCATTTTATTAATTCTGTTTCTCTGTTACCTCCAGATAATAATGTTATTTCTTACTATGAAACTTTTACTAAAAACATAAATACCAATACTTTCAAATTTCAATTTGTTACTGAAATTAAAGTGTTACAAATAATTCCCAGTATCAAAAGTGATGCTTTGGGTTGCGACGGTATTAATGTATTAACTATTAGACTTTTATATTTGCTTTGTTTATTACATTCCGTTTTTTCATCTTCTTGGAAAAAGGCTATTGTACCAATTTACACAACATTAGACTATCAATTTACTCCCGACATTACTTAAATAGAAATAAGAGCAAGCAAAGTAGACATAATTTAATTTTACAGCGTAAAGTTATAATAACAAATTTTCTTAACAATTAATGATTGTATAACAACGTTTCTCCTGGATTCCTAAGACAGGTGCAGTGAGTACATGAGTAGTATACACTTACTTCATGTAACATATGACTATTAGTTACAAAAAGAAGACCTTGCCACAAGCAATATTTTACAGTTATTTCATTTTTAGATTCGTTTCTGAACATGTTTCTGCAACATATATCCCGTGTGAGATTAAAACTAATGACCATGGAGAAAATTAACCAAGAAATAATGACGGCTATTAAAACCAGAAATTGAAAAGGTATTAGTGGATGTAATATCGATACTTAAATAATAATAATAAATTCCCATACTACATTCTAGACGCTGAGGCATTAAACAGAGGATTAAAATAATGAACACGCTTGCTAGAGAAGCTGATTGCAATATACACGATGTATTCTTTTTTGTGATTAGCATTATACATGAAAAAATGTAAAATTTTATTCATGTCTAAATTAAATACGACGCCACGTAAATCTTAAATTGTGGAGATCTATATTTTGTAAATGAAGGGATCGAAGCAAGAAGCAGGTACCTCCATTTTATATAATTCTACAGGAGAGCCAAAAACATATTTTAGAAGAATCTTTCTCAAATATTAATATTGAAATATACAGGGTGTCTCTAAAAGTTTGGGCCAGCGTTTCGCCACATAAAGTATAGTTGAAAATAAGTCGATTTAACTTAACTTGCCTTAGTCCAAAAGTTGATAATCACGGAACTACAGGGTGTCAAAGGTAAAAAAATAAATCGCGTTTTCTCTAGTAACTTTCGACTGTTTTACGTTAATTTCACGAATATTTTTATCCATGGGTTTGTTGGGATGGTAAATTCAATTTTATTGTTCATTTTGGTATATCTTCTAAAAGGCCACCGGCGACGATTTCGAACCATTTAAACCGTGCAACTTTCTTGTTCCACCCCGTATATTATTTTGGACTAGAAAAATCTCTTCCCCAGTCTTTTATAGTTTAGAAAGGTTACCTTATTGAAGTCGCTTGGAGCAACGGTTTCCGAGAAAAACACATCTAAAGCTGATGACTTATTATTTATCTACAAAATTCAAAATTATTCATTTATCCTCAAGCAACACTGGTAATTTTTCTTGAAGAAAGTGCAAATACCTTGAAAATACACTGATTCACTGCACCAGAAGGCATTCGTTAAATCATATTATTTAAAAATTATTCACTAAAAAATAGTAAATTTTACTTTATTTTAAATTTAACAGCATAGTTTGGTTAGCAGGAATAACATTGTTTTACTGAAACGTTTAACAATATTATGATAATCTTCTAGTACATAAATCTTATCGTAGTTGCGTTTATTTTTTCAATAACTTCGAATGCCCAGTCATATGGTAAATAACTATTATCAGGTTCTAGAAAACTTCTTTCAGTTTTAGCAATAATAATAATAATTTATTTACCAAAAAGATACAATAAGAAATGCATAATTGGAAATAATATATAATACAAAAGTGAAAACATATTGTAAAATTAATACTACTCATAAATTAATATATATATATTGTACATACAAAATCACATAATATTGAATAATATACAATCTCAGGCACCTAAATACAAATCCACTGAAGGCATTGCCTTGTATGTGGGAAATAGTATACATATACTACACGATTACATTATTTTCATTTTGAGAACTACCTACAGTTATCGAAAAAAGTAAAAATATATGATACTTGTGTATCTGTGATGCTTTTGAAAAAATAGTCCAGGAAGCTAATTACCTCGTTTTGACCTTTACATCCAACAGTCTGATCAAACATAAAAAATATCTACTGTTTGTACTTCTAAAATTTATACAAAAATTGTACACCCATAACTGAATTTTGTACTGTTGCATACTACGGGCAAAGACATATTTTTGAATTGCTTTTAGCTATCTTTATTTTTTCTTTCATATTACCAAAGAAAGTGTCTACCTTAAGATTGTGATTTTTTTTCGGTTTCCAGTGCAATTTTATTTTCTTCACATTCAGCAGCTCAAATTTTTTAAATTAATTTATTACACATTACGTATATGTCTAATTTTGGTTTTCCGAAACTTAATTTAAAATTTTCTACAAAATATTTTTGAAAATAAAATATTTTTAACAATAGGTGTACTAGGGAGATTATTTCGATATATAACCGAGGAGACAAAATTTTGGTTAAAATTTTGGTTAAAACTCTGATTCCTACTACAGGGCGAAGTATACTTAAGAAAAATATGTATATTAACTTAATTAAATTAATTAAATATTATTAATTAATTAATAAATCACTTAGGAAACCGATATCGGAGTGTTAACATTAATAATGAAATTAGTGGCCCTTTATTATTTACTATGGGTGTATTAGTCCCATCTTATTTTTAGGGTATATAAATAATATTTTTGAGCAGCTATTGTATGCAGAGGTAATTCGATGGAAAATCTATATAACGTTGCCGAAAATGACCTAATTAATATTAAAAGCTGGTTTGATAGCAGTCTTATTATGTCGTAAAAGTAACTTCATTGCATTTTCAAATACAGTGAATGCCTCATGATACTGAACTCACAATTCATTCACTATATTGTTGAAATAAAAATGAATGTTTGGTATGTCCTATGTTATGATTGATTGTCACCTGAGGTCAGAGCATGTTTCTTTCATTTCAAATAGGCTGAAAAGATTGATACACAAATTGTATGAATATCGAAACCTTTTTAACAAAAAAATTAATTATTATTTATAGGGAGTTAGCTGACTCAATATTAAGTTGTTTGGGGAAGTGCTTTTCAAACTACTTTAAGAAATGTTGAAATTTTGCTAAATACTGTACATAAAATATTATTTAAAAAGAATAAGCGATTTTCAACAAACCAACCAGAATGTTATACACTTACCAATGCCTACAATGGATGATGAATCATTCTGGTATAGTATGTCCAATGTCAGTGTCCCTGGACACATTTAATTAATACAATCATTATTAAAAATGGTTTCTCCTGTTTCTTTTCAAACCGGGGATAGAGCATATATAAATCAGACTGGCGATCGGCCAGCATAAGCATAGACATTAGTTAAATTCATAATTACATGAACCCAACTGACATTGAATGGACTACTGCTATAAGCCATGGTTATTCCACAAGACATGTATAGCAGGAAAATATTATTATGCCACTGTTTCATAAATCACATAGTCAGAGGTCATTATTGTACTATGAGTCAAAGGTTTATAGCATGTTATCAGTTTGTTTAAAAAAAGGAAAGCAAAAGCAACTCTTTATATTTATGCAAAAGAAAAATGTATTTAACATATTCAGACACAATTAACACTATACAGGTTTTTATTCGTGTCACCAGAAGTTTGTGGTTTCTGTCGTGATATTGGCATATTAAGATAAATTTTGTATATGTCATTATGTTCTCAAGTTACGACTACTTAAAAAATTGTAAATAAACCCCAGTTACTTCTTTCTCATCCTTCAAAATACTCATTTAATTTACCGCAATTCATAATATCGTATTTCAATTTGGTATTCAAGCGAAAAATGGCACACATTATTACAATGTTGTGCCTTGTATCTACATTATTTAACACCAAGACTAAGTTTATTTTAAATTAAGGGTTGCGTATTCTTGAAGTGTGTATTTTCTGCAAAGACAAATATTTAATAACTCAACTATATAGGGTCTCAGCAAATCACCGACAAAGTTTGGCTGTATATTCATGGCAATAAATAAATACGATCTACAAAAAGTTTTAGGAAATAATACGCCATATTGGTTCAAATAAATGTTCCAAATTTCAATGTGATCGATAAAGGGGATGTTGTTCACTCAGGCAGCACTCAGGTCTGAAGACCCATTGTACATACCGCTGACTATAGAGTTTAAAACAGGCCCGTGCCGCGCGCAAAGGCGATCACCAGCTCTGCTGGAATCTCTCTAATGTCTTGAGGAGACAGAAAAGCCTCCCCAAGATATTTGTGTCTTTTTACCATTAAACAGACACAGTTACAAAGGATATGAATCGGATCCTCATCTCCGTTGTCGTAAAGTCTGCACTTCGCGACATTGCTTAAGCTAATCCTATGTAAGTGCTTGTTCAGATGTTCTTGGCCCCTTAGGAGACCAGTGACAATCCAGATGTTGCTTCTATTAAACATAATGAAGTTTCGGTTTGCGTCAGCCCATGGGCCCCCTATAAGTAGCCTGGCCGGATCCCACCAACCAATCTTCAGTTGATTGCTTTTTGATCCAGTTACCAATTGACCTTGCGAGATGGCATTGTGGTAACCCCAAAACTGGTTCAGGTCCCAGAAATTGACTGCTCGAGCCTTGTCTGGCCAACACGTCAGCCCTCTCATTACCTGTCCCACCACTGTGACCCGGAACCCAGATCAGCTTAACACGATTGTCCCTTCCCAAGAGAGAAAAAGCTCTGACACATTCGGACCACACGAGAGGTGATCCTGAAGGACAGAAGCATTCGTAAATTTGCCTGGCTGTCGGTGCATACTTAAATATGCTGATTTACATATCTCCTCCCGATATTCTCTTAAACACAGGCAGATATAGCAAATACTTCAGACTGAAAGACCGTGGCGTATTTCCCCAAGGAGTGAGATAAATTCGCTCTTGGTCGTAATCCATAGATCCCCGCTCCTGAGCCCTGGTCTGTCTTGAAAGGGAACCAAATGAGCCCTTTTGAGACCTGAGCGTCAGGATTAACGAGCCGGGCTTCTCTAGTTGGAAATTCTACCTTAAAATTTCTTTGAAAAAAATAGGATATCTTGTCGCTTGGTGCAGCAAAAATGTCATCCCTATCTACTAATTTCTTATAGATCACAGTGTGACCACTGTCGTGATTTTGACCTTTCCACATCCCCAACTGTTTTAACCACTAAGAGGACCCTCTCGTCTCCCCCTTAACCACGCAGTTTTGGAAGAGACAGGAGATCTTCTAGGACCTTTGTAGGAGCTGTGCTTCGGTAAAGGGGATACAAAGTTATTAATTAAATTTGCTTTATTTTGACAACTTTATTTAAAAATGTGTTTAACTTTCTTTTCGTAGATTGTATTTGTTTATCGTCTTGAATGTGAAATATGCGGACACCCATAATTAGGCTTAGGAAATAACAGGAACGTTCTCATGCCACCTGGGTATTTTAAAAAAATAGCAGCAAAAAACAGTTTACAAACGGAGTTATAGGTATCGAAATCTATAACAATATATATATTTTTAAATATAACTGTAGATGTATTCTAATATCATAAAATTTTGATTCTTTCTTTGTCTATCAAATGAATCATTTTTCAAGAGCTTAAAAGTATTTGTTTTTTTTTCTGTTATGACATGTCAGGTTCACATCGCATCCAAAAAATCATTAGGCAGGGCCCTCTTCGACAAAGATTTTGGTTTTGGATTTGGATTTTTGCAATATTACTGATTTTATTAGGTTTTTCAAAACTTTTGTAATACATTTCACATTTTATAGGTAAAAAGAGACCGAAAATAGTATGATGCCATTTAAAATAAATTACATTGTCATGACAAGAAGTTTACTGACATTGAAACAAATTGAACGTTACTAAAACGTGTAAAAACTTAACTAAAATACTTTTTCCTTTTTTATACAGTGTGTTCTTAAAAATGCTGTATAAACGTTATTCCATGCATATTGGACACCCTCTATATGTACATACAGTTTACTAAATAATTAAATTAATATAATAGACTTTTAGAGGACACCCTATAACCGAACAATAAAACATTTCATTTCATAAACAGTTTAATAATCTATATAGAACGATCTCGGCAAAGACAAAGGCTGTAACATTATTAGAAGTACTAAGCCGATTTAAATTCGACTATAGGTACAAGATATAATATTTTATTTATATTTATCTTTGCAAATAAATTATGAATAATGATCCGAGATTCGCGTAACACGATAGTGTTTATTGTTTGACATGCAGACCACCGTGTACTTGGCGGTCAGTCATGTGACAAGTATAATCATTCCGTCTCTTGCTCTTAGTTTGATGCAGCTCGAGAAATGCGCTTGAAGAGTGTTAACCGTTGTTAATTCGATAAATATTGTTTGTATAGGTGCAAAAAAGGAAACTTCAGAGGTGCAGTTATGAATAATCAGGTATAATTTACAACTATAAGGTCCGATTGCTACAATAGATCCTTCCTCGTATGTACACCTACTACGAAAGCTGGTGGCAGGTGTAATCTAAACATCAATTTCAGTGTTTTTGCCTAACGGGTGCAAAGTAATTTACATCCTACATCACAATTTAAGTATCAACTGCGTTCAGCTGTCTAGCAATCTATGCCTGTCGCAAAAAATGTACTAAATTAAAGACTGGGTACACAAATACATTTAAAAATTAACGTAGCAGAAAAAGATGTCGTATCCACCTCATACAGGAATACATACGATAGGCGCGTGTGTGTTATTCTTCTCTTTATGTAATAATGACTGTATGAGTAGCGGCTTTTAGATAACCTTAATACATATTTAAGTTAATAATATACTCATCGATCACAGCATCTTAGATATGTATTAATAGGACTGGTGACATGTTCAAGGTTTTATTTATATTTCATCTCAGGCTGCCTAGCCTTTTATCCCAATCAAACATATTTCAAAGAAGAAAGACTTGAAGATCTAAATGGTTGTGACAAGAGATTGGTACACCATACTCTAAAAACTCATTGTCTGGGAGATTGGATTTGGAAGCTTCCAGGGGTTGGGCACCATAAGAGGTTTTAGGATTTATTGGAGAAAATGTTGGACTGTCAAGTATCTTTAACGAAAAGCAAACTATCTACTTTCAAAAGTTAGAACATTTACCATATCTTTCTTCCTTCATCGTGAAGTATAGGTAGCCTGAATGCGCACATTAAGCATTATTTAATTAAAATGTGTTAAACATTTTGTTAATATGTACCAATATGGTCTTTATTTCACTTTTACTAATCTGCAAACAATCATCACTGCAGATTCAGAAAAATTATATATTAAAGTTAATAATATATTTGTTTGCCAAAGTGTCTTAGATATGTATTAATAGGACTAGGCATGCTAGTTGAGACATATTCAAGATTTTGTTTATCGACTCAGGCTGCAGGCTGCCGAACCTTTTATCTCAATCACGCATATTTTATAGGCGACAGACCTGAAGATCATAATGGTCATGGCAATACATCATGCTCTAAATAGCCTAATATTGCTTCATTCAAATCATTCCTAAGGTTGGTCATCAGAAAAAATTCCGGGATTTCTTGGAGGAGACTCTTAGACTATCTAGTACCTTTAACAAAAACTAAAGGCGATCTACTTACATCTTTATCGTGAAGTATAAGTAGCCTTCTCCACTTCTACATATTAATAAATTTGTTTAAAATTTCGATTGCAATTAGAAATTATATATTACAACCCCTTGAATATATTCTTATTATGTAGCAACACGGCATGTGGGCTTTGGCCTAAATTATCACAATGGTGAGAATTATAAGAAATTAGTTGCTGTTATGCTTAGAGATTATTTGCTATAGGTTTCCTGATGAATTGCGAGCTTCTCATGGGCGCCCTGAGGGCAGTTCAAGAGGGTGTACTTGCCCCTGTCATGAGAGAAAATACACAGAAAAAAAATAAGAAATCAAAAGTCACTATTTAAATAATAAATAGCACGTCTAGGTTGCTGTCAAATTTTATATACCTACTATGCATTGTTATAAATTATATTTTATTAGTTAATTGCATAATTTGTAGATGCTAATGCACCTCCCTGAAAGTAATTCTGCCGGCGCTCATGAAGCTACTCTTTCTCTATTCGCATCTACGTAGATTATGAAAAATATCTTGGAGAACAGCGAAGGGTAAGAAGACAAATTTAATCAAGATATCAAGCAAGACAACGTTACCAGGGTACATTAGTTCGCGAATATGATAACTAGCTTCTGTTGAAGAAAGATATTATTGTGAAAGACAGATCATTCGAGAGAATACAAACACTGGTACGATCATAAGCTAGGCGGTCCACTGTCTTGGCTAAATTGTTCTCAGGGTTCTGTGGTTATTGGGAATCAGCTTTATAGACTCTCTGCTTCTCTGGATTTAGTAGTTATTGGGAGGTTGCGAAAGCATTGCGTTTTCCGGAAATAAATTTTTCAGCAATGTCCTTCATGATCGGACTCATCTAGTTTTAGTTTTGTGATAGATTATTTGGTGACAGAAGCTACTCGTAAAGTGTTTCGGGATTATAGTATTAGTACGAAAAGGTCATATAAATTTAAGTTTGAGTACTTGAGATAGAGAAAAAGTGGTTAGTCTGACTTCAAGAAAATTACATGGCTCAGACAACTTTATATTATTTAATAACAACAGTAATTTAAATTTGAGGTGGTGGCATGATTAAAATTCCACGTTTTAATAATTTTGTGTTTCTTCATAGTTGGGTTAGGTAAGTTAAGTTCACCTTTAATATCCGGAAAATGTTGTTGGCAAATGTTAGACAGCTACTTATTATTACCTAAAACAGAAGTTCCAGCCACACTGTTAACCAACCTTACTACGCTCGCTGCTACTATTTCTTGTCGAGTGTCAAAAGAAGAAAAAAGTTATCTAGACAGTTGTATCTGTGAAGACAAAATATTAAATATCTCACCAGTCGTTATGCTTCATGTTTTCGATTTGGATATTTTCAAGGTCTCCGAATGCGTAAAAAACAATGATTTTTTTCTTATCGTGTTTCTGAAAGACGCTGTATCGGTCCCCAGGGTCGAGCCTTCCAAACCAAATGGTTTCTGAAACAGGTTGGTAAATATTTGTAATAATGGATGACGCGTGCTTGGCAGATAATCTTTCACTTGTAACTCGTTAGCGGGAGACCATCGAGATACATTTAAAAGATTTCACGTGTATGGAATCCATAACAAAATGCTTTCAAGATTATGTCATGCCGTTAATGCGTAAATAAAAGATAATAGTAGTAAAACGTTAATTGCGAAGGTACATGGACAGACCAAACCAATGTTTAACAACATAATTTTATATTCCTGTCGAGGATCGATAAATGAACTGTCAACTTTCTTATTGAGCTTTATCAATATGCCCGCATTACAGAGTTGGCATTAGTGCAAATCCCCTCGAACAGATGCCTTTAAAAGATTGTAGGTATAAAAGCCAAATTACAGATTTCATTTCTACTAAAAGTAGTAGCAAATAACATATTTCACATGTATACAAACTTACAATTGCTATTCATATTTCTGTCCTTACAATAATCTCTCCACTTTGGAAGACAGGTAAAACTTAAAAAATGATATATTTCTTGTTAAACAATCCTAATGAAAAACTACGACATAATAGGGCAAAACATTCACTGAACAACTTAAACAATCAATTTGGATAACAAATATGAACTGCTACATGTGATCAAGGTATGGATAGTATAAATTTTCTAAGATTATGAATGTTCTACCTACGCTATTTGTTGAATGCTTATTTATTTTAAATTTAGGCTTTTAACGAGGCAATCAATTGAAAATGCCGAATAAATGTTATTCATTTTCAGTAAATATGTCAGTCATTAAATTAATTAGGTCGCTCAGTGGTCGCGCGGTTTAAGGCGTCAGGACTTGAATCGATGTGACTAGACCGCTGTGGGTTCGATCGACCGGTAGATCGTATATCAGCTATATTCTTGGAGAGGATTGGCACCCTCTCTGCGGGTATGGTAAGATGGAAGATTGTTAGCTTGGATCAATGTGAAAAATTTATACCGGTAGACGTTTGACTACTCCCCTAATTAATGAGGTTTTCCTGGTTTCCCTCATTCCTGCACTGAATGGTGGTTTGGGCCTACCAACCTAAGTGGATTCTTGCCGCCCCTCTCCCGCACAGATCTTCGACTTCTGGACTAATCCTCGTGATTAGAATGAGGGGTAAGGATACTATTAAATTATAAATGGAAAAATAAAGATTTAGCAATATCTGAGAATAGTAAATCATGCTACGGCGGTTCCGACTGTAATAGTTTTAGAACAAATGACATGAGCTTAAACCGCCTAGACCCAAAAAGAAAAGGAGAGCAGGTCAAATATTCCTGAGGCTAGAGTAGTGTACATTAATTCTATGACTGGCGATAGCTCGTTACCTTGGCCACGGCATGACAACCCGGAAAACCGTAGGACTTTCAACAACCTATTTTGTTTTTCATTGATTGATAATTTGAACAAAAATAATAAAAAAGATTTAAAAAGTATAGTAGTTAAACATTACTACCTACTGAACCAGGAAAAATACTTATCCTCTTATTTCTAGCAAATTAAGTCGATTCTTTCTTCTGAATTTTTAGTTTCATTAGATTTTAATATTTATGGTACACTGGTTGAGGGCCATTTATTGAATGGCTACATTGTCAGTAAGATCAGAGAATCTAATACAAAAATTGATTAAATAGTGTTTTGAGAAACCACGAGTCCGAATACACTTATTGATACGCCCTGGGTTCGGATCTAATAAGGTTATCGATAAGTCCTTGGGGTATTTCATTCAGAACTTCATAAGTAAGAGCTGCTAGTCTGTGAAGGGTGTTGTAAGTCATGTCCAATGTCAATTATGTCCCAGACAATAGGTGACAAATCCGGCGATCTTGATGGACAGGGTAAGCGGTCGATCTGATGTTGATCCATAAAAGCGATTGCTTGTCTGGCACCATGAAGTCTAGCATTGTCTTGCTGTAAAATGGCTCCACCACTTTCTGGATGCAGCGTTAGGCTGTCATGTTGCCTCTAATGAAAACTAGTATTTGCGATAGCATCCTATATCATATTGCCTACTGTGTGATGGGCATGACGCTCTCTGTCCAATGTGCATCGCGTCTTTCATTACGTCGCGTTCTCACACTTGCACAACTATCGTGCATCTTCAGACAGAAACGGGATTCCTCACTAAAGATCACCTGATTCCATTCTTGGTCAATTCTCTCTAGACCATTGTGAACGGTTAGTTCGATGTTGACGAGTAAGAGGCAACACCCAATGTGGACGATAAGACAAGAGGCCAAAACTGCTGTTAAATCGATCGCAACCGACGATCATCACGCTCTCCACGGCCTGGTAACACCGTACTATGGTACGTAAGAATCTGTAAGTCCTTTTAGAAGTTTCTCTCACCGACAAGCTTGCTTCGTACAACCCAACAATCCGCTCCCTCTCAGAGTCACTAAGCTGGGTAATCTATATAAAGCTACGTACTCTAGGCATAATCAGCTGTAAAAAAATGTCGCTTGTAAAACTCTTTACAACATTTGCAACACAAATGTGAACAGAAATGAACAGAGTGCAACGTTATCAAGGTACGGCCTATACAAACTCCAAAAAAACTTGACAGATAAACCAAAAAATTTAATAATTTTTTGCTTTCACAGAGAAGTAAACATGAAAAAAATTATCAAAATAAAATGATATATAATGAGTGTTTATCTTTCTTTGTCGTATATTTTATAACGCAGAAATCAATCGAAGGGTATTCCTGCAAAATACATTTAAGTGGCTATAACTTCCTGAGGAAGAATTTTTGGACCCATGTTTATACGAAAGATTATTTGGCATACAATAGACTGGATAAATATTGCGCCCTAATTTTCGGACAGCCTGTATATGTATTTCATTCGTCAAACACTGAATAAACGTGTATGTACAATTCGAATGTGTACTCAAAATGCACATCTCAGAAACACGGTAAAGACCTGTAAGAGTAAAAAACCATATGCGTCTCAAATGATAATATATGCACAAGTTTAAGTGACTTGTTAACATAAATTCAGTTCAGTATTATTAACTCTTTTGTGTGCGCCTTTCCATTTATAGATTTAAATTTCTACATTTATGAATAGAAACACATTTACATAAGTTCATGGCTATGGACAGATATTATTCAACAAACTTCCAACGAGCGACTAACATCTTTGACACTGTGATTTATGAAGGCGTGCTTCCATCATTTGAAAATGTGTCCAAAGTGACATTAGGACAACCCTTGCTTACGCAGTAGTAGCTGCTATTATCATTTAGGTCATGGGGTAAAGTAAGATGTATTCGATTTCAAAGTTTCCACTGATTTGGATTTCAATACGTAATTATGTTACATTGTCACTTCTGAAATGTTAGAGCATTGACACTGAAAAGGTGAAACTATTTACAGCAAAATATATCGTTCATATATTTTTTATATCAATTCATTACTAATTAGTACTAAGATTCTCACTTGCATTATTAATTAGTAATTCATTTATTTATTTATTTATTTTGTATACTAAAAAATGGGCCATACTCCTAGGCTAATTTCCTTGGGCGAAAAAAGGTTTAACCATTTTCGTCTCAACGATATTCGAACTCTTTCGAAAACACCCTCCTTGGTTTCGATTTCTTAACACGTTTGATTAATCCGTAGCTGCAACTCTTCCAGGCTATTTACAGGAGTACCATACACTAATGTCTTCAAATATCCCCAAACAAAGAAATCTAGAGGGTTCAGATCAGGCCGGACTTGTTTTATGGCCTCCAAGATCGAAGTATAATCTCGGGTTCTCATTAAACAGTGGGCCTTACTTTAAAGTTAATCCTTCGACGAAAATAAAATTATATCTTAGTACAACTTGTCTTACTTATGAAGTTATAGGTGTGAGAAACTTTTTATAAATACTTTTGCATTTTGTTAATAATAAAAAAACCCAATGGTTATAGATATGCCACTTTTCTATTAACATTATTCCAATATCTTTCATTATGCATACATTTGTATTTTGTTTTGTACTAAAATTAATACCTACCTATGAGAGCCGTTAATAGCGGACAAAATATTATGTTTTTGTAAAATGCAGATAGCTAAGCGTACAAATAGTAAACATCAATTAAAAATAATATCTCAAGCAATACTAAAGATTACAGTCAGTCGTCTTCACGTCGGCTCCTTTGATGTTGAGGTCCCAGATTTCTAGTTTTTTTTTAGACGATTGCGCATTTAGTCGCGCACATTCGCGCTCAAGGGGCACGGTGATTTGTCAAGAAATAGATTTTCTCTCACTTCGTCGTGTACCAATGAATTTCATTGGTGTTCATTGCGCATTTAGCCGTGAATTAGCCACAACGGCTGGAACCTTCACTCCACGAACTGTATAAACTATGACTAAAGGTTCAGATGAAACAATTTGTTCCTGTAGCAGTTGAAAACGGTTTGAAACCGTCAGAAATATTCGAATTTTGACTGATTTTAATATAATTAAAGTATTTAATATTTAAAGTAAAGTGGTACATACCACTAAAATATCTAAATTCTTGTGAAGCAAAAAAATTGTAGATATGTACTGCAGTTGTTATAAAAAGTGTATGTTGTCTTGGCTAAAAAAGTGTTTCCTCCTGTACACGTTATCAGTGCAACAACTTCTAATAGCAACAAAATATTTTTTATAAATGCAGACATCAAAACATTTTTAATATGGTTCTTGCGTTTCTTAAAACGTAAAAGTTGTAAGGCAATTGAAAATGATCATGCTGTATATATAGCCTCGAGAGTTTTAGTACCGTTGAGATTTTTTCAAATAAACGATAATGGTTGATATATTGCTTATTTCCTAACTAGTCAATATGGTCATTCCTTTTCCTTGTATCTATTTATTATCGGCTATTGCTTTGTTTTTAACCGTCAGTAACCTGTCATTTCAGCCATTTTAAAAACTATTACTGAATATAAATTTTTATTATCTGATTAAGTATAATGGTTTAAGAAATTATCATTAATTGGCTATAAATTAAAAAGGTCTGCCCGCACATTAACGCCGGCTTTAGCAATAAAAATAAGTTGTTAGGAGAAACCCAATATATCACCGTCGAAAGATGTAAAACGAATTATCTCCTAAGTTTAGAGCGAAAGTTCAGCATTCCACTGGCTCTCACCTACACAGCATTTTTCAAGAGAAACAATCGCAAAAGAAGTCCAGAAAATATACAGAGTGAATCTTAAATATGTGTGGAGCTTACAGTGTGGAACATAAGCGTATTTAGTGAGGAAGGATTGAAGTGGTGATTAAAATTAGCAGCCGAAAATTAAATAATCAATTTCCATTTTAATTAGTTATTATTTTATTTCTTATACATGTTATATACACAAATAGTATTTGCACACGTCCCATGTTTAAAGAAGAAGTAGGTAAGTATAGTAATTAAATCATACAGCTAAATACTAAATAGCAAAAGTACAAGTTAAAATGAAATATAAATATAACAACTATAAAAAAGAAAGACAATGGAATAGATATGTATAAATAAATAACAAAAATCACATGTTAAAAACTCATCAAATGAATAAAACGCTTTCTTCAATAAATAATGTTTTGCTTTATTTTTAAATATTTTAGTGTTAAGTGTCAAGTAAAAAAAATATGACGTCACCGTGATGGGGGATAGGATGTGTTATAAAAAGTTTGCTTTACCGGAAATGATAAACTTAAAAAAAACAGAATCGACCTGTCTGAGCATTTTGCACTTTGATAAACGGAGAATTGTATATGTAAAACGTTCGCACTGTATGTGTTTAAAAATATTATAAAGTCCCTACAATTTTCATTCTTACATCTTTTTTCGTATCTTGAACAATAGCAGAAAAAGAGGAAATTTTCTTGTGACCACCCTGTATATATTTAAGAGTTACCCTGTACTGACATTTTTGCAAGGAAATGATCAGAATTTGTAGGTCGCAAACGATATCCTCCGTGATTATCAACAATTTAAATTGGTGTTCTGCCTATTTAGTTATAAATAAACTATTCAATTAGCGTTAGCTGTTTGTTTTAGATTAGAAATCGGTTTAACAATAGAGCGCATTTGCTTTGTCACAGTGTATTTCTCTTTCGAGCACGATGTAATTTTTCTGATATCTTAGAAAATTAGCAAGTTAAACGATCCTATTTGGTATCAACTGAGTTATAAAGGTTGGAACACACAAGCGTTGAAACGGAATAATTGGCAGAATGAAAGTCACAATTTTAAACATAAACGCGCACACTTGCCTGGCCGGAAAAATGAAAATACGTTTTGGATATTGAAAGACATTTATCTGGCTCAAGATAACAATTTTGTATTACCATTTTGTAACCAAAATGTAACAAAATCATGTTACTTTTTCCAAAAATTTATCAGCTATACAGTCGCGGCAAGAATTCAGATCACTTACGTCACCGCTGACGTTACGCAATTGTTTTTATTATCAACGTAATTTTCTATATTTGGTTGCGTTAAAAACAATATTTTTTTTGCAATTTAATGCAGACATTTAGTGTAGTATATAGTTTTATTATTCTGGGTTGCAGTTTCTTAAATATTTTAATGGAAATATAACTAATTATTCATTTGTTCGTATAACGTAAATAGTCTGAATTCTTGTCTCAACTATAATATTCCTAGGCCATTGATAACGTACGAGGTAATTTTCTGGCAATCGAAAACACGAGAAATTTGACATAAATTTGTCATTTTGGCATTTGTCAATGTCTGAGAGATATTCAGTCACAAATTTTTTTGATAAAATAACTATGTATTTATTAAAAGTACAGATGGTAAAGGTAGAGTTATTAAAATGTAACGCAACGCAGATTCAATATTTTTTTCTACTATAAGAGATATATTATCTTACATAGTATTTATTGTGATGTTCTTGGTCGATGTTTAAAAATGGTTTTATAGAATTTGGATTGTTATGATTAGTAATTTTCAACAATTATTCTTGCACACCATGTTTTGCCAATTCGCTAACAGCGAATGTTTAGAATGGTTTGTTATCTTTCAAGTAAATAGCATCAGCAGATGATTTAGTACATCCATTAACAGTATTTCTTTCAGCAGGGACTTTTCCGTACCAATGATCAGTTTCCGTTTTAGCAGTATCAATTAGGTTTTAAGAACAATCGTGGAGAGGTAATATGTTCGTTTACGATTTTACAGTAATGCCGACTTCAATAATTGAAATTGTTACTTATTATATTTGTATTAAAAAAACTCTTTATCTTATATCATAGAACCACTGGCATTTCTTGTGAATCTGTCTATCGAAACAAGTACTTTTCCAACGAGTTGTAAAATCGGTAAAATTGTACCTGTGCACAAAAAATTTGAAATTCATTTTGTAGAAAGAGACCGACCAGTTACCTTAACATTGAGATTTTCTAAAATTTTTGAAAACAGTTATTTAATTTACATCCTCTCAGGGCATTTCTTAAACATAATACAATTTCTGATAACTAGTACGAGTTTATACAAGACAAGTCTACAACTACTGCAATGGCAAGTTTTTATAGGAAAGTTGGGGTATTTTGTGACAGCAGGGCATTCGACTGTGTCGATCATAAGATATTACTTTTAAAATTATCATCGTATGGTATTCGTGGTTTATCTCTAAATTGAGTTAGGCATTTTATATTAAACAGTAAGCAGTTTGTTAATATAATACATTATAAATATAGAATTACAAACAGAATAAATTTGGAGTGTGCTCTTCTTAATTTGGGGGTCCCACAAGGTTCCATTTTGAGTCCCATCTTGTTTTTGCTTTACATTAATGATTTTGCTGAACATCAACTATTTCAGAAAATTCATTAATGTTAAGCAAAAACAATATGGGACTCAAAATGGAGCTTTGTGGGACCCCCAAATGAGAGATTTCCCATATCGATCAGTCGTTACAAGTCAAATGTAATAATTTACTTACTGGCGTTGCAAATTGGTGCGCAGCAAATTATCTTTATTTTAACGTCAACTAAACTCACTCTATAGGATTTCATAATGAGCAGAAGCAGTGTGTAGGGTTAAATTTGAATATTGATAAGGCTTCTATTACTAAGTGTAAAAGCTGAAGACACAATTTAATTTCCAAATTACATTGATTGTGTTATCGTTTTAGAAATTTGAAGTGTATGCTACCCGGTGAAACAGTCAAGAGCCTGTATCATGCACAAGTCAGTGAGAAATGGCATCATATTTTGGGTTTTTCTGTGACTGCTACAAGTATATTCGTGGTCCAAAAACGTATTCTTAGTTACAGGGTGTCTCAAACTCGATAGTGTGGGCCTATTGTGATACTGATAACAATTGATGATGTTATTTGCTGTTTCTGTCAGATCCCAAAGATAATACTTTCGATTGAACATGGAACTTACCTCCTCCCATTTAACCACCTCAGAAAATAAAATAAAAGGAAATAAAATATTATTATTAAAATATACTTGCAAGATTTTTATCAACGGCTCGTTATAACAACTTATTGCGCATACAAAAAAGAGTCGCTCCATATTTTTGTTGCATAAATAACTATTTTGTAGACATGAAGTATTTCGTAAATCTCAAGAGACAAGCGGTAATCCCACAGTTCCCCAAAAATAGAGCTTCAAAAGTCCTTGGGAGTGCTGTATATATGGGAACATTTAAAATAAATTTTATAAATGAGACACGGGTAGGTTTCACACTCTGGTCCAAGGGGCAGAAAGCAAGCCAAGGCAGCAATAAGGCACTGGTTGAGGCGCATTGTCGGGAGATGGTGAGTGATTGCCCATTGTGGCGCCCACACGCGCGGCAGTTGACCCGACCTGCCCCCCGTGGCAGGTGAACGCATCTACATATATAATCATGCCCAGAGGTGAAAGACACCAGCCACCTCAACTAGCAGATCTCCACTAAAAACTCGGACGATGCCTACTGTGCTGTTACGAGCGTTGACGCGGTTGTGGAAATTGAATAGCCTTTGAATTTGATATGAAAACATCCCACTATTAATAATCATGTATCTCGGTTTGTTTGTTACATCTGTTAAGAGCGTGTCAAAATTTCTGACACCGAAATAAAAGATGTCGGTTGAGCGTTAAAAATAATGAATTTATAGCAGAGCTTCGCATAATAACACTGTCAGGCGTGAGGAAACTGTTTAGTGATTATTTACAATATGAATATTACTTATGGAAAAAAATCAGAAAACCCCTGATTTAGGATGGCCCTTAATTTGATTTATTTTACATGCCTACAATATATAAAATATTTCCTGGGAATTGGTCAATATAATAAAACCATAGTTTAAAATACTATGCAAACATAGACATTTATTATTACGTTTCGGGATAGCACCCATCTTCAGATAAAACACATTTTTTTTAAATTTTGTTTACATATTTGTTTCTATCTAATACAATTTTTTTACAAATTAATAAATGCAAAAATATTAAAGAAACGAACTTACAAATTAGTCCAATAATAATGACTTGACTGATCGAAATATATATATTTTTTACATTTTTGTTTAAAATGAGACAAGTTATTAACAACAAGGTCAGAGGCAAAGTGACATGAAATATTATTTTTAATAGAACCAAAGTAGAAGAATGTTTGAAAAGAAATCGAGCGTTATTATTTTATTCCATTTTTTTTTCCTAATACAGAAGTAGTAACATACACTTAACTAAAACTATGAAAAGGAAGAAGTAAAAATTTGCAACATTATTTATTTATTTAATAAGATCAAAATAGATGCGTGATAAACCTACAATGTCACTATTATTATTAATAGAATTTTTCATTTTTTTAATTTGTATCATTTCTAATATAAATCTTTTATGAAAGTTACTTTCATTATTAAGAATTTTGACATTGAAATCAAAACTGTGGTTATTTTCTATGGCATATTTAGACAAAGCGGTACTATTGATATTTTGAACTCTAATATTATATTTGTGATTAGGTATAGATCCTTTTAACTAAATATTGTTTAGTTTGGCCAATATAAGTACCATTACAATATTTACAATTTATTTTATACACAACATTTGATTTATTATGAACAGGAATAACTGGTTTTTAAAAAAAAATGACGTTAAATGCACCTTTTAAAATAGACCGGTGTATTTTTTATGGTGTGTCTGGACTTTTAAAGGTATTTCAAGAAATGTACGCTACATATTTTTATCTTTAACAAATCTTAACATATCAGCTTTTTTTATTCTGTTTAGACGTTTATCTAGAGAAACTGGATTATCAAAAATCCAATATTTGGATCAACGAGTGACCTTTTGCGATTTTATCTTACTTCAGGATATTACTTTTTACTGTATTAGAAAGGTATATTAAGCTAATACAAATCAAATCTCCTACAATTCCTATCAATAAAGTCATATGTATGCTCTCTGATACCAAACATCTAGGTATGCTAATGAATAATTCCACTGACAAAGCTCTATTCAATAATTATCTAAAATAAAAATTAATCTAGCTGAATTTACTAACATGGTTTAATAAAAACATTTTTTTAAATATATAATTCGTATAGAGAACTGAATAAATACTATGTATCACCTTCAATCTTAAAAAATTATTGAATAAAAAACTTATATTCGTATCATTCGTGGAGGAAACACAATCCATCATTCATAATTATGTACAGATATACGTGTCGAAAGGCCAGCTATTACAAAATAATAAGAGGCAGGTTCTCACTGAAAGATGTAGGTGTTCAATGAAAACCGACAGTATTTCCGACATGAAACAACAAATAATTGCATCAGCTGTAATCAAATATTGTCTGGCTAGATTAACTATTTTCTAAACACAATCAGTCGGAAGAGACGTCTATATGATGCCACTTGACATCTATTTGCGAAGTGAATATAAAAGTTGCTCCTGCGGGAGACATCCAAAATATGTGCAAATTTCTCTTATTTCACTAATAATATGCATCTGCTTCACTCTTGTCCGTTTCTTGATAGTGCTTTAGTTTCTGCCTACGTTTTTCTTTTTTCCTATAATATTTCTCCAATTACTTGGTCCCATGTTCTTCTAGGTCGCCCTCTTCCTTTTTTCATTTGTGTCCTTGCTTGCTACATTTTTTTGACCAGTTTTGCACCATCCATTCTTTGTAAATGTCCCCACCAACTCAACTACTTCTTCTGGATACATTCTAATGTGGACTCTATTGTTTTATTATTTCTTCTTTTGTTATCACCTTTATTCTTCACAGGTTATTTCTGTTGCCTGTATTTTACTCTTTTACCTTTTCGAGAGAACCCAAGATCATCAAGATTCATAAATTTTCATAGCTGTACTCAACAATGTTCTCTATACTACTACATTCTTTAATCTCGCTTGTTATGTACTGATACAATTAGAGCTATTTGCCAATCTTTTGACGTCTGCTCTTCTCTTCATACTTTATTATATATTTGAGTAACATATCTAGTCCTTTTTATCCTATATGTTTAATCATTTCTGTAGTTATATTATCTTTTCCTTGTGTTTTACCAGTCTTTTATTACTTCTTTCAGTTCTTCTACCGTTATTGTTTCCCCATTTTCTTCTTCAAATCAGGTGCTTCATGTAGCTCTATATTTGATAATTCCTGAAAGTACTCTTTCCATCTTGTCATTATTTCTTTTTCTTCTGTTAATGTGCCTCCTTTCTTAATGCCTACCACTTAATAAAATAGTTTTTGATTATTTTTGCTATTTTTCTCCATTTTATTCACAAATTCTTCCCATGCCTGTTTCTTAGATTCTAATACTAGCTGTTTTACTCTTTTTTCCCTGTTTATATATCGCATAACTATTTGTTGTTTTTTTTGCTAATTTGCACATGCCCTTTCTTCCGTTTTACTTGTTCTTAAATTGTTTCTATCCCTCATACAGTTTGTTTATTCTTAAGACTCTTTTTACATGTTTGCCATGTAAATAACTATTTCTTTAAATTTACCACATATCCTCTATATCCTACAATTTTTCATTATTTTATCATCTTTTTCTATTTTCTCCGTCATTGCCCTTACATATTTTTCAGTAATTCTATTTCATGTCAATCTGTAGGATTTTTTTACAGTCCAGTCTAGTTATTAACCGAAACAACATTACATTCTATAACATAGAAACTATTAAATAGAAGAAGCTTGCTATCGAGAGCTGGAGTATTTGATAACAATTATAAAATTCAACAAAGGGCAAGATTAGACTGATGACCATATTAAAATTTCTCTGTATTTCAGAAAAATTCTCAGTGGTAGAAACGAAAGTGGTTAATTCTCATGGTAGAAACAGTGATCCTCAAAAAAAACTAGTTGAAGTGGAATTATTGGACCTACTGGCGACAAAATGTTCTCTATCTTTATATTTCTCAAAGAAATTTCAATGTGAAGGTACTGGTTAGGGTGCCTATCTTGCCGACTCAAGACAGAGGAAAGTTCAGGAGCGCATATGTGTTATGTGCGGCTAAAGATCTGTTTTAGATTCTATTTGCGTATATGCATAAAAAACTATGTACAAACCAGCACTTTTAAATATGCACAATTTTGTCTATTCTTCGTCATAGTAATGTGATGGACAATGAAGGAATCAACATGTTGGTGCGATACGGATCTAGTTGTCAGTTTATGGAACCATAACCTGCAATAAACTCTACTACTGGTGGCATGCACAATGTCGCACAAGACGTGAGTGCCACAGGTGACTGTGTCATTTTTATAACAATTTTCAAGTATAGGTATAAATCCATTTGGAAAAAAATCGTAAGAAACACTGCACAAATGATTTAATGGCAGGAGATCCTGGCGGCCATGGTACCGATCCTCCTCGTCCAATTCCTTGGACACGCTGTACATGGTACATATATAATTGAGCCTCATATACATATAATAGGCCACAATGCTGCAATACGCCTGGACCTCCATCTCTTTCACAATGCACTCACTGCACACTGCGGTAAAAGTATTTGGTACATTTTTACAGGGAAATAGTTCTGCTAAAGCATTTTGACATCGGTAGTCATAAATTAAAACGATATTTATCAACTCCGAGTGGCTACTATACACGTAAGCCATTTTTCACACTTGAAAAAACTAATGTAAAGACTGGCGTTACATAAACTTTAGTGCGTACAATATAATTGTTTTGTAAACAATTATTTTACGATATTAACTTAATTTTTCATGACGCCTCTATTCTCAAATTCTTTTAGATAACTTCTGAATCACCCTGTATATACTTGAATACAATTATGCCAGATTCAAGTACTATTTGAATGTTACTCAATATTCATAGATTGAATACGTTTCCTGTATCCATACCCAGATCCGTCTTTAACCCACATATAACGCTCTCTGTGTTTACATTAGTATTTTAGTATTTTTTTATAAAATCAATCCTCCTACAATTCTGTAAAAAATGACTATTGAAAACAAAAAGAAAACTGAATCAATAAAGATTTATTCTCCTCGCGTTTAAGTACGCAACATATACTGCCGGTACATGAACTCTTCGTTTTAAGTAAGAAGTAACTAAAAATGTATGTACTAAATTGGTAGTAGTTGAACTAATTGCGGACCTAAACGGTTAGGTCTAAAAATGGAGTAAGAAAATAGATAGTCGACTTGACTAAGACAAAGCCGATATTAGTCTATTCAGGTGCATATTCCTAGGTTGATTGCAATCCTTATTCGCCTCGTGGGCGATGAAGAAACAGGTTGAAGCTAATACCATATGCGTCCACACAATTAATACGAAACTAAACAAAAATGCCGGGTATGTTTTATTCATAAATGAGTCATTTACGACCTACGTCAAAGGTATATCTTTACAGACAATGATTTTCAAGTTAAATAACGTTTTATGAGGACTAATTGTAATACCCACGACATATTCACATAACTTCCTGGGTACGTATCTGCTACGAGAAGAATTTTAAAAAACAATATTTTAAAGACGTATTCTGTATTTTAGATCTGCAGGTATAGGTGGTAAGACATACTCAAACAAATATAAATATTAATTATAATTAATTAAATAATAAAGAGATACATATGATGGCAATAATTTTTTCAATAGCACTGCAACAGTTTGCAGACCTTGACTTTACGAAAAGTTTCTATGGTCCGTGTATTATACTTATAAAATAAATGTAATAGGTGTAAAGCTCTTTTCACAAATGGATTTTCAGTGATAATTTAGAAAAAAATATATTACGTTTAGAGATAATAAAAAAGTATAAAACGACAATCTTTATTTTTATGACTGAATCCAAAAAATAAAATGTTTGGCGAAGTACTGAAATTAGTGTGTCAAAGTTAATAGAGAGTTTAAGTTGTGTCCGATACGTGAACGTGTACGTAGAATTTGACTGTCGCGCATGCTCAAATTAGAATTTTCCACGTTTACGTTATACGGATGTACGTGGGCTCACGGGTCTTTGCGTAACGTAAACAGAGACGTATACGTGCCGAAGAGGTGGCCGAAAACTTCCGAATGCACAGAACAGATTGATAAAAGACTAACCGAACAGAAGGAGCAATGCTCGTAGATTAAAGTAATAATCATCGTTTCTGAATAATATGATTCCATGATGACCTACCCTGCTTAAACTCATTTTTGAAACACGAATTTTACTATACGTAAACGTGAAAATTACACGTTCTACGTTTTACATATCATGATAATCGACAATCGACTTAAACTCTCTAATAATATCTCGATACGAGCAACTGTAATGCAGTGCGCTCAAGTTGCGGAAATGATCAGAGTTCTATCTATTAATTTAAATAATAACAATATATGTCAAATATAATATGTAGTACAAGCTTTTTGACTTGTTTGAGTATCATAAAAAAAATATGGTATTTGCACTACTTATAACCTATACAGTACATTTTTAAGTCATTTTTCTATTAGTAACTTAAATATTTAAATTTATTAATTTGTTTAAAGACTTCCACGCCATTCTTTAAAATTTCGTATTGTTCAAATTAATAAGTAATTAATTTAAACATTTAACGATATGTATGAAAATATATGTTTTTGTGCACAACTCAACATTGGTCGATGATTTTTGGTCGTTCTTATGCCATTGTAGCCACTTATCAAATTCGAAGAATTGTACCTAGTGTTTGCTTGATGTTTGTGAAGTGAAACTTTTTAATATCTGCCTAATTGGGAGCTGCATGGTATATTAATTTACGGCAAAACTGGACAAACTTATATGGCTATGAGACGTTTGTGCGTTGAATGTTTTCTGCAAGCCACAGCAATCATTTTGAGCACTGTATAACTACATTGACACAATAAATCACTCTTGGTAGGTAAAAATACACTTGTCCCAGGAAAAAACTTGTATAAAATAGATGACAGATAAACAATTCATTTGTAGCAGCTAAATCACATTTTCTGAAGACCAGTCACTAATCACAAGTGAACAGATCATCTACTAACAATGACTAAAATTTCTTGCTGGGTTACCTGAACTATGTTGCTATAGTTATGTATTTCTGAAACATTAAGGACAAGTGAACTGTACATTAAAGGTTAGTTGACAGCAATTCAGTAATAATTGCATGTGCTATATTGCTATATTAGTACATTTTGAGTATAAATTTCAGTGACATAAATAAAAACGTAATTCCAAAAAGTAAATAATGTACCTATATAAAAGTAAGGTATTATTGAAACAAAATCACGCACTCAAACTAACATGGTGACGGTCATAACCATTCTTGAATGAATTGATGGCTAGTGCAGCAGAGCAGAGTCGGCCGTGAAATTATACTGAATTTTCGATATCAAATAAAAACATATTTTAAAAACCGTCATATAAGCGCTTAGAGTTGAATCCCATTGATGCAATAATAATGTTTGGTATTCCACAGTTATTAAAATTACTCAAAACATGAACTATACCGCCTCAAAGTGCACATCATAATCACACAAAACTTAATTAAGCCAAATTGAAATGAATCACTATATCCTTCTGCATATTTCGCGTTCATTTGTGCCATATCTGGCAGTGGCAAGTTTACTTATCGTAGTTGTGGTACCGATCTGTACCCCCATGACAATAATGGGTTCCAGTTATAACAATACTTTATGTTTGAGTAATCATATTTGCCAACTACAATTAACTGCAAAATGATTACAAGTGAACTGGTGACTTCCCGGAAGTGAATTGTAAAATTCAATAAAATACTTTACTGATCACACGTGATGTAACCGCTTATTAGTGATATACATGTGTAGAAATGGCAAAGTAGCAAAGCTACATCTAGCGACCATTTGCTACTTCATGCCGAACTGAGCACTGACCAGTCATAGACAGGAAACGTTCTACATCGCAGTAGAGCTAGCGACCTCTATCGCGAGTCGGTAATAACGATATGCTGCAAACACGGAATTTCAGGAAACAACTACTCTACGGACTAATGCCCCGACCAGCATTATAAATGTCTGGTGGGTTGCTGACAAGTAACTTTAGCTGTTTGCTATATGTATTCCAGATGTAAATCAATGCTGATCGGGGCATTAGATCGCAGAGTAGTTGTTTCCTAGAATTGCGTGCACTGCAATTTTTTGGGAAAATTGTCTTATCGATATGTGACCAAATGTCTGGCGAATCTTAACTGGAAAAAGAAGTTTTCATTTAGAACGTCTAAACTAAGTAACATATATTTAAATTAACGTTACACATTCTTCATTACTCACTACCAATACTCTTGACTTGTAGGTTTTTGATGTTGGAATTTCGATGTGAACCTAATTTTCCACGATATTAACATCAGTCAATTTCATTTTATAGAGTTCGTCACTTTGACATGCACCTGATACATCAATTATGAGTGCGATCTTTATAGGTAGCATATCATCAGGTGCATTCTTCAAAAACGCCGCAATGTTCTCACTGGAGAAAGTGCTTGATCTTTTGGATACATATCCTAGATTTTGTTGTTTCAAAAATGCCAATAACTTCGAAAGTTGGGAGATATTCAATTTATCTTTAATATTTAAAGTAAATTGAGTAAATAGACCAATAGTTTTGGAAACAGTTTTCTGAACACCACCTTTTTGAAAACATAAACTTTATCGTACCTTGCCAACTCTTCTTTCAGCGGCTTATTCAGTTGAGGAGGAATATAAGTAATTTCTTCTGAATCGCTCATTGTCTTCGAAAACACTTTTTTGCTAACAATCTATTAAAAATTGAACTAATTTAAATTTGTGTTTGAATGTTTTAGTACCATGGTACCCATTGTCAAAATGCCAACTTGACGGGTTTTTTTATCTGTAATCTGGTTTTCCAGGGATCTTGCTTTGTTAATTTCTCACTTAATTACTTTTATTACAAAGACCGTCACTTACACTTAAAATGTATGCTTGTAAATAAAATAGTATACAAACCTCAGTAAAAAGTTTCTTGTCGAGAGAAAAGAAATAAAGTATTTCTCGATATGTAATATACTATTCCATATTTATTTGCAAACAAAATAATTACATTGTTTTGACGGAATATTAAATTTTCATTCATACATGAATTAAGTTACTAAACACTAAATATTCTTACGGACAACGTAGATGTGAAGCCGGGACAATAGAAACAGTTATCGTGCTAACAGCTACATTTTTGTGACTAACCGATATAAGTACCCAATCTTTACCATCTAGAAATATCTCTTTATTGTGTATTTCTATTAAACTGGAATACTGCTGTTATTCGTCGCATACCCTGTATTTAAATTCAAAATAATAATAATAATAATAATAATAATACTTTATTGGCCAAGAAAAGATACAAAATTGTATATATGGCAAGTCAGGTATAAAAAAAGAACAAACGGTAATAAGGTAAAAACACTAACAACTTATAAATAACATAAATAAAATATAGTACAAAATAACATACATAGTCAAATATATATATACAAATATAAAAAAAGAACAGATGATACGGTAGAACAAACAACAACTTATAATTTACAAATATAATCATACATGCATATATAAACATATGCACGCACGCACGAGAATGAGGTGAAAATCGATAGCAACAGCAAAAGCCACAGTTACCATCACTTACCATTTACAAAATCATCCACGCTATAAAACCCTCTAACTGATAAAAATGCTTGGTCTTACTTTTAAATTTCTGGTAATCAGATATACATCGAATTTCCTTAGGAAGAGCATTATACAAAATTATGCAATTATAATATGGCGATTTTTTAAAAGCGCTTGTATGGTGAGTAGGAATACTGAGCAGTTCCCCGTGTCTTGTAGTATAGTTGTGAAAATTTGTCCGTTTTTTAAAGTGACTTATGTTATTTTTCGTAAAAAGTAAACATTTTAAAATATAGATTGACGGTGTTGTGAGAATTCGTTTATCCTTAAACAACTCCCTACAACTCACATTAACTTTTAAGTTGAAAATTAATCTTATAATTTTCTTTTGGCATATAAATACCCTTTCACATTCACTACCTCTACCCCAAGCAAGAATATTAAACGCTATGTGACTGTACACCATGGAATAATAAACATTAATTAAGCCCGCTTGATCAAGGGTATGCTTTAGTTGCAAAAACGATAAGAAAACGATAAGATTAAAAAATTTATGATGCTTCCAATAATAGCCAACATGATGTAATTATGCATATCGGAATTACTGAACTTTTGTACGATTTCGAAGTTCTCAATATGCTAAGTGTCACCACAATTTATGGGCTCACGTTTATTACCATCCGTTTACAATATAATACAATGTAGGTTTCCCAAATAAGATTGTGGATTAACATAAACGAATAACAGAACACTTTTGTTAAGAAATATAATTTATCAAGTACCCATTGACAATTGCAAAAAAGCACAAAAATGAAGGCACGTATTGGCATGAGAGAAAAAAATATGGCAAGACCTGTTGGCGACATCGGTGTGCAAATTTTGTGGGAATATAAATCAAGTTTCGGTTCACGTAGAGAAGCGAGTACGGGTTTTTTGCTTTAAATGAAAGTTCTTTATAAACAAATTGAAAAATAGTGATTAGGTAATACAAAAATTCAGTAGACTGGGATATTATAGCGATACTTAAAATAAATAGGGTAGGAATGCCTAAAAGTACTTACCCCCTAAGAGTAAGCACATTTAAGTTGTAAAAAGATTTAATACCTATTCTTTTTCTGATAGAACTATAAAAACTAAAGAAATCTAATGTTAGTATCGTGTTAAGTACAGACATATAAATAAATGTGAATGCGTTTCTACGTTATACTAAGTACATTGTTGTTTTATAGATAATCAGAATTGTAATTACGATATTGATAATCTCTGTGATATGGAACCCGATATATGGGAGTCATATTTCTATGTTTGAAAAGGTTCAGAGGTTCAGAGGAGATGTTTTGAATCTGCAACATTTATCCTAGATGGTTTTTATCCTGATGGAGGTACAACACAGGACATATTTTACAATCATTGCAAATTACATAGTCTTATTTCTAGGCGTCAAATTCATTCCGTAATGTCCCTTTTTAAATTAATTCATTACATTACTAAATCAGATCCAGCTAAATTATTTGAATTTTCGAGTGCCTTCCTTTAATACCGGCTTAATAGTTTATATTTGATACCTACCACAAATCCGTACTAATATTTTGGTTAAATCATCAGTATTCCAAATGCAAAGCAATTATCATAATATTGAAGAAACTCTAGACATTATCGTGTACATTTTGTGATATACTCGTAGAGCAGCATTTTACGTAACCCCCTTATTGTTCTCTTCTTTTCGTGTCTTATGGGTATATGAATTTTTCCTAGATTTGATTATATATTGTTTGTTGTTAATTGTTCCCATTTTATTAGTTTTAACCTAAATTCTGACTGTAACTAGATATTTTATTGTAATAAATTATATTTTTGTTCCAAAAATGTTTATAATAAAAAAACCACAAAGTTATGAGAATAACCAAATTATAATTTTCTTTTAAATACAAATACAATAAACTACAAATAAATTAAGAAAATGAACAAATAACATATACAATTATCGTTTTAAATGTCACAAAATGTCAAAAATTAAGCATTCTCTATCCTTAGCTTTAGGGTCATTCAAAAAAATAAATTAACGAACAAAATTTACGTAGAAAAGGTCACACGAAAATTGAATCTACCCTAATCTGTAATTTGTATACTTTGAAAAAATTACTGGTTTCGCAAATGTAGAAAATAAAGTGCTAATTATCAAACGAGCTGTTTTTAATTAAGAATTTTAAAGACCAATGGGTATCATGACTACAAAGTTCAGAATTTGGAGTATTTGCCTGTGCGGCACATTGAAAACAGACTTAATTTTATAGCTCAATGAACGGCAACGAACACAGGTCCATTGAAAATCCCGACAAGTGTATGGTGCAGACACGGAATTCCAGGAAACAACTACTCTGCGGGTTAATGCCCCGACCAGCATTGAATTACACCTGGAAAACCTATAGCAACAGCTAGAGTCATTCGTCAGACGCCCACCAGACATATACCGGTTTCGAGCTTATTAGCTCTCATCAGTATGCCATAGGTGAGGTATCCGACGAATAATCCTAGCTGCTTTCGTCTGTCTAACCCGACAGAAGGGACCATGAGTACGCGGTGTAGAACTAACTACATCTATCGGCCGCTCGCTACTCCATGCCGGACTGAAAATGTCACAGGCACGAAGCGTTCTACATGCAGTAGACACCATTGAAAGCTGTCGACCTTTATCGCGATCGGCGAGAAACGATATTTTGCAGACACGGAATTCCAGGAAACAACTACTCTGCGGGCTAATGCCCCGACCAGCATTGAATTACACCTGGAAAACCTATAGCAACAGCTAGAGTCATTCGTCAGACGCCCACCAGACATATACCGGTTTCGAGTTTATTAGCTCTCATCAGTATGCCATAGGTGAGGTATCCGACGAATGACGAATGACTCTAGCTGTTGCTATAGGTTTTCCAGGTGTAATTCAATGCGGTAAACCGCTTCGTGCCTGTGACATTTGCAGTCCGGCATGGAGTAGCGAGCGGCCGATAGATGTAGTTAGTTCTACACCGCGTAAGTGTCATCATGCCATTTAATAACCACGTGTCCCAAATTTTATTCAAAGTTTTTGGATCCTCACAATAGGCTCATACTATCCAGTTTGGGACACCCTGTACATTGCATGCGCCAAATGTTAAGAAACTCGCTCATCAGTGCATGTCAGATCGGTACTAGAATATGCAAATGAATTATTTTACTTAAAGGAATATTAACACTCATCAAGGAATCTATTGTTATCGTAACTTATGGCACTCCTCTGTTTCTGTTATATTTCCAATACGGTAGGTTTTTTAATATTCGCTGAAAAACCACACTCAATATGCGTTCCACTTTCAAGCCAGTCCCCTGCATTCCAATTTTAAAGAAGCGGAAGAGGAAGTCTCAGCTATTTCTATATTAAATTTAGCACCACAAAAACTCGACACAACTTGTAAAAAAACACAGCCCGTACAAGTTTTTTAGTAGCCTAGTAAAGAAAAAATTAGTGGCTTAGCATTTCCTTAAATATGACCCCAGGGTAAGATATTACGAGAAATGGTATAAAAAATGGAAATTTTCAGGTATAAAAGCACTGCTCATGTGATATGCAGATCAACCTTTTTATGCAATAGGTACAAGCTTTACACAAAGAAGTTCCGGTTGTCGGTACAGTTTATTTAAATATATTTAAGAATTTGTATCATCAGTTTCTTCACATAAAACTGTACTCTCTAAAATCTTGTGCATCAATGAAATTAGCAGTTATAGAATAGAATAGAATAGTGTTTATTAACAACATTATGCTTTACATAAGCATTTGAAGCAGGTCACAATTTTAATGTAGAAAACTACAAAACACAGTATTTATAAAAGTAACAATTAGAAACACAATATAAGTGTAAATATACGCATACAGCACAAAGAAAATATGACAAACAATTAAATAAAAAATAATAATAAAAATAAAAGAACGTGTCAATGTAGTAACAATTCTTACAAATAAATAAATGTCAAGGTATTGTACATAGGTGAATTTGTATGTACATGTCAACACACAGTAACTTAAATAAGTGGCACTTCCAGAAACTCTTCTATATAATAGAAGCAATATTTGAGAATAATTTTTTAATAGCATTTTTAAACAACACCGAATTTAACAATCTAAGCTCGTAAGGTAAGTGATTGAACAACATATATTTTAAACACATGATATTTGATATTTTAAATTGCATGGTACAAGATCCCAACTAAGGTCGTCCTGCACCTATCTGCTTACCGAATGAAAAGTATTTTTTATCAAAGATAACATGTAAACAAATATATCGCAAATGGGTTGCCTAATGAAATATGTTCATAGCTATCCTTAATTACAGATACTGTAATTCATTTTCTTTCCAACATTGCGCTCACGTGCTTACTAAACGAATTTAATACCAAGCAAAGTACAAAACATGAGGAACATGCAAAAGTTAAGTTGCCTAATTTTTACTGGTCACTATTACCGGATTGCCCATTATAAAGAGGTGCGATGATACTAGCAATTTGTACTCATCTTCTTGCTCAACGAAATATATATTAAAATAAAGATAATGTTGCGAACACGGTGGTACAAGGTTGCTCGGAAAAAATTGTTCATAAATCACAGTTGCCAGACTTTAAAATATAAAAATTGGAGGAAGCGGAGAAGCATTGAACGTACTGTAATGGATTAATGATAGTGTACTTATAATTACTTATTATTTTGATTTTTGGAAAACGTTGAAGTCGTTAACACATTATTTTCGCTTAAAAATTTATTATTATTAAACAATCGAAATACAATAAAAATATTTGACAATTTTTCAATTAAGTACTAATTCAAAATCAGATTCATCAATTAATTATCTTCAAATTCTGAGGGATTGTCAACATCGTTCAAATATTATGTAATGTTTTCAGTTAAAAGTTTGCAACAATAATCGTGGACAAAGTATAGTATTTTATTTGCATATAATGGTTAAAATTCACTTGGATAATTTACAGCCATTATTATCATCGTTGAATAATGCAAAATATCATCTAGCTGGTGAATCGGATTCCGAATTTAATAATTGAAAAATGTTCAAATATTTTTTTTTGAATTTTGGTTTTTTGATAACAATAACGATTTTTTACAGGAGACTAATGTGTTAATGACTTTCCTTTTCTAAAAAAAAAATATGAATCGAGGAATATATCTTATGTTTAAAATGTAAATAGCTTTATTAGACACTTTTCTGAAATAACAAATTCCCCAAATATCTACTATTTATCCTTCCGCTATAGTTATTGGATTGTGCCTAATTTCATAAATTTAACCCTACGCGTTTAGGAAATACTAATCATTTCACATCCTGTATGTCGAAAATGAAACGTTTTGGGATATAAATTTATATACAGCGTGTCCCGTTTTTCATATTAACACCTCTGGAAATGTGAGAAGGCTGTGGAATTTACCCAAACCAATATTTTTTACAAATAATAGGTACCTTGAAGAGCTGTTATATTCTACTAACCATTTTATTGATGTGGCAAAAGGCTGGACTACTTCGATTTTTTAAAATGTCGTATTTTCAGAAAGTGGTATTAGGCATTCTTTTATAAAAAAGGAAAATATTACCAGGCTACTCAACACCCATCAAAATACCCATATGCCAAATTTGATTGACAAATATATATTGAGTGTTTCTATGGGGTGCCAAATTTCGAGTGAAAACACATACCTATCGGACAGAGAAAAAACACAAACATTACAAATTTAACACTTAATTGCGGCCACAGTAAAAATAATTTAAGTACAAAAATGTATTGAAGTATGAATGTTGAACAATCTAAGGCTATGTAAAGTATTTTTAAATTTAAGAATACGACTTGAAAATGTCATGGTAATCTTTGACCTGCTTATTGTAATTTTTAGTTCTGATTTTTCGAAGTTTTGCAACCTATAGAAAAATACTCAATAGACATTTGTCAAATTTGGTATATTGGTATTTTGATGTGTGTTGAATACCCTGACAATATTTTCTTTTTGGTAAAAAAAGTACCTAATACCATTTTCTGGAAAAAGGACCCTTTTAATCGTAGTAGGCCTGGCTTTTGTACATAAATAGAATGGTTAGTAGAATATAATCTCCCTCGAGGGTACTAATTGTAAAAAAATTGGCTTACAATCTTCTCACATTTTCAGAGATGTTAATTTGAAAAACGGGACACACTAGGCTTTTCATCTTATTTTGAAGTCTAGAAAATGCAGTTAAATTTATGCTATGCGTTTAGGTTAAGAATCACCCTGTATATTTTACATGCTTAAATATAATATATTCATATAAGTAAAATTTAACGACCAGGAGACATCTTTTTCGAAATAAAATTGGTTTAGATGTAAATATCATCCAAGTGGGCAAGAGCTAATATCGTTAATGTAATGAAACAAACGAACATCCACATCAGGTCGATATTACGGCCTCGTGGGCCGAGGCTAGCGGTAAATGACAGGTATGAAATAGTCCGCGAAAAGAGCACGTGCACGCTACCGTCACTTCCGGTACACCCCCGTCGTTCCTTCGCCGACTATCATCCTCTACAGCTTCATTTGTCTAGACTAGCGCACAGATGGTGAACTAAATTCGACCCTTCCAGTTCGGAGGATGTGGAATGAGGGAGGGATGTAACTTATTTTTTCTGTGTATCTGCGAAGAAGGTAAGGCTTATTAAGATTCTTCGAATGTTCCAAACGCATGTGTGCGATTTCCAACAGGTGTACCTGTTACATTTTGTTATATAATTATATTATTACTATTACTTACATGTTTATGATGAGATCGTTTTTGATTTACATTTTATTGTTTTAGTTTATTATTATTTTTTATTAAAAAAATCCAGTTTGAAATACTAAACTTTGTTCACTTAACCCCCCCCCCCCTGTCAAATTTCTGGCTACGCCACTGCTCACCATTATGTACATATTATTTAAGTTATAGGTATATAGATTTGTAATGTGTAGGTCACTACTTTTATAATTACAATATTTCTTTGTTAGTCATTGAAAATCCATTTCGGGCTGGATTTTTTTGCTGTTTATTCTCCAGTTGTCGGACTCTTTTCGATTTCCATTAATTATATTCCTAGAGCATTGATTCCTGTGATGTTCCTTTACTCCACAGTTCCAACACAGGAGCGCCAGAACTAGAACTTCGGATATATTCTTGTGTCTGGCTCATCGTAATGCTTAACTAATTTTAGAATCTTGCAGGCCATCGATAAAGCTACTTATTGGTAACTGTCCTTGGAACTCTTCTGATGTAGTGGGATAGGCAGCTTCACCATAAGTGCTACATTTGCCTCGAATTGCTACAGGTTTTAATGGAAGCGATGTCGGCGGCCTTCTAATTGTGCTTGGTAAACGTGTACCTCATTTCCAAAGCAGTCTTCGGCGTTCTAGCGTTCTTAAAATATCCATAGCTTCACTCCATAGAGCAACTATTAGTGATGTAGCCTTATCTTCTTCTTACCAGTTATTTTCCAAGGCGGCTGCTTCGCACTGTTTAAGGTAAGTACTCCATGACACCTTCCCATCAAATGTTGGTGGATTAATCTTTGCAGATGAAATAAAACTGTTTCCAATCTTAATAGATTCCTTCACGGATAATTGCGACTGCAAATTTGTAACCTTATGTTCTAACTTACTTAAGCTTGCTGCACCTCACTTTTCAATTGAGTAATTTATCCTTCTACAGTTTCCTCAAATTCATTGAATGTAACTTTAATTGCCTCTTCTAACTTCTTATTGTTTTCCTGCAAACTGGTTTTCATTTTGTTTCTTAACACTGATTTCTTCTAAACTGTTCTCTTCTCATCATTTCTATTAACTGTTTGAATGTTTTCTCCATTTCTGTAGACTTTGCTCTGGTAACGGACATTCGCTCACATTCCTTTTTTGTGGTACGTCACACTTCTGACACCAATGTAACCTCTACGTTGACTTAGCCTAGAAATACGTCACGTAGAAAAACAAACTTTGACGTTTCAGTCATTCGCGTTCAGCTTCTCAAGATAAACTGACAAACTGAACTGTGGAGAAACCAATCCGCTTATATATATTTTTAGGGTTCTCGAAATTTTCGCGGTATCAAGAACGTGTCGGGTACTAATATGGTGTGGAATGTTCTAGAAAACGTCAAAATAAAGGTATTACAAAAGTTATAAATGCTAACGCAAACAGGAACATAATTAACAAATTAAAAAGGTAGATGAACGTCCGTAATAATATTTATCAAATTGTAAAACAATTTTAAAACAAAATTGAAAACTAAATTTGCAGACATTATTTTCACACACTGTTACAAATGAGTTACAACAATATGACCACTGCCATATAATTAAGGAATATACAGATATAAAGATCTTATGACACTTCCTTACTGGTGAAATGCTCAAACACACGCATAAACACTTAATATTGCGCGTGCTACAAAGCGTAACTAATTTACATCTCCAAAGAACATCACCTTAACTATTCCATATCATGCAATTAAACACTAGGCATAATTAACATTACAGTACACTTTATATCAACAAGTGTGCGGACATAAATAGCTGGCACTGTAATAAAATCTTTTCTGTGGCGCTATACCATTACACGACTAGCGTGTCACATATTTCCCGATGTAGTTATGCAACGTAACACTTAGTACGTTGACATTCAGTGGAAATGTAGGTATATTAAGATTTTCATACCTGCGTGCCTCTCTTGAAATAGTGTGTTGTACAGTCACAAATGATTTTAAGCGTTTAATAAACAAACTGATTATTTTCAAGGGTACCGAAGAAATACGAATAAATAGCAATACAAGCGGTATATCAATGTTTTAAAAATTTCTTGTTTTAATTGTATAGGCTGGTTCAAATTCGTATGTTTTTGAGAGTTACGAGTGAACCTGTCATAAATAGAGCAAAATAGCAATAGTGAAAAGCGCTTTTCTATCTTTAACCATCATCTATAGGGTGCTTTTCGGTGTCACATGTTTTTGCAAACTCCTTGTAGGTCGAAAACGGTAAGAGATAGAGAGATCCGGTTTTTGTCATTGTTATTTTCTTGACAAAAGAAACCAGTACTCGTTGATCAGATTTGCTGTGACAGAATTACCCATAAACCCCTTCAAAAACATACCAATTTGAACCACCATGTGCTTCAAACTGGTATGGTAAATATTTTTAGAATATAAATTTACTTTATAGACAAACGCTTCTTGAAAGTTGTTATTTTTTGCGCAAAATTTCAATAATAGCAATGGATAAACAAAACATCAATACATTTTATTTTTGTACTAGCTTTTGTTTTATATGTTACATTTGCAAGATTTCAGTACCTAAAGACATCATGATCATTTTTTGGTCAGAAATTATCTGACCTTAAAGTGGTAGGAGTTGTATTGCCGAGCTATTCGTCCTATAATCTTAAAAATCTACAGGAATGCTTTTATAAAATTTAACAGGTAGGTACATTAAATATTTAAAGTTGTTATATAAAGTTTTAATATAAAATTCATTTGTATTATCCATGCAAAATCAATAGTTTTAGAATTATGTGTTTAAATTAATATAAATATACCTATGCTTATTTTAAAGTAATAAAATAATTCCCCTTTTCCACGCAGTTGTTTTGACTTTAACTTCTTCTTCAATCCATCTTTTTCATTTCGTTTCTTATTTTATCTCTTATTTTGAAAATTCTTTTGATCTTTTAATTACGTAAGAAATCATTATTTGTCGTATTATTTTTTTCACTAGTTCGGTTTATATGCCGTTGGAATTTACTTCTTATTTTAAAAGGTATCATGATAAACAATTTCAGCTATATGTCTGGTGGGCGTCTGACGAATGACTCTAGCTGTTGCTATAGGTTTTCCAGGTGTAATTCAATGCTGGTCGGGGCATTAGCCCGCAGAGTAGTTGTTTCCTGGAATTCCGTGTTTGCAAAATATCGTTTCTCGCCGATCGCGATAAAGGTCGACAGCTTTCAATGGTGTCTACTGCATGTAGAACGCTTCGTGCCCGGACATTTTCAGTCCGGCATGGAGTAGCGAACGGCCGATAGATGTAGTTAGTTCTACACCGCGTACTCATGGTCCCTTCTGTCGGGTTAGACAGACGAAAGCAGCTAGGATTATTCGTCGGATACCTCACCTATGGCATACTGATGAGAGCTAATAAGCTCGAAACCGGTATATGTCTGGTGGGCGTCTGACGAATGACTCTAGCTGTTGCTATAGGTTTTCCAGGTGTAATTCAATGCTGGTCGGGGCATTAGCCCGCAGAGTAGTTGTTTCCTGGAATTCCGTGTTTGCAAAATATCGTTTCTCGCCGATCGCGATAAAGGTCGACAGCTTTCAATGGTGTCTACTGCATGTAGAACGCTTCGTGCCCGGACATTTTCAGTCCGGCATGGAGTAGCGAACGGCCGATAGATGTAGTTAGTTCTACACCGCGTACTCATGGTCCCTTCTGTCGGGTTAGACAGACGAAAGCAGCTAGGATTATTCGTCGGATACCTCACCTATGGCATACTGATGAGAGCTAATAAGCTCGAAACCGGTATATGTCTGGTGGGCGTCTGACGAATGACTCTAGCTGTTGCTATAGGTTTTCCAGGTGTAATTCAATGCTGGTCGGGGCATTAGCCCGCAGAGTAGTTGTTTCCTGGAATTCCGTGTTTGCAAAATTTCAGCTTTATCCATTTTCTTGTTCATGTCTTTCTCCACTTTGCCTTTCCTTTCTATTATTACCATAAGTATTTATTTATGAATTTATTATTCGCTTTATACAGATTGTCAAGTATTGCTGAAAGTAACGAATAAATTCATTATTTTTGAAATTGAGAAGTTTTCGAAAAAATCCCCTGGTACGTCGATTTTGTTTTTAAAAAAGGCACTTTTTGACATACGACCATATTTGTGACGTCATCGTTGTTCGAGATATGACGTCATCGAATCTTTTTTTAAATAGCAACCCCCAATTTTGACCATGCCATTTGAAGGAGCGTGTCATTCTACATACACACATCATGAAAAATTATGGTGTTACATAACAAAAATTTCAAGAAAATAATGTTTGAAAATTTTAAAATTTAATTTTTTATCATCAGGGATCTACTGTTGCTCGGTGTCTCATTAATTTTGAAACATCCTGTATACAGTCGTCCCGAAAAACAAAAACAGTGATAGCGGTGACTTAAAGTGCACCCATTAATAATTCACATCACCGTCTCTGTTTTAATCTCTATCATAGCGGTGATCTAAAGATGACGATCGTTGTTAGTAATTTAAATAGTTAATGTGATTGTTAAGAGGAAGAATGCACATTAATAAATGACCTACTGTGATGTGAGCTCATAATAATTGTCCGTATAATTGCTAGTAATTACCAGAGGTTTTTACCAGACCTATTGCTGTTTTAATATCGTTATAATTAGTAGCGCAACACCGCTTCTATTAAAGCTGACACAGAAAGTGAGCTAATGTCGATCACATTTTATTGTTAAGCGACGACGCTGAACCGATGCATATAATTTTGTATCGCTTTGATCTCTGAAATACCATAAAAAGTGAGGCTGCCTTGCAAATGTTGCTACGTTTGCTAGACTATTACACAAACAAGAATTTCCAGTGGTGGGTTAATAAAGGGAGTGTTAAATTTATCACATGTAATATTTTTTATACATATAATGTCTTCTTTAATAATAATAATAATGTTTATTATCGGAAAAAAAAAATTTACAACTGACAAAATAATTAATTTAAAGTAAACATTATGGAACCCACAGAAGGTAAAACCTTTTTCGTGGGGTGACACAATAATGTAATACAACAAATACAACAATATAAAAACAAACATTATAATATTAACAGGTTACATTTTATGAACACCAAATATTGACACGTGAACATGCACATACACTTAAAAACATAATAACACATAACATATACAGAAGATGGTAAATTCTTACTTGAATAGAGGATAGTGATAGTGATTTAACTTTACAACACAGTAGAACTTTTTAAAATTAGAAAACAAATTCATATAAATATGAGTTTTCAATGTATACTCTGCATCTGGATGGGTTACTGGATAAAAAGACATACATCCGTAAGTAATCGATTGGCAATTTAATCGTAGATTTTTTAATATACAATTTTTTTACGAAATTTAGTATAAACCAATTTTAAAGGGCTCTAGATTCACTGATTCACCCTAATATGGCGTCTCTAATTTTTATCTTCAAAAATGTTCTGATAGGCCTTGGTTTTTATAATGGACAACACTTGGTACTAAAGTACACGTTTCCCTCGTCTACAAATCAAAAAAATTTGGTCAAAATCGTCCTGTAATTAATCTATGGAGCAAATGCGATAATTTTATTCACAATTTCTATATTATTTCAAAGAAAAAATAAATTTTTTAATGCTACGTGTAAAGAAAACTTAAACACTGAAGACAGTTTACAGCTTTAAACCAAAACAAAGATTCCGCCATTCCATTTTGATCACAAATACCCTGTCCATTATTTTTAATATTTATTATACTAATATTTTTATTTTTAATAAGTACTGCACGCGTCTCTTAACATTTTCGTTGTCAATTATGCTGGTTTATGTCACATATGAAGGATTTTATTATCTCTAAACATGATAATATCGTAAAATCGTTGTTATTTATGCTCGACGGCTCAAGCAATTTAAGGTAACATGGATAAAAAATCAACAATATCATAAACAAGTTGATATCTCAATAGGAAGAATTGCTCCCTGCAGATACAGCCACAATAGTGGTCATCCTGCGGGGGGCGTGAAAATGAAACCCCGCTGAGAGTGACCTTTGAACTCCCAAAAATTTACTTTATGAAACGTTATTGAATTGTTCCGTGATACTCCGATTTATACGTATTGATTTTATCTGAGTTAGATACTTTACATACAAAACATGGAAAATACAGACGAAATGCATTTTGGGGGGTAACCGAGATTAAGATAAGTAACATTCAGTTTAAAATTTGTCGGTTTCTGTTACTGGCGTATGTACACAGTTTTTCACAAAAATGTTACGTGGAAACTATTTTATTTTAGACTATTGGAAAAAAAATTCTATAAAAGTTGTATGACCCATCGATTTCAAAAATTTAATCACAAATGCAATTTCTAGATGTAAGTTATAAATTTTTAAAATAGAATACCTGATATTTCGCAATATTTTTCAAATTTATCAGTTCAATAATAATAAAATAATATCTTGTATTGCAGCATTTTTTTTACAAATGGTGTTTTAATTCATATAGAATTTACTGCACTCTGAAGACTCAAGTCGTATCATAAAATGAATTGCTCATTTCAAAAACCACAGAATAGTTAAATTTTCAGGAGACAAAAAAACTGTTTTTAAAAAATATATTTTATTAAAAGAAATAAATATCTTTTAAATAAAGTATTTAAGTAATAAAAAAAAACAATTTATTTCAGCCGACTTACGTGGTTTTTGAACGGAATAATTTTTGTCACTATTTTTTTTTTTTTTTGTTTAAAGAAAATAAAAAGCAAACGGCTAATTTCTCAGAGTTATTTAAATCAAAAATCTTTTAATTGTGTACAAAAAGGCACATAATCAAATTCTTCGTCATTACATCATCTTGGAGATTTAGCTCTTCTCCCGATGGCCACAGAAAAATCTCGTCATAAAATGGGATATACTGCTCGAGTATACTACTTTTTACCTGCTTAATGTTTTCAATTTTTTTGGGATTTATGGGCACACTACCCCTAGGATATGCCTGCTGCACTGGCATGGATAATATACTAACAGCTTTGTTTCTAGCTAGGTTGAAAGTGTGGGTGCCTAAGCCATCCTCTTGGGTAACCACAACTCCTTTTATTCTTGTCGTATTGGAAGGACATATAAGTGGATGGAGACATTGTATTTTTATGTTCCTTTGGTACGTTTCTTCCGAAACTCTCATCTGATAAACATGTTTTTTTAAATTTTATAAAAAAGTTTAGATTTGCTTTTGACATAATGGTATAATATTCTTCAGGAACGTATATACGATCACATTTTTTAAGTTTTTTCTTGATAACACCAAATTCCTGGTCATTGGGAAGAAACGAGTGACCTCGTACTGGGAAATAATGTTTTATTTTTGAAAAACGTTTTGTATCTGTCAGAGATAATAAAAATCTAATAACGGCATGGTTCTTATTTTGACCTGGACAATTATCTGAGAAAAACTACAACTCTTCGATATTTTTCTGCAAAAAGTGGTCCAGATAGTGAAGAATCATTGAGCAAACTTCGTTGGCTTTGTTTGCTAAGCCGTCGTGATAAACGTAAAATACAGATTTATCAGTTTTGAGGTTCTTGATTCCAAAACAGTTAACCCATAGTTGTCTTAGGTAAACCATTTCTTGATTGGAATGTTTGGTAAAGCCAAATTTTGCATAAAGTCAAATGGTTTTAACATCTAATCGTGCATCTAAGTATTCTAAGTACTCAACATATTTGCCCGAATAATGCGTTTGTTTTCTGGGAAAGTCAAGAATATGAGTATGTATTGCTTTTAAAACTTCAAGACGAGTCGTATTAGCCTTAGGATGTTGGCCACGTTTGTCATGAGGAGTTTGCGATTGACGAAGTAATTCGGAAAGACGTCTATGACGGTTTTCAGTGATGCCAAAAATAGATATAAAAGCTGTCTTACACACAACTTGCTTATCATTTTGTGTAAGAACGTAATATTTAAAGGCATACTCTCTTGATGTTCTTCCCTCTTTACGAGGTCGATGACTATTTACAGGTTTCTTTTCAATGAGCTGTTGCAGAAAAATATCTTGTTCGTTTTTAGTTTCAAACTATAGAGTAAGCTATAGAGAAAAGATAATTAATATATAAAGCTTACTTTCCATTTAAGGTTGAAGGTCACTTCCACTTTAGGTCAGAAATTTGGGAAATAGGTACATCCATAAAATATATATCCTCAAAACAAAAGTTGACAGGCCTGCGCCTTTTAGTTTTTGCGTCCAAACGAAAAAATTTGGTGACAAGTTTTTGGTTGGTCATTTTGTATAATATCTCAATAATAATTTATTAAACAACTTGAAATTTAATTCATAGGATCAAAATAAGAAAGAAAGTACTACAAATAAATTTTCGAAATTTTGGAAATTCGATTACTGCTTATGCCTACAAGTAGTATTTCTAAGGAAAACGGTAAACTAGAATACGTTAAGAATTACTCGTTTACAAAAACACAATTGTAAATAAAATATATAAAATACCCGTTTACAAAAACACAATTGTAAATCATGGCTAGTCTCTAATAAAATATTTAATAAAACAATCATAACCTTAATCTATCACTGAAAATGGTAGTAAAAGAAGTTGTTAAAAGAAGATTTTATATGTAATTTAAGATTAATGATGCATAAAACTCAAAGTGATATATAGAGAACATTAGAATTAAAATAGCATTGAGGCTTATATAAATCATAATTAATACTAATTAGTAAAATCTTATGCTAATTTGATTGTTTATTGCCGCAATATTTGTCCAATATTATGCTAATGTATGTAAATGTATTATTTCTACATCGTTAAACCACCTATAGTAGCCGACATCACTTCAATAATTGCCAATATTTACACTGTAATCATATTCAAATAAGTATATCAACAGTACTAAGTATGTATAACTCACACCCTGATCTTTTATTCACGTGTTTAACATTGTAGACGCAATTACTACAGCAGCAATTGGTTTCCATAACAACCAAGAAATTTTGAGTTATGTGGTTTTCTGTAATTCAAAGAGCACATTATTTAATCATTGTCGTTTTGTCAAATAGAAAAGTTGTCTCTGATTATTATGTATTAAACAAAAATGAAATAATCAATTAATAATACTTATTATGTCATGTTTAAATATAAAATGTTTTTCAAAATTTCAGTTATGTCTTATAAATCTCTAACAACGAGAAGACGTAATAACTTGTTTTGGTGATTATTAAGAAATCAATAAATGCTAAGTTCTCACGAATAATTATGAAAATATATGTAATACTGGTTTTTATTTTAGATTATGCCAACGTTCTGGATGTATTGTTTGAATCTCATTCAGGGCTAGTAAGCATAGTACCAAAGACAAAGATAAGTAAAACTGGAAAAATTAAATATGATAATTCAATAATTAAACAAAAATTCTCAAATCCTCATGTATAAAATTTATTATAATAATTGTTATTACTTAAGAGCTATTGAGGCGTGGAAATAACAAAGGTGCTAGGTGCCAAAATCAACCAGCAACCATGGAAAGAAATATGTATATCCTTAATACTTTCATTATTTCAAACCTGAAAAATTCAAATCTTAAAGCTAATTTAGCTCCTTAAATTATCTTTATTGCTTAAAGTAATACAACATATTATCGGTCAGTGGTCGCGCGGTTTAAGGCGTCAGTACTTGAATCGAGGTGACTGGATCGCTGTGGGTTTGACCCCCGCAGCCGGTAGACCGTATATAAGCTATATTCGTGGAGAGATTGGCACCCTCTCTGCGGGTATGGTAGGGTGGAAGAATGTTAGCTTGGGTCAATGTGAGAGATTGATACCGGTTGGCATTTGACTACCCCCCTAATTAATGAGGTTTTCCAGGTTTCCCTCATTCCTTCACTGAATGGTGGTTAGGGCCTACCAACGTAAGTCGTTCCTGGGCGCAAATGCGGCCTGCTTAATAATAATATGCCGCCCCCTCTCCCGCACAAGTCTTCGACTTCTGGGCTAATCCTCGTGATTAGAATGAGGGGTAGAGATATTATTATTAATATTATAAAATTAAAAAGATAGATATAATTTTCTAAACAAAATTAAGGTAGAGACTAAGATGTCATATTCCAAATTCGTAATTTTTTTGTAGAAAAGCTTGTGATTGGGGTTATACAGAAAAGGTAAGAATTTTTTTTCTCATTCAAAAGTCGTCTTCTTCAACTTCGAAAGAGTTTTACCTTCTTCAGGGTATTTTGCTTTACAGGGTACAAGCTGAGAATAACTCCTTTGTAAATAATACACCTGGGTGATTTTTATCAGTTTTAATATGAACTGCTTTGCTGATATTGATGTTTTTTAAGGTTGGAATATTGAAAATTTTCCACTGTGTTATGTCTACAACTGAAAAACGACGTATGTGTAGATGCTAAATATTTACCTTCCGGAATCATAGCCTTTATTTACACTACCGTTTCTCAATGACAGCAAAATCGCGATTTAAGCAAAACCAACCACAATATATATATTTCCATAATCCGGTAGACCGTATATATGCTATATTCGTGGGAGAGGATTCTGAAAGAGCCTGACGACGTCTAATGCTGAAGGTTATAATTGATGTTTGTGAAGCATGTAGCAAAGACATGCATTCTCTTCAAGTGTCTGAAATCTAATCATAATCATCAGCAATCATAAATGATAGTTCTTTTGTAATCACAAGAGAATATTTTCCGTAACTGTAGAAGGAGAGAAGCATTTAAACAAATTTTCGTCAAAAAAATAAAATTTTCCTACCAAATAAATCAATTTATTTTTAACAAAAGTTTCCCGAGAATAAATTATGTTTAAATAAATGAAATAGTTTGCTGAAAAAACATTTTATTTTTATTTCGGTGAACCATTGCTATATTTAATCCAATGTTTCTCTTGTTTTCATGGGATAGTTCCACATACCCTTCTGCTTCGGTACTAAATTTTCCATCCCCCATGTCTTTTTACGGTTAGCAAATCCGCACCTTTATTTACTAAAATGGTATTAAACTTACATTTTCAGCATAAATATTAGCAATATCGAATTTTTGAAAAAACTTTAGCGGTTTCTAAGTACTAATTGTTTGTTTATTTACAACAATAATGGCAACGACTCCATGAACTCATTTTATTTTATTTTATCTGATAAATTATTGTAACAAAATTTGTCAACTAGACAGTACCTCGATTTCTTAAGTTTTCGAATTGTTCTTTTTTGTTCGCTAATTAATAGATAACGTATTGTATGTGACACGTTGGATTTTTTTCCCACTTAAATAACATTTTTTTAAAACTGAACAGCAAATGCTTTACTGCCACTGGGAAAAAATTAAAATTTTCTGATGAATGATTTAAAAACAATTAAAATATTAATTATTTTCACCCCATCCAAATTTTATTTGAAATTTTATTCGTATCTAGAATAATAACGAAACCTTACTTTACCACACTAATAAACCACCTTGTATGTGAATCCATTTTGCATACCACCATTATTACAATAGGTATTTCTAATTAAGTCTTTTGTATATGCTTAAATGCATAAACCTCATTAAAGGTTCTTATACGTGATTTCAGAAAAAAATCATTCTACGTATATAACGTAAAGGTAGGTAACCAGCGACTGGAATACCAGTTTGTTAGAGAATATTTAAATGATTGCTAAACGATGATGATATTTTCTGGTGCAGTTGATAGTTATTTAAGAAGAAAGCACGTAATTGGATCGTAAAGTTATTTCGTTAAAACTGTGATGGAGACATCAACGTCTAGGAAAGCCACGAACTCAGGCTTATATTCTGAATTATTAGATAATTAGTTAAGATTAATGCACATAATTTCGACCTTAGAAAGCATTTATTTAACGTTCTTTAAATAAATTATTTATATACGTAACCGTTAATGTCCCTATTAAAGTAGTGTATATTCTTAGGATATTTAATTATTGTTATTGTTAATTATTCTGCAAATGTTTAATTCTACTGCAGATTATAGCTGACATAATTTTCTATTGGCAGAAAATGCAGCGTCATATTAAAGTTCAGGGAACAGTGTGTTCCCAGATGGGGATGGGGGTTAATTTTTCAAGAAAAAGTTATTCTTGATAAAAAATTTTGTTTGTCTTTCGAAGCCATGATCAGTAATCTGATGTAATCAAAGATACAGGGCGTTCAGAAAACTTCAAAATGTAAAAATTTGTATGAGCTTTTATTTTTTATTGAAAACTTTATTTAACAAAGTTGTTTGACAACACAAGAAATACTTACGGGGTTCGGTCAAGAATGAGCAGTAATCTCATTTCACAAATAAATAGACGCCGCGATTTTTATCTGTCTTACTTGACATAGTTACCATGGATATTTTATTATCAATATCAAAGTCAAAATATTTATTTTTATTAATTGTGATAAGTTAAAATGGAGCATACCGTATGTAACTCCCAATAAATAAAAAAAAAACTGGGTCTGCGTCGGACCAGACGGTGGAAGTTATACTTCTTTTAAAAAAAAAACACTTCCTTTCAAAGCCTGAAAAAAAAACTTCCTTTCAAAGCCTGAAAAAGAAACTACCTTTCAAAGCCTGAACGTACAAAAAAAAAAAAAAAAGTTCTTAAAAATTTGTTCTTCCTTTTGAGCGTGACGCGGTTTCTCGACCAACATCCCATCCCAATGTGTCTAACGGGCGCAAAGAAGTATAACTTAAAAAAAACTGTAACATTACATGAAAGTGTACGTATATAGGTGCTTAAAAGACGAATGTTAAGATGTCGTTAAATACAATTTATGGATAATATCTTCAATGTCTACTCTTGTAGACTGCGCGTTCCTGTATGAATTTACCCTGTGTCTACTTCATTAAATTATTTAAAATATATTTTCTTATAAAAGAAAGTTATTTAATATGTTACATTTATACATCCATCGAAGAAACGGAATACAGGGTGTAAAATATTTAAGGAGGTAATAGCATGAACCAAAATAAGCAGAAAAGTCTCAATAAACATGGGTCCGCAAAGTAACGGTTGGGGAGATATGGAATGTTTTTTAGCCCCTTTCTTTATTTTGCAAAAACGTTGTGTATTTTCTTATAATAGTGGTTGATGTTTAGTGAAATAAACAGTACGTAGCTCAACTTTCTGCAGAACACACTGTATGAGTTTTTGGAAGACATTCCTTTGAATCATAGGCAACAAATGTGGTTCTAGCATGATAGTGCTCCTGCTCATTTTTCCATGGCCGTTAGAGAGCATTTACACCAAACTTTTCCACATAGATGGGTAGGAAGAGCCGGACCTGTTTTATGGCCTCCAAGATCGCCTTATCTGAACCCTCTAGATTTCTTTGTTTGGGGATATTAGAAGACATTAGTGTATGGTACTCCTGTAAATAACCTGACAGAGCTGCAGCTACGGATTAATCAAAAGTGCAAAAAATCCAAACCAAGGAGAGTTCGAATATCGTTGAGAAGAAGATGTCGTGCCTGCTTGGAAATGGACGGAGGGCGCTTTGAACATCTGTAACTTTGTTTTTTGTTTGTTAAAAGCTTCCTTTGTCGGTTTATTCCTAATAAAATAACATGTTTGAAAAACGAATAGTGGTCCATATTTCCTCAACCGTTACTTTGCGGACCCATGTTTATTAAGACTTTTCTGCTTACTTTGGTTCAAACTATTACCTCCTACAATATTTTGCACCCTGTATAGCAAATCAAATTTATTGCCACCATAATTATTATGCAAAATACATAAATTGCTCGATTAGTTTGATAGTTAAAAATTAAATTAAAACACTAAAATTGGTACACAAATTTAAAATAGTAATTGTTCTGAAATCGGTTAATTTAAAAAGAATGTACAAGTAACGTAACAAGTTATGCGCACAGTCTTTGTCGGTTGTCACGCTTCTCTTAGGTAACCTTAAAATTTCAAATCAACGTACGTTTAAAAACAAATCGTGTTATCGTTATCATTTTACTGTTTTGTAGTGTGTGCGTAGTAACGTTTTGTTCTAAACGTAATTTGCTGACACAGTAATGTAACAATGATTATAATAATGAACTTATATACATATAAACGGAGAGTGTATTTAAAATACACTGGAGAGATCCTTTCTCAATATTACTAGTTTTTGATGTAGCTAGAGGAATTATTATTATTATTTGCTCAAAATGGAAAAGTAACGTACACCACAAAAAAAGATGACAAATTTAAATTAAAAAAATACATAAATACTCGTATACGGGGTGTTTTTAAATGAATTAGCAAAAATGGTACCAGTGAATGTAGAGCCTTCAACCCTCTTATTTTTGGCTCTACATTCACTGATACCATTGTTGGTACTTCATTTAAAAACACCCTGTACAAGATAATTATTCATAATATTATACATAACCATCTTTACATTGATTTTCAATGGTAACTGTAGTTCCCACTGTACACATTACGTAAAACTTAACTCTATAAATTGTGAAATAACTACTTTTTATTTTTTTTCTTCCAACACTTCAGTCGTCCAGTGAAAATCCAGTTGAATACGTAACAGGCTTCAGCACTTCATAAAAAATACATATTTCTTAGTTTTAGATAATGGAAGAATCATTAATTTATGCGCATAATAATGTTATAAATGGCTTGTTGTTCCACCTGCTAAGCGAGTTAGTTACTTAATCTAACAGTAAGAGAATTTTTTTATACATAAAAATAAATAGGAAATAGAAATGTCAGTGGTGTCGAGGATATTAGTGTCATATTGGTTCTCAAGTAGGCATATTTATACAGGGGTCGAGAAAGTAGCAGCATTGAGTGGGTAGAAGGAAACAAAAAATACTGTTAATAAAAATATTACGCAAATAAAGAGAATGGCATGCTAAAATCATAATTTGTGAATTCAGGTATTAGAGAAATAATGTGTTTGTTTATAAAAATATATAAAAGCCACATAGATCACTGATTCCAGAACAGTGTTCATATTTTGTATGATTGCATCTTTGCTTTCTATTAATTACATATCACAAATTGTTAGAATATAACTATACATATAAAAAAATTAATTAATGATGCCTATATTTATATAATTTAAATAGATACTATTCCAACACTAATGTTTTTTTTGCTTGATTGATATCTACATGCCTAATATTATTGAGTTTGATCTGTAATTCTATTTCCAAAATTAATTCAAATTATGATTTAGTATATTTATATTATAATGCATTTCACATCAGAGCGTGCTTACTTATATCTATAAACTATTGGAATTTTTTTATTGCAAATGCTCTACAGCATTCTTCTTCTTTCTAGATATTTTCCAAAGTGCTTGTTAGTTGTTAGTAAATGATTATAATAAGTGAATGTCTCGAAGTTTCTTCAAATGAAGTGCCACTCATATGTAACAGGGCACGCGTTCAAGACGATTTTTTCTTTAAACAAGACAGTCAAAGAGTGTGATTTAATCAGAAATATTACAACCGCACTCATAAAATTACTGAAATTGATCTACAAAAAAATATGTATAAGTTAATAAAATATGCTTTTCTGATAACTCTCGTAGCATATGATATATACCTACTTGTGTATAACTGCAATATCAAAATCTGTGAAGTATAGATATCTTTTTATTCCAAATTTAAAACAAGTAGGTATATTTCTAAATCTTCTCAGGTATAACGCAAACGCTTCTTGGAACTACTGTAATATCCAATAACATCACTTCGTGTAATTTAATAGCTATATTTCGGTTTCAGTAGCGCCGTACAGCGGGGGCGTTGCACGCCACTGCGAGTGGTTGAACCGCATTCCGCGATTCACTTGTTCTTCCATGTGACGTACGATCCCGATCGCGGAGGCTGTGTGGTGTTTTTTATTGATGGGTATCATTATGGCGTTCTCTATCCACAGGCCGGAGTGGTATCCTTACGTGATATAAGTTAAATGAATCTGTTTTAGTCTAGAAGTAATTAGCTGTCTATGAAATCAGTAATTATTTTAGAAATATTGAAAATTTCCCCTTTGAATGCATGCAATATTAAAAAATGCTGACTGATTTTACTAAAAAACAAGTTTTTTTGGCTAGTTGACTTGAATCAAATATATGAAAAATGCTCTAATATACCATTATAAAAAATCTGAAAGATATATACAGGGTTTCGCATAAGAGCCGATACAGAGCAAGTGCATATAGGGAGTCTTAAAATATTGCAATTTAACCAAACATACTTGCAGGTATATAAAGTTGCACGCAGGCGGAGGTACAGGCCTTTAAAGTAGAACCAAATATTTCGAAAAAAAATTATAATTTTGAATTACTTTAATTTGGAATCGCCAAATTTGGAACACAATTTAAATTTGTTATTCGGCTTCTTTGACTATGGGTTTGGACCCATTAATTGAAACACTACAAGGTATTCTTTGAGGGTCACCCATAATATTATACTAAACATTTTTTCCATTGATCGAATTTAAAAAGAATGATAATATTCCAGGCATAATTTCATTTAAAACATATTTTTATTATTGTTAATTTTTAAAAAACTTTTAAGGTTTTCAAGAAAATATGCATTAATTGAAACAAGATTTTAATAGCGTTTATTAGAAAATATCAAAAAGTTAGGAGTGGGATTTGCCTTTAAAATTTTACAGTTAATAATAAAATAAAAATAAAATTAAAACTAAAAAAATTCTTCAAAATGGGCACACCATATTCTCTGAAATATAAATTTACTAGTAGCCAAAATTTTATTTTACTCTACGATTCGACAAATCTTCTCGGGATTCAATGGCTGAGGAATAAACAAAACCCTTGAATGTTCTGCAAAAATAATCACATTTATTGAGGTCTGGCGATGATGATACATTTTCTTCACCTTGTACCCTTATTACACTAGGACGTTCTCAGATATTATTGAAAAATGTTCTGTATCTCGAGCCCGTCTTTCAGCATTAGAAAATATGTCTCTTTATGGGGAATCACTCGATTTGGAAGTCTCCTACGATATTCTTCCACACTTTTCCTACAGGTTAATTCACAGAAACCTAGCACAAGTAACATGTCAGTTTGTCGCAGTGCAGAAATAAAATAGTTTTATTACCTACTAACTGTCAAATTTTAAAGACAAAGCCTACTACTAACTTTTTAACAAGAGTAAAAAGTGTTTTCAATTAAATTACGCGATTAATAGAAAAAGGTTTCGGATAATCCGTTTGCGGAACATCGTATATGCAATTTATATCCATTAGGTATGTACAATCGTTTGCAATAATAATGACACTCTCTTAAAACAGTTTTTGAACTTATATATATTTTTTCCGATTCATATTTTTGATGTAGGTACTGAGACTAAAATTATTTGAATCAAATTTCGATAATAGTAGTATACTCGCGTCAAGAATTCAGACGTCTTACGTCACGGCTGACGTTACACATTTGTTTTTATTGTCAACGTAATTTTCGATATTTGGTCGCGTTAAAAGCAATCATATTTTGCAATTTAGTGCAATATATAATGCAAACTTTTAATGTAGTATATAGTTTTACTACTATCAGTTGCAGTTTCTTAAATATTTTGATGAAAATATAATGAATTAGTCATTTGTTCGTATGACATAAGTCGTCTGAATTCTTGTCGCGAGTTTACATAAATATCGGCATTTTTTCTGGTTGATAGAGATGTTATTTCAGTGAATACGTCTTGTCCCTTTTATTACCGCATTTTCTGAACAAACTTGCTAATTTAGAGTTAATTTTAGCGAATATAACACTACGTCCTGATATAAAGGCGGTTATGGTAATATCTCGTGCTTTACTTAGCAACTCGTAGCCGCATGTCTGGTTAATAGAACAAGATTCAGATTAGAGATATTCATTTTTAGTCGTCCAAATCCAGCGCTCCGTCCTCATTAATCGAAAAACCACTACAGCCCATCACGAACTGGACATGGAAGCATACAGTATGACTTGTATGAGTTCCTACAGAATACGGAAATTACTCTAAAATATATTAGAGGTACATCTACCAGAAACTCCAGAACTTATTTCAAACTATAACAGGCTAAATTGAGACACTAAAACTGCTTGTAAACGTATTTTTTTACTAAAAAGCTGTTATACCATTTATAGAACTATAATCAAACACTAGCATCCTTTACACGTATTATCTCCAATACTATACACACCCATTGTTAAAAACCAGTATAGTCTGTATAAAAACTATTCTCTTGAACACTGCACTGAATTGTCCATCAGATATTTATGAGAGATTAAGTCTAAGTGCTCTCCTGACAGCTCTAAAAGCTGCCAGTTCTACTATTTGAGATCGAAAATTTAGATGGGAGTTCAAACTTGCGTCCATGAACGGGTTTTATGATATATATATATATATGATTTTTTTATTAACTTCTTGCAATATGAGAGGACCAAATAATTATTATTAACATCTATACGAAAATCTTGAAAAATGTTGATGTTAAAACTTTTATGTCTGTATTGCTGTGTGTTAAATATTTTTCAAGTGTCAATATTTGCTCAACAACTTTTATACACCTCTTTTACTCATATGTAATTTTGACTTGGTACCCACAGTTGTCAATTGTATTATACGAAGTCATAACGTAATAATAAACCTGATTTGAATGCTTGACTAAGCAATTTCCGAGTTGGTTGCCACATCGTTGGTTTAGACTTCTTGAGATTTCGGGAGAGCTTTCGCTTCAAATGAAGCTATGAAACTAATGGCTTTCTGGTGAATATACATATATATCGCGAATAAATTCTAAATTCCAGATATTTAAGCTCTCACATAATAATAAGAATAATATCTCTACCCTCATTCTAATCACGAGGATTAGCCCAGAAGTCGAAGATTTGTGGAGGAGAGGGGGAGGCATAATATTATTAAGCAGGCCGCATTTGCGCCCACGAACGATTTACGTTGGTAGGCCCTAACCACCATTCAGTGCAGGAATGAGGAAAACCTGAAAAACCTCATTAATTAGGGGGGTAGTCAAACGTCAACGAGTATAGCTTATATACGGTCTACCGGCTGCGGGGGTCGAACTCACAGCGATCTAGTCACCTCGGTTCAAGTACTGACGCCTTAAACCGCGCGACAACTGACATCAACATATATTAAAATTTCAATTTTTCTGGATTTTTATTATTTCTGTAGAGTCTTAGCCAGAATCTTCTCGCTCTCTCTCGCCCTCTTTCTCTTTTTTTTACCAAAATATTGGTATTTTCTACGTGTTTTACAGCTGCTGAATTTTCCCAGACGGTAAGATTTGTGCTCCTTATATCCATGCTAACGTGACTAAAGGTCTGTACACAGAGACTAGTTTCACTGTCAGAAATGTTAGTTCAACTAAAAAAATATATCCATAACTTAATGATAATCGAATATTTCTAACAGTTTGAAACCAATCCCTGATTCTTGTGTATTTATAATTAATGTGTACACTAGTTTGGGTGCATCGTTTGTAGTCATGGCCATGTGGCATTATGGCCCTTGATTTTTTTTCTTGTCATTAAAAGCTTTGTTTTATCAAAGCCTATAGAATGTCCTAAAGGTGCCCTATTTATGTAGCTTCTGATGTCTCACTGTTATTTTTTCCTTTAAGTGACATTTATGGTGGAGCAACTTCGTGCTGACGTTATCTCTTGGTATACTTTACCACTTACAGACGTATGTTGCATATTACTTTTGCAGCTAGTCTTAGAAAAGACTGCCCATATCTTCACAAGTTTTAGAACTTCCGACTCCAAGGCCTGCTTATAGAAGACTTCCGTATATACGTTTGCTAGATAAGAGAGAGAACCCATAGCTGGTCTTTCCGTTTGTTCATAGTCATAGTTCATGGTCTCTAAAGGATGCCCAAGTTTGACAGGTCTATTTATCATTGATTTTCCCTATGAGCCTTCGATAAAGTTTTTTCAAAGCTTATTTGATTGATACAATGACGTCATGTTAAACCTAATTAGGATACAATCTGGATCTAGTTCTTGCCAAGGTACATTTAATTCGTGGATTTCTGGATGAATATTGTAGAAAACTGTAGTAAATATAAAGAAACACAACTATTTTTGGCCACTGGGTATAGAGAACTAGATGAAGATTTGATATCGATCATATGATGAAAGCACTGTGAAGAATTCATATGGACATCTATCATGATGTAAAAAAATTACCACAGTAAAGGTATTCGAGATTAGAACATAAGAAATGACTGCTGAGGTCAGATATGTTACAAAAGTTAATGTGTTTTTATAATAGGTAGCCACAGGTTAAATTTTAATTGTCGATGCATTAATTTCTGCTTTGTAATTATAACCATACAGAAGTGGTAGGCCCAATTTAGATTTAAAAAACACTATTGAAATAATTATTTCCAATTAAGATTAATTAAATACTTGATTTATTTGTCATTTTTGATTTTAAAAAGGAAACTGTACCTACTAGAAGTTAACAGTCATATTAATTCCTCTTGTAGCTACTGTTGTTATTAGATTTTATTGCACTTTCAATTAGGTATTAAGAATATTGTGTGAAACTAACTACTCTGCGCACTCATGCCCCTTTCAAATTGACTATATATTTTTTTACTTAATAATAAAGCTATTTAAGCTAATTCAAATCAATTTTCCTACAATTGTTATCAATGAACTCATATTTCACAGACAAATTTGGACTCAGTAAATATCTAAAATCAAAATAAATCTAATTAAATCTGCTACATTGATAAAAATTTGTCTGTAATTTCACATAACTTTATTTTATTTTTGGTGTCATGGAAAAAAGTTGTTTGGGTTAAAAAATTATATACTTGTTAAAATGTACAAAAATACATACATGTTTAACTGAGTCCATATACATGCAGGATGTCTCCTATTAACAAATTATTAGAAATACAGTACATTTTATTAGTAGAATTCAATAATATACAGGTAAATTTATATTTGTAAGAAAGTAGTTCATAAAGCCTTGTCAGAAGCAGTAATAACTTCTGTGTATGAACATTTTTTTTTGTGAAATTTATCCATCCATCCTTTAAAATGTATATTATCCATCTTTTCCTCTAAAAGTGTATTGTTCATTCATCATCAACAAATGCATTGCAATTACATCTTATTTTTGACACATTAGTATACAGGGTGTTAAAAAAGAATGTAAAATATTTAAGGAGGTAATAGTATGAACCAAAATATGCAGAAAAGTCTCAATAAACATGTGTCCGCAAAGTAACGGTTGCGAAGATATGGAATGTTTTATATATTTAGCCCCTTTTTTACTTTGCAAAAACGTTGTGTATTTTCTTATAATAGTTGGTTGATGTTTAGTGAAATAAACAGTACGTATTTGACAGTTGTTCTCAGTGCTAATGGGAACGCCACCGAAGCGCGACGTCTTTATGTTAACGCTTATCCAAATCGCCAGATTCCTTCGCAACGCATGTTTGGAAGAATTCACCAAAGATTGCGTGATACCGGTTCTTTGAGCAAACAGTGCCATTTATCCGGAAGACCAAGGTCGGTATCCACTCCTAGAGCAGAAGAAGAAATTCTAGCACTGGTAGAGCAGAATTCAGGTACGAGTGTGCGGAGAATATCAGCCGAGGTAGGAATTAGTGGTCCTCTTGTTTGGAGAATCCTTCACGAGCAACTACTTTAGCCATATCATGTGCAACGAGTACAGGTCTTAAATCCAATAAATGATATCATCAAGCATATCTGGTTTTTTGCTGCTGGTTTCTACGTCATAATGCTGAAGACCCTCGTTTTCTTGCAAACATTCTTTTTACTGATGAGGCCGGGTTCACAAGAAATGGAGTGTTTAATTTTCACAATACGCATATTTGGGCCGATGAAAATCCTCATGCTCTAATAGAATCTGGACATCAGGCACGTTTTTCAATACGTAACATTTGGATGGGTATTGTAGGTGACAGGTTTCTAGGTCCTGTTGTTTTACCAAACCGATTAACAGGCGATGAGTTTTTGGAAGACATTCCTTTGAATCAGAGGCAACAAAATAAATGTGATTCCAGCATGATGCTGCTCCAGCTCATTTTTTCATGGCCGTTAGAGAGCATTTACACCAAACTTTTTCACATAGATGGGTAGGAAGGGCCGGACCTGTTTTATGGCCTCCAAAATCGCCTAATCTGAACCCTCTAGATTTCTTTGTTTGGAAATATTTGAGGACATTAGTGTATGGTACGCAGCTACGGATTAATCAAAAGTGTCAAGAAATCCAAACCAAGGAGGGTGTTTTCAAAAGAGTTGAGACGAAGATGTCGTGCCTGCTTGGAAATGGACGGAGGGCACTTTGAACATCTTCTGTAACTTTGTTTTTTGTTTGTTAAAAGCTTCCTTTGTCGGTTTATTAATAATAAAATAAAATGTTTGAAAAACAAATAGTGGTCCATATCTCCGCAACCGTTACTTTGCGGACCCATGTTTATTAAGACTTTTCTGCTTATTTTGGTTCATACTATTACCTCCTGAAATATTTTACACTCTTTTTTTAACATTCTGTATATTTCTTGGTTTTTACAAATATTTGTAGATATACTTAAGAGAAAAATTTAAAAAACATATCTTATTATTCAACTTTTGTTAAGGCGTTTTAGCGTTAATAACCTTTGAAAGTATTTAGTCACCCCCTACAAATAAAATCACAAGACCGTAAACACCCTGTGAAATTCTTAAAGAAGTTTTAATGTTTAGTGTTAAACTAATTAAATGATATCTGTTGTTACCTTCAGTTTTTATTTAGAAACAACAGATTCAAGCTGATACGGACGCCATTGAAGGAAAGGGCTTTAGCAGCACATGTTAACAGACAATTGTTAGCAAAAAGGCATCATCACGATCTGCTCATTACGCTCAGATGTTTTAATTACTGCTAGTAATTGATTGTCGGTACACAGCCAGAACCTGCTGGGCGCGTGCCCCACAGATGACATTCTTCTAACGGATAACTTTTGTGTAAATATTTTTATTCCTTTTATTTATATTTATCGCTTAATCATTTCAGGAAATTAGAAGATGCCGTAGTAAATTTTAGATTCTAACAAAATAAAAGATTGTATTTCTTTCTTTGGCAGACAAAATTTTGACTGTGGTTGTAAGGTATTTTTTGTTTGAATACTTTTTTTTATAGATATTGAATTCGGGTTAGTATGTATTGAAGAGGTCACGGGCGTAGCCAGAATTTAGTTTTGGGGGGGGGGGTTTGGTTTGAAGTAAATAAGACAACAAAAATATACTTACATGAAATTTAATACCTATATATTCATCGGAAAAATTACGACATAAGTATTTATAAAGAAAGTTCTTAACTTTAAATGAAATGCTTAAATTAATTTGGGTTTTGACATATCTGACGTTACAACAACAAAATGTTGAGCCCGTCTTACCCAGTTTCCACAAACTCGTAAGTTATTGGCAGCATCAATAGTGTCCACTTCAGTGCGATACATTTCATTATTTAAATATCCCCACAAGAATAAGTCCAAATGATTTAAAGTCAGGAGATCGTGGCGGACATGGTACCGATCCTCTTCGTCCAATCCCTTGGTATTAATACTTGAACACGCTGTACATGGTACGGATATAATTGAGCTTCGTGTATGATATGCCATACTGCTGCAATACGCCGTGGACGACATGGACTCTCCATCTCTTCCATGATTGGGTTGGATGGTCTTAATTATGTTATCGTGGATCAACGAACAAAGTCAAAAAGCTAGTTATGTTTTGTTATACTCACAATATATTTAATATTTATTAAACATTATCAGCTTCCTATGAATTATGAAGGAAGAAACCAGATAGTAGAAGCGTAGGCAGATAATAATGTCAGGATATTTCTTAGAGACAGTGCCAAAACGGCGCAGCCACAATCAGCTAATGGTACGATTGTAAATAACATGACAATGCAAAGTAGGCGTTTGCTGGAATCACTGACAGTACCGGATTATTCTATTACCACTTTCTAAGTGATAAGTTGCCCTAAAAACATGATTCTCGTCTATCTTATTTCAGTAAAACTTAATTCAGTGGTACAATTTTATCCATAAAAATGCCACAGTTTTATTTATTTATTGTTGTATATAGGATGGACGTACTATACCCCAAACTATTATGTTTGAGCTCATCATGCCTTTTACGAATGTCGTAGGTTTAAGAAATACAGGGTATTCATGTGTTGTGTGGAAAAATTATTATGTCGAGGCATTTTTTGATCGCTAGCTAATAATTTTGCACGAATAATAGATCACACGCAAGCAAAATGCGGTAATATTTATTGGATATGAAAATCTAACACAACACAGATTCAACAGATAAAATGATTATGTCTTGATTTACCTAAATAATACGGTGAAACTAGCGCTCTCTAGGAGCAACGTGAAAATAAACTTCAAATTTGTAATTCTCACACAAGAAAACCCGACACTACCAATTTTCAGAGTCATGCTATCAAAACTTTCTCAATTATTGAGAAATTTCACAATAAAATTTAAACCTTGAACACCCTGTATATCTTAAACCAGCGACATTCGTCACATACATGATGAGCACAAACATAATATTTTGATGTCTAGTACCTTTCGGACTCACCCTGTATACTCATAAATTATTTTTATATTTTCAAAATTAAAATGAAAGTTGCTATTCATTGCCTAAATTTGAAGACATGGGCTGTTGTGAAAAATTCCTTGAATAATTTTATTCAGTAAAGGCTAAGCTTTTGTAAAGTCACCACTGAAAATGCCAACAGTGAAGAACAAATGAACATTTAACAGCATTGGATGCGACTAGATACAGAGGTTACTACAGAAAGTCTGATATGATCACTGTTACCTTCGCGGTTCCTGATGTAGCAGCCTTAGAACTAACAATAGAAATTGCCCTTCCAGGGATTACTATAGTAAATCGGATCAAATAGAGTCACTCTAGTCCAAGAACGACAAGGACACGTCAAGCTAATTTGAGCTAATGATACTGACGATAACCAGTTACCTAGACCACGTAACAACCACAGTTAAGATCTGTAGAACATCACTCATTAATGATCTAAAGAAAAGTTCTAATACTATGCTATTCCAAATTATATTCTACCTAAGAGGAATTTTTTGTGCGTTAATGAGCTACGACGGTTAAAGTCTGTGAACAGATCAAATCTTCGGCAGTCTTCTCCAGGGATGGACGACGTCAGCTACGTCAAATCAAAGTTTACAGAAATATTTATTCTGTAAACTTTGGTCAAATCGACAATATCATAGTCGACGTGTCGACAATGTACTGATGTCGATTTCTTATAGGGTTTACTGACGTCAACAAGTTTTAAGTTATTACTCGGTCTTCGACCGGTCTTTTTAAATAGACAACAGACCATTGTGTTGCACATACGAACACTACACAACTAATATAAAATATTGTTAGAATTATGAAAAACAGTCACGGTCAAGATCTTATGAACTTATTAAATAACACAAACATAATCCATAAAATGCAATGTCGACATAGTCGTTATTGTTGACATTTTCGACATACTCGACGCATTATTGTCAAAGCGTCGATCGACTATTATCTCGATGCCCATTCCTGGTCTTGTTTCGATTTTTGTTTATATAGTTCAATCATCTAAGATACAACTTCTTTCATCTACTCCATTTTCAAAACCCTCATCAAAAACCTATTCAGTCACGTCAGCCAATTTTTAAAAGAGAGAAATCTGACGAAAGTAGACTGCGAAGACCTGATCTTTCCATCGACTTTTGCTATCGTTGGCCACTAACACATAGATTAGCAGAACGAATTGGTCTCTGCTATATCAAATCTTTCAAAAATCCCTCTCGCGTGTGCCCAGCTGTTGAATATTTAAAAGATAGGATCATTTAGTTACATTAGTAGGTACTAAAGAATATATTATTCTTTCACAGTGATAAGTTGATGTAATACCTACTAGTTCAAAAGGAAATAACTAAGTAAATACTTTAAGAATTATGACGACATTAATCGAATTATGCTCGCCTTTATTCTGTGTTTTTTTTTTGAGAAAATATGTGATTGCAACAGTAAAAAATATTAAGTACTAATCTATTTGGTAAAAAATTGAGTGACATAACCATTTACTAATAAATAATTGTCAATCAAATCTTGCTGTTCATTATATTTTGCTGAACTTTCATTAATCCACAGGAAAAAATGTTTTGTCATTTTCGTGGTTTTAATAAATTTTACGCCTAATAAATATCGAATATTGTTTTAATAATTGATTTAATACGACCCTGAAAGCTGCCGACCAACCAAGTGCAGAGCCGTGTATGACTGGCGCCATGGCGTATTAAGGTGTATGCATTTATTCAGGAGGTACCCTACGAGAAGGTGAGTTCATAAACACAATGGGAATATCAATAATAAGGCAGAGCTTCTAATGATTACAATAGGGTATGTGAACTGCGTGAGGTGGTTTTCAAAAGTTTGTCGACCCAAACAATTTAATCTGTTGAATATTTTAATTCGAAACTGCTTCAAGAGATCTCAGTGATGTGACTTCTGTCGAAACTAATAATTATTATTAATACGAAGAAAATGCAATAGATTCAGGAACTCACAGTGTGGTAGATCATGAAATCTCTAGATATCTATCCGAAACAACCTTTGCGAAATATTATAGGGTGACGTATTTTCAGGTATGTCTTTGAAAATCGATAGCTCAGCAAAAATACATGGAAAAAATATAATGGGACCCTCAGCACACACCACTTTTTTCGTGGACCTGTGTTATTTTTCTGTTTTGGCTATCGTAATCACCAGAATAAATCACACAACTTTGCTAATTTAATCAATAATAAGAAATTTAGTATTAGTGCCCAATTGATTGAGAACAATCTACTTTATTTATACTTTTGGTGGAAATAGTCTGACTAATTGAAAAACATCAAACAAGTTTTATTACAAAGTACCTAACAAGCAGAACATTCAGAAAGACCAATGAAATAGGCACTTCAAAAAGTGTAAATCTGTGGGAATATTGACAAAACGAAAGGCAGTATCGGGTTTACAGATGCTTAACAGGTGCATCCTTTCGGTAGGTAAAGCACCCGAGTATTTGCCCTCTCACGATTTCGATACAAACACATCACTTTCCCACATGAAAGAGTAAATTAACTGCGTTGTAGATCAGGTTGTCAGGTATAATTCAAAAATTCTCACAGAGCATTTCTAAAGTGTATTTGTTTAAAGTATTTGTATTCATTGCGGTAAATGTTTTTTCGTAAAGGATACAGGTGTAGATAAACGACGAATTTTAAACGGTCTTTGTAATATAATTTTCAAAAAGTTTATACAGGGTGATTCTAACAAAAATGTGAATGTACAAGGGACTCTTACAAATACAATTTTGTAAAAAGAAATCAAAAAGGGCGAAAATGATTTAAAATTACACTTGTGCACTGCACTGTAAAACCTGATAAGGCGGCAAAGCATGCAATCGGCAACCGGACAAAAAATGGAAAGAAATTCCCAATGAATGGAGGTCCAGGACGTCCACGGCGTATGGTAGCAGTGTGGAGTATCATACACGAAACTCAATTATGTCTGTACCATGTACAGCGTGTTCAAGCATTAATACCAAGAGATTAAACGAGGAGAACCGATACAATGGCCGCCACCAACTACTCCGCGGACTAATGCCCCGACCGGCATTGAATTATACCTGCAGTATCTGTGTGAAACAGCCAAGAACCCTTGTCGGCCACTCCACCAGACATAGACCGGTTTCGGGCTTGTTAGCCCTCATCAGTATGCCATAGGTGAGATGACCGACAATTGAACTGGCTGTTCCTTCATATGTAGTTTCACATATAAATCGAGTGCAGGTGAGATGTAACTGGTCTGCTACTTCCTGCTCGGCCTAAGCGGCTCGACTTGCAGAAAGCGACCTACAATATCGTAGGTACTTAACCGCAGACCTCTCGCCCCGGGCGATGCGCCATTAAATCTATAAATGATACTGCAGGAAACAACTACTCCGCGGGCTAATGTCCCGACCGGCATTGAATTATACCTGCAGTATCTGTGTGAAACAGCCAAGAACCCTTGTCGTCCATCTCACCTATGGCATACTGATGAGGGCTAACAAGCCCGAAAACGGTCTATATCGTCTATAAGATAAATAATTGTTTAAAGTAAATTCAATTTTTGCGGTTGTTTCTAATTTAAAAACACTTGCTTTTAACAATAATCAAAGTAAAATTATCATAAACCATTAAAATATGAATTTACGCACGTTCGATACTATCAATTAAAGTGTTTAAGAAGTTACTTTGTTCAATGATTCCAAAAATTATCCATAAACGTGCATAAAAGCTCACCTACTTATTGAAAAACCAACAGTTATCCACATTTTAGAAGTTAATACAATACCATTGTACACTAATAGAAAGATTATCACAAATTATAACCCTTAAATTATTTTATGAAGAATAACAGAAAAAACTATGATTTTCAAATAACACCTTAAGAGTTAGTTTTCGCCACATAAACTCAAACAACGTGTCTGTTGGTTAAAACATTTGTACTTATTTAAGGTTCACCCTGTATATGTACTTTTTGCAGTATTACGTACACGAAAAAAAACCTTCGTAAAATAGTCACGAAATGGGATTCCTACAGTTGAGAATGCAAAGCTGTACTTTTTTTGCTACATGCTTTCACGAGCAGTTCAAGCATTTGAATTAAAATTAGGATTGATGCTTTCTGTAGCAATATATAGACGCCGAGTTATTTTAATTAATTTAACATTTAACATCCAACCTGTGATATTATTAAAATTGTCAACTAAAGCATCTTTCTCTATCAGTTTCTTTTACTGGGTTATAAATAAGACAACAGGTTGAATATCAGTACGCGGATGGGGTTGTCAGAGGTCATGACAAACGTAATAAACATACATCTTGACAAATCGATAGACAGTGAATACACAGATAACCGAATGTGAAAGGATTTTATTTATTAAACTCTTAAAAAGGTAATTGGATGTCGGATGGAAGTTGTATAAACCATACATTCTAAATTTATTTCGACAAAAAAATTAAAGTTTTGAATGAAGCCATATTTTATATCAGGTATTCTTTCACTTAAATTGCGCGGTATATGGATAATTAATAAAAGTTTATGGTTATCGGTAAAAAGCAAATATAACACGTATAATTGCATGTTCATTTTTTTCTCAAAAATAATAAATTATTATTAGACACATATAAGGACCGAAGAAGGAAGCCATAATAGTTGTTCAGTTGTGTCTAAAGCAACTGGTATAAAATCTTACTGTATTAAGTAGTAGATACGATTTCATGTTGGCTTTTATGTACGTAATTTGCATCAAGTGTTCTTAGATATGTAAATGATGATTAAAAAGAAGAGAAGCACTGATGGTGTTTTCTTTTAGTTTGTGGCTGTTTTCTCTATGATTATATCTGCGACGTCTATTTAAATGTGCTTCAAGGTTCAGTTTTAGGCCCGATATTAGGACCGGTAATGCTTCTTCTGTATTTATTTGATAAATGTTACATTCAAATCGACTTATCGATCGTTATTTCCTTTGTGCAGTGCGTATAGTATCACCGTATATATCTGTACCAAAAGCTCATTCTCAGTGGCCATATTTGATTATATTCGTAGTCTTATTTTAGGATTTTTTCATATTTTTACATGTATATTCTGTATTCGAAGTTCTAAATCCTAGAATTAAAAAAATATTTGTGTTTCTTAAATATTTTAAAAAGTCAAGGATATTATGTTAGAAATAGTATAGTGTAAAATTATTTAAACGTTTTTCTTTCTTATAATTCTTTAAATTCCAGACATACTGTAGATGTGCTAACCAGTTTATAAATTTATTTATTTTATAGGATTTATGTAATATTGTTTAATAAAATATTATACTTCCCAATAACTTTATGGGCCTTAATTTCGATTAAGAAAAATATATCTACTATGTAGCTACTGACTACAGAAGCTAATAAATATGCTAATGATATAAATATAAATACCTGCCGTTGAATATTCTATCTATAATTAATTTTTTCGGCGTGCGTTTGGTTTTAACTGTAAATACATAATTTCATTAATTAACTCACTGGGAGGATTTTATTTGTTTCAGCTAATTAAAAAGACGGCAGGTATTCAAAAGAAAGTAAAGCAAACGCAGAAACGGCCGTAAAAGTTATAACAGTACTCGCTGTAAATTATTTTTTGATGCTTTAATGTACGTATGCCAAAGCGGATTTATGAAGTGTGTCAGAGTATTTTCAATTGTAATTTATAAATCCCATTATAAGAAAATAAATTTCATATTAAATTTTAGAGCCATTAAAAATTGAGACCGTTAAACGGAAACTCATTCAGTGAGCCCCAGAATCCAAAGCACAGCGCCTCAGTTACTACGGACCCAATTTTTTCAGATGACGATTTGCTCCTCTACCGCCAACCCTCATAGTTTCAACATTTTTGCTTTACAAAATGCGAAACAACAAAATAATAAATAAAATATAGGCGAAAATTATTGACATTGCATCATTTCAATTTTTTTCCAGATCTCTCATTTCATTTTTGTTTAATTCGAAAATATGACTAGAAACTAAATTACTATACCCATCGTATCGCGTCGCCTTTGTAATACTTGTCTATCGAATGACCTGAACTTCAATCTAGAATTCTGTAATGTGCTGTAGTGTAGCGACACCAATGTTAGTATTTGGAAATATCAAGCCATAAATGTCAAAATTTGACATTTGATATTAATCCTGTAATATTATCTTTTAATTTTGTTTGCAAAAATGTACGTGTATTTTGCTACTATTTTAAAATATGTGGCCCTGACACCATTCCAATACTTCACACATAACTTTTGTCTAAATATTTTACATTTTTCATAAAAACACAATACTTAATATTACAGGTTGTATCAATTTATAAATTGATACGAAAACAGAAAAGTACACCTTAACAAATGTTTGACATTTGCCATAATTTATATGAAAACAATTGACGACTATGTCCAACTACGTCATTTGTGCTGTAGTGTACTGCCGCGCACGGTGAGTCACTGCAAACGGGCAATGAAACATGAGGAATATCTGATGATCACATGTACGAAAGGTTTAGGGCGCAAGAGCAATATATGAGAAAATGTACCTTGTTATATCTTACAAGATGACACTTTGCCTAAAATATGTAGAAGGGCGCTTTTGCGAATTATGCGTGACATATCAATTACGGTATGTGAATTTCCATATAAATAAAATTGAAAAGAGTATACTTATAGAAAAAAACGAAATAGTGATATGGCAATGAAACTATTTAAAATAAATATTAAAAGGTCGGAATATGAATCGAAGTGAATAAGTGTTAATGTGTGACCGTTGTAATGACAATGCTAGTAACCAATAGTGAATAGTGTGTATATATCGTGCAATGTATTCTACTCTTTTGTCCTTATGGTTGCAAAATTTGCCAATATTTGCGCGATTTATTTAATGGCGGGAAAATCTCTACTTGTAACGAATTGTGTCAAATATAACATTTTCTATCATTGTTATCATGAGACTGTCATGGTAGATTGTCTGAAGCTCAAAATAAACTTATTAACACCACATAATAATGAAAGCAGCAATAATATTTATATTGTTTTACTGTTATGCAAAATTTTACAACAGTTGTGATTCTCACACCATTACAATAAAAGTTGCGAAATTCGTGCAACAGTCCTTGAATTTCGCGTCCATAAGGACAAGGCTTAAGTGTTAAAGTGTGACATCCGCAGAGTGCGTATCAGTTAGGTGTAAGTGGGTGGTGATGGGTCGTTCCGATTTGTGGATATTAAACCCGTCTCAAGTGACACGCCCAGGTCATGCAACCTTCACTCTATTATTTTCAAACTTGGGTAATTGATAATACAAGCTAAAAATTTTAAATTTGGAAATAACTCCAACGATTGGGTATTAATAGACTTCACATTTTACTTAAAATATATGTATAGTATATATTATTATGAAGTTGCGATATTAAGTAACAATCCACCCATTATACTTAAAGACCTTTTCAAATGTAATGCAAGTGAGAAATTTTCTGAATGAACTTCCTTAGAGATAGATGAGACCTTGGACCTCTAGAATACTATATCTGAATCCAATGGACTTCTTTATCTGAGGCTGTTTGAAGTACCAGGTTCATTTTTTGTCACGAAGATAGCATAGTTTGGTATTCAATCTGCTGTTGTCAATAGATGAAAATACAACAGGGTTCGTATTTACATGACACTTTGTGCAAATGTTTGTTTCGAAGCAGGAGTGAACACATTTTGTATATAATATATGGTTTCCTAACAAGATTTGTTCTTAATAAAATGCAGGATGTTCTACAAGCTCTATGACAAATTTTGGTTAATGTCAGACATTTGTTCTTATATAGAGATCCGATTCGTTATTGTTTAAAAGTTAATTTAAAAATATAATTGCAATCAAAATAGCTTGATAAATAAAAATGATGGTTGCTATAACAACAAGTTTAAACATCAGTTAACCTTTATTAATCAAATTAACAAATTTTAAGACTATAAAAATTGATCAAAATGTCCACCTTCGACTCGAATGCAAGCCTCACTAAAGATTTTGTCATTCGACGGGATGAGATTTGAATTATTTCTTATCTGCTTAGCTGCATCCTGAATTCTTTCAAGTGACTGCTGATGGGTAGTGATTTCACGTGGTAGACAAGCTGCTTCATATGTCCCCATAAATAAAATTTCAAAGGATTTAGATCTGGGGATAGCGGTGACCATGTTATTGGACCTTGTTGACATATCAATTTATCGGGATATGATCAATTAACAAAACAGTTACATACTTGTCTCTCTGTATGTGATGTACCATCGTGCTGATACCAAATATTGTGATTTTCTTAAGATCTAGATCATCAATGAAATCAAAAAGGTTGTTTAGGAAGTTAGTTGTATACAGATCTGCATTTAAACAATCATTTGAAACATGTAGAGGCAGTAAAATATTGTTGAAAATGCTACCCTAAACGTTGCCATCAGAATACATGACAAACGAAATCATTTTGTGCATATTGTTGAAATAAGCAGCAACAAATTTCTAATCGTTGAGGAACATCTTCAGCATGTAATGCTTTGGTAATGAAACGGATGTAAAATTTCTCTGTTCAATACACACCATACAAAATTCGGTGATAAATGAAGATTTCCTGCTATATGCCGGACACTAATTGAAGAGTTGCCAATGACAGCATCTTTTATGTCTTCCTTATTTTCTATATTCACTTCAGTAGGACGAATGGCCTTTTTGGAGCGGAGTTTTGTGTTTTTTGAACTCTTCTAAAGTCGTACGCCTATGGAATATTGTCCCGTACTTAGCTGAGCATTGTGAATTAATCACTCTCTACCATTTTGAAATTCGGTTATACAATAAACTACTAAAAATGCAGAAATAGGTCACATCTCATCTATTGTGGTTGAATTTTTGAGTTTCAAAAGTGAACTTATTTATAGTGTTTTTATTAAACCGGGTTAGTAAATTTAGCTAAATTATTTTTTTAGATAATTATTGAAGAGAGCTTTGTCTGTGGACTTGCTCATTAGCATACCTAGATGTTTGGTATCAGAGAGCATACATATGATTTAATTGATTATTTGAAAAACGGTCTTAATATTTGAAATAAAAAACGTACTATCTGCTGGAGATATGTAGAAAACATTTTTATAACTTCATCTCAGGTTTGCTACAGACTATGCGTTATTCGCGAATAGTGTGTACATACGAGGTACGAAATCCTTACAAACCACGCATCGCGAATCGCGCATTCACGCATTTTAGTTAGTATTAACTTTTACAGAAATAATCGCAACCCGAAAGGCAACAATTATACCCATTAAGGATATAATTGCATCGATACAGATTTTACATAATCAAGATTGATTAATAGAGAGTAATTATTTCAAATGCCTTGGTAAAAGGTATAGATACTCTAATCAATCAATGCCGGTAGTGCTTATGTGTTACCGTAGGTATTACTTTATTTACAATTCTTGGAAATGCCACACCAGAATTCCGTGCACTGATACTACTATAGTAATTAGTTTCAATCAATTTATGCCTATATTTCAATTATCTCATTGATATTTTTGAATATCTTTTCAATTTCCCCTTCATCTAGCGAATTCCGTCATTGCTTTAATACATTAATAATGGAATATATCAATGTAAACTCTACAGAGCATTCTACAACTAAAACCATAACTTACAGGACAGGTATATTGATCCTCCGAATAATTTTAAAGAAATTCTTAACCAATATATGTTTTAAATTCTGAGAGTAGAATCCTGGACTTGTTCTTTTAGTTTTCTGTAAAACATAGACGAATGCTGAAAAGTCTTCTTCTCCAAAACTATTACAAACACTTTAAAGCTACTGTCACTTCTAAGTAATATGTAAGTAATCGGGCTTGGTTGCTGTTACCTTTAATATCCACTGGAGCAAAGAATTTGAGCAAATTAGGGATTAAGGTGCTTCTGCTTAGTTTTCGTTCCAGATACCAAACCGCTCCACCAAAAATTACAAAATCATGAAGTAATTTTCAATGGTGAGTATTATGTACTTACAACTATGCCAGGATATTTATTTATTTTAGTTATTATTACGTAAGTGAAGATAATACAATATGATGACTTATTTTACTTGTAATATAAGGGTGATATAATTTTTTGAATAATTTAATACCAGAATAAAACGTTTATTTATACCATTGCCATATTTGAAATAACTGAATTAATTTAGTTGCGATGAATCATAGATATCTTCTACGTATTTGTACTGAAACCCTTGGTGGAAAAATATATAACCTTTGTTCTGGTTACGAGCATATTTTCTAGAAGTAATAATGTCCCATAAAAGGCTTGTACCTTTTGTTATATTTTCACATAAAATAAAACAATGCGAGGCGAAATTTAAAGGTTTACGACTTGACCCGCCAAAAGTTACAACCCATTATAGGAAAAAACTCAACTTTTTTCATTAACTGGTGTCCCACTTCCTGTTTAACGATAAGCAATTAAATGCTCAAATGAACTTAAATAGGTTAACCGGAATATTTCAGTGTAAATTATAGTCTATTGTTTTCAGGACTGACTAAGTTGGATTATTTATCATTTCACAGAAACGTTGCCTACCTGTTTATTAAATATTTGCATTTATTATTAGAATAATTTATTCATTGTGATGTGTGCGTATGTGTAATCTCAGTTAATTGTTATTAACTTCGAATACAGTTTATTTTTAGCTCTATTCCATTAGGTTCAGTAAGACAATTGTGGATTTAAATACAATTGTATTTGATTATACATTACCAACTTAATTTCCTTCTTGTAAACGATTGGTACTCTAATACACATATACGTAGTAGCAAAATACAGGAAATTTGTATAATTTAAATAATTTTCCAGAAAAAACATATTGTGTTACATTGTTGTAAATTTTTTGATTACGGGATTTTGAAAACCTTTAATAATTCCTTGTTGTTGTAAAATGATACTTGGATTACATTAAAGTAATTGCTAACACGGTGTCCGAAAACTGTGAAAAAAGTAGGTAGGAGACCATTCTACCAACAAAAGTGCCTATGACATTTGTCTGAAAACTCAATAGGTTTAGCTGTATAATATCAAAGTATTTTATAAAGTATTTTTTCATAACTTTTCTGTGACTCTTTTAAAAATTTTATATACCGGGTGGCCCATAAACTTGAGAAAGCTATATGTTTTGAAGAGGGCGCGTTCTATGAAGAAATGTGTCAAGTAGAAGTTAGTCAATGTTGGAGGGTAAATGAAATGGCGGTTTTTTTATCTTGACTATGTTTTCAAGGTTATAACGAAATTGACTTTAGATTTTTAAATGGGAAGCTGTACTTTTTTCCCCTAAACTTATTAAGGAGTTAAAAACTAGTAACTTTTATACGAAACATTTTTGTATAACTTTATTTACAACATTATAATAACTGAAAATGCTAACAAATCATTTGATGTATTTGAGCAAATAGGCACCAGATTTTACACAAAGAAAATAAGTTTCCAATAAATGTTCAAAATGATCCATCTATTTCAATACACTTGTCAACTCGCCTCACAAAAGATTTAAAAGAAGTTATCTGTCAAGATATCTGCGAGTATTTCTAATCCGTTTTTTCATGTCTTTAAGTTACAAAACGTATAAAAGTTACTTGTTTTTTACTTCTTAGTCAGTTTAGTGAAAAAAAAGTATAGCTTCTCATTCAGCAATAACAATACTTCTTCGATATTCACCATAAATTAAAAGCATTTGAATTTTTATCTCTACTGTTAAATATTCTATTTTGGTAGGTAAATATTGAAGCACTATGTTTAATAAGGGTCAGCCAGTGTCTGTAATTGTAGCTTTCCAACCTTACATGTGGGGTAATACCAAGATAGATTGACACCTTTTTTAGATTAGACGATACTTGATAACGTTGGATTAAAAATGAATAGAAAAGTTCATTTTAATATTGTTAATATAAAATATTATAATATTTGTATAAATAAAGTAAACACTGTATTACTTTTTTGAAAAAAAAAATATTTCCTTACTATTATCAGATTTTGTCATATTGGTAATAGTTTTCTTACGAAATTTCTACATAGTTTGAACTCCTTTCTTCTGTTTCCTTTTTTCTTTCTTTTAACACTTTTCTGTTTTTTTGTTTTTCTTCTCTCAGCGCCTTCTGATTCTCGTACCATCAAATCAGGATATCTTAACATAAAAAATTAAAGCCATCGGTCGTATTCAACTTTGTTAGATCGATATTTTAAAGTTAGTTGTTCTGCAGAGGTATCTAGCAGAAACAGAACGCATCGTCTATTTGATATTGAAAATCTAAATGATGACCTTCTTCAATAACATCATTTACTACAAAAACAAATGAAGAAAGAAATTGAAAAGTGCCTAAATCGAAAATGCTTCAGTTTCCTTCCGCTTCTTCTTAGCAATAGTTTGTCGGACCTATTATAGATTTTTTATGCAACTGATATAACAGGTTATGTTCTATGGAAAATTACTTTTTTCTGCTTATCTCCTTAGGAATTGTTATAGAAGAGGAGAATATCAGGTATACATGACGATTCCCAAACGGTGACTAAAAATGAAACTTCGTATTCGTTGGCGAATTTTAAGGTTTTCCTTACCAAGCTTTTATCTTGAATCTCCCAGTATCACGCTACGTCGTATTTGAAACAGAGAAGTTCAAGAGAGTTTACGGTTTTTTTAATTTTTCTCCAAAACTTTGCCTATCAATCCCTACATATTGCACTCCAAATTAATCAGAAAGACCTAAGCTTTAAAACGGTATAATAAAAATATGCCATTTAGAAAAAACAACCTTATTCCCCTTCTGTCACCAAAGGTAAAATTTTTGACAATTGAACATCACCAAAATTCATGTCCCAAAGAATAAAAATTGACCTGTCCCAGCGATTTTTTCAAAAATGATTCCGAAATACACATGACTTTTGAGACACATTGTTCATTAAATAAGTAGGTAATTTATTGACATGTAAAAGTCACTTTTGACATTGTCGATATTTAATTTCAAATAATTTTAATTTATTGGTATAATAATTTTTATAGTTAGATATTTGACTCAACTTAAAGGAGGCCACCTGAAGAAGCAATACTGAAATTGCAGAAATAAGTCATATCTCTCTATTGTGGTTGAATTTTCGAGTTCCCATAGTTTCAAAAGTGAACTTAGATACTTATTTATAGAATATTTTCATTAAACCAGGTTAGTAAATTTAGCTAAATTAATTTTTATTTTAGATAACCATTGAATAGAGCTTTGTCTGTGGAATTGTTCATTAGCATACCTAGATGTTTGGTATCAGAAAGCATACATATGACTTCATTTGACTTATATTAGCTTAAAATACCTTTCCAATACAGTAAAAAAATGTTACAAAAGCTATTGATAAAGAATATATGAGTAGATATTGTGGGTGTAATTCAACGCTGGTCGGGGTTTAGTCCGCAGAGTAGTTAGTTTCACACAATATTGTTAATACCTAAAAATATATATAAAAAAAACACTAAGAGATATTTTGTACAATCCCAGTTGCTCCATCTTCAACTTTTCTCGGTTCAACTTTCTCCCAAAACGTTTTCTTATGTAAGCGTTACTACACTTTTTAACTGAAAACTGTTGTACGAAATAATGAGTCTAAATGTGATCTCAACTAGAATAAAATGCACTAATTGCATGAAATCATCATAACTGTTTGTGTTATAAAATATAGTCACGTAAACGAAACTCAAACATTCTTCGTATTAATTTGCGAAATGTCCAGTTCAAACGGTACTTAGATACAATTTAATTTGGGCAGGGATCACGACTTGGCTTTTTGCAGTTCCTTATTGCTGAAAGTCGTATTAAATAATAGAGGCGCACGTACCAAATTAAACACGACATACACATAATGCCAAGACGTACCACTAAAAAGGTCATTAATTCGAGCAAGCACCGCGACGACGCAAGGTGCAGCACTTGCAGTACTTCCGATTTGCCGCAGCTTGTGTCTTCGTCACTGCGATTATTCGACCGATACTTCCTTCCGTCCTACAAAGTATGGGCACAACAAATAGGGGGGTTTCCTAGTTTTTCTTATAGGCAAAATTATTTAAATGTTTAAATGCGTATTTCCTTATTTTTTAACGTACGATCATTGTATGTAAGAAAATAGGTACAGTATATTTCCCTTCATTATTGCTTCAGATGATGCAATCTTTCCAGAATCTATAAAGCAAATTTATAATCGATTAAATTCAGCGTATTGTAATTTTACATTTAGGTACTAGCAGCTAATAAGCGTAGCGCATTGCTGATACCACAACATTATGGCAGAATAGAAAATATTGCTGAGAATAATTAGATAATTATGTATAAATAGATCCACCCAAGTGGTGCCTATAATACTGAAATTAAATAATTGACAAAGATTTATGTATACAGGGTGACTGAAAACGATCTAAAAAAAAATTAGGAATGTACAGGGGACTTTTACAAATATAATTTTATAAGGAACAATTCAAAAGGAGCAGTACAAAAATGATTTAAATATACACTTCTGCACGACACTGGAAACTAGTCCACTGTAAAACCTGACAAAGTAAAGCATGCAATCGGCGACCCGATAAAAAATATATATCCATCAACTCCGAATTTCTATACATGTAACGCATTTTTGAAACTAATGTAAACACTCGCGTCACAAAAACGTTAATACTATAAGTAATCGCATTTCAATATTCGGAATTGCCTGGCTAAAAACTACAGTAGTCCAGCGATGTAAAGGTTGAACATACTACAACTTCAAATCAAGCCACATAATGTTTTATTCTGTTGAGAAACATCGTTGGAAAACTGATTGCTTTGCTTCTAAAACTGCTGATTATGGGACACTGGTTTGTACAAGAACCCCTCAAATTGAAGAAAAATTTTTCGAGCGTGTTGGAAAAGATTTGGAACCAAGCACCAGACGAATAGGTAAGTACGTAAATGAGAGCTTCCAGATTGTCTTAATTACACACAACAGTTGTTATATTCATATCATAAAGTGACAGTTTTAAATCTATCACCGTATGATGTAGACGTTTTGACAGTTTATAAATAGATAAACTCTGACATCAATACTTATTTTGTTTACCGATGGGGATGTTTTACAAAAAGGATAGGTAGCTAATTTCATTCATTATTATGTTTATACACATCAAAATCCGTCTAAAATTCAGATTCAATATTTCTAATATAAATTTGAAATAGTGAATATTGAAATAAATGGATATAGGTAGAGATCATGACGTCTATATTATCTACCACGTTGTCCAGATTTAAATCCATTGGATTATATTTAACAAAAAACAACTGTGGCAACATATTCATTATGACACCATCGTAGAAACTATAACAAAGTTATACAAGGCGTTTCTAAGATGAGTTTTCAAAATGCAATATCTACATTTCTCTTAAAAGATACACACACATAAAAAATATTAGCGATGTTACACTGTAATGGAAAATTACTTCATTGTAAAACCGTGTTTTTGTACACATGTACTGAGAATCTAATTTTACAACGTGTACATTTATAATCATTTGTATCAGCGCGTGGCCAAAATAAATCTGCATACTTTTGCTGACAAAAATATTTAAATATATGTTCAGCTTCAACTTCTAAACATTTGCTTTAAAAACGCATGTTCCAAATCTATTAGAATTACCTACGAAATCTTGTAGGTTTCAATACATACTCGCGTCAAGAATTCAGACGTCTACGTCATAGAGGCAATTGTCTTTATTGTTAACGTAATTTTCGATATTTGGTCGCGTTAAAAACAAAAAAAAAATGCAATTTAGTGCAATATAGTTTTATTGCTCTCAGTTGTAGTTTTTTAAATATTTTGATAAAAATTTAATGAATCATTCATTTGTTCGTATGACGTCAGTTGTCTGAATTCTTGACGCGAGTATGAGTATAGTAGATTACCATAACTTAGCAATACTTGAATTTAAAATATTTCCGTCCATACTGTTCTGATTATTATGTGACCTCTTGTCCACTTTATGAAATCCGTTAAATATTAATGTTTGTATATTCGTATTCTAACATTTTTTGTGTGTTAATAATTCCACCTGTCCCGCGTATATCCTGTGTAAACAATGTGTATAATTGAATAGTAACTATTCTCATTCACCTGTTTCCTAGTAGCTTTGTTTTAAATTACCAAACAAAGGGGAATACTAGAAAAAATGTCATGCTTTATTTGACTTGCATGTAATTGTTAGGTTCCAAATAAATTTGGTGTCAACATGTAATAGGCCAGCAATATTACGCTGGAAAAAAAGAATATTCTAAAATTATTAGTTAAATGTATTTCATGTGCCTATAGTGCACATTCATTTATACAGTGTGTCGACGGGTGGACCTAACTATACCTGGAACTTTTTTATATCACATTTGGTCTGTGCCCCATTAATTATGGAACACCCTGTATAAAAACAATAGAAACACGATAAAGTATGAGATAAAATAGGCCTATAAATAAATTAAACTGGTAAGCATAATGGCTGATTTACACGATGCCAGTCGGCGTGCCAGTTGAGCTTGATAGTCTCTAGATGTCAGCGATTGGCACCGTATTTTTGCATTCAGTAGTACAAATCACTACAGCTAGCAATCAACAAATGAAACTAGCGCAAGAAAATCATAATGTGTAAACCTTTACTGACATGAAACTTCAACTGGCGTAAATACTGTTGCCAGCAAATCATTGCATATGTAAACGCGCCTTTATTGGAGAAACCAGTGTGCCACTAGCACGCCAGTAGCTGGCAGTAACTGAAACGTGTAAATCAGCCTTTAAATGCGGCACTACTGTTTATTGTTACACCTTACTTGGATATTTTGTATTCACATATTTTACCTTTTGCTGTGACAACATTCTTCAGTTTTATGAACATTAAGTTTTTGAAAGCTGTTCATCTAAAATTAAAAAAACTGAATGGCATTGAATTCCACTTCAGATTTTAACGGTGGAGGCTACTCCCGCTTAGAGGCATAAATTGAGAAATGAATGCGTTCATCAAATATGTTCAATAGAAAAGTTGATGTTTTTTTAGTTTAGTAGTCTAAGAAAACCTGGGAAGCAAGTTCTCGGTGGTCCACACTGTATACACAAGTTTAAAAATTTCTGTTTGTTAGTCACTCCATAATTATATATCTACATTTCCGAAAAAAAATTATAAAGGAAATGTAAAAAAGCTTAATGGTATATGGATGATTATTCAGGTGAATTTCACGCATGAAATCTACACACGTGCCTACCTCACCTGCTGAAAAATTAATGGTGCACTACTATTCCAAGCACATATTGTTATGATAGTAGACCTATATTCCTTTGGATAGTACTGAAGACACAAGTGGCAGGTCAGCCAAGCAAAACGCAGGATATTGGTCACGTTAAATTTTTGCAGTTTACCTACGTAATAACATTTCTAATATAAATGTTATTATTACTTAAGTATTTAAAATAATGTTAGTATTAACCTATAAAACATAGAAAAAAAGATATATGAACCTTATGTTATAATATTTCGTGTATTTTACTTTATAAAAAAAATATTTCTATCTACAAATATACTGAAAGGGAAAGAAAATGGGAAAGTAAAATTATATAAAAATTGGTCTGATTTGTAGAGAAGAGGCATATTATTAAAAATAAATTGCACCTAATAGATAGATTAACCAATAACAAGACAAGGATTCAACTAATACAATTAAATAAAAATATAAAACGAAAAAAGTTCACAGAGGATAATATAAATTTTAATAGATACCTAGTTATAAATTTAAATGAGAAAATATTAATTAAATAAAAAAATATATAAAAAAAAAATTTGTGGCTGGTGTAAAACAAATATACAAATTAAACAGAATAGGAAAATATGTAATGTGGTGTGTATAGAGAAAACAAAATTTGGGGTACATAGCAACATAACATACATCTAACTCCAGTCAACAAATAATATTCAATAACCAAATTATATTGAGATAAAAAAGAGTGAGAACGATTTAATAAATATTGTTAAGAAGGCAAATAAAAAAAATAATCAACAATAATGAAGACGTTGAAGTCTGACGTAGTTTTGGATAAGAAAACCTAACTTAAAAAAGGTGCTAGCAACTAACGCCCTCTACTTTATACAGAAAAACTGATAACGCCAGTGGGTTCAGCACCATCAAAAACGTACTTGTGCCAAATTTCGATGTGGTTTAAAAAAATTACATCCAAATTTTGACTTTCTAAAAGTATCTTATCCTGTATCTCATAAATAAGTTGCTCTAGGACATACATTTATTAAGGAAGCTCCATTTATTTTTCAATATTTTATCAGCTCTAGCAATATTGCCATGTCTTTTTGGAACCCCTTGTATAAAAGTTAAATATTGTGGGTGTAATTTAATTTGAAGGGAATAGGTCAGATCTCATCTGATTGCGTGTTAAGATAGGTTCAAATGTGAATTTGAGCTTTGAAAATCATTTAATAATTTCATTATGTCAAGTATGTTGTTTTTTCTTAAAAGGTTTAACTACTTTATTTTTCTTTTTGATACTTATTAAATCTTACCTTGTCTATAGAGCTTCTTTACTGCTTTGACTTCATTAATTAGAATTAGCTTAAATAAGCTTACAGTAAGTAAAACTTTTTAAGTCATATTTCGTGATAAAAAATTATTTTCCCTAGATCTATCCTAAATCTATGGCAGATTGACCCCATCTACTACATAGGTTCTAGCACATCTTTAGGATAATATGAACACCAAACTCAACTTCATACTCTTTGGATAAAGTAAATTCTAAATTCTGTACACATTTTGTCGAATCTACAGTTACTAACTAGATCAGGGGTTAATCCGGTTAATCCCCACGAAAATGGGGTCCCCGCCAAATTACCTTGCCACATTTTTTCCTATATGAACATTGATCCGATTCGTTTTTGTTTAGAAATTACAAGCATTTCCCTTCCAAAGTTTGTCATAGAGCTTGTAAACGCTCTCTAGATCCGAATACATTTGTGGCACTGCTAAAATATTTAAAAGCTTTGAAAAGAGACCATGAAAGCAGAGAAAAAGTACTGCCAGTAATATGGTGACCCAAGAAACCAAGTAGGTGGGCATAATACTCATTTTGATGACGAAAGAGGCAAATAATTTATTTTGGTTGCTGCTGACAAATTCAAGGTAGAGAGTTTTATACCTGTTATTGATAATTTAATCACTTGTTTAGTAAAGCGTATATCCGCGCTTGTGAAGAGAAACTGATGAGGGTTTTGGATTTCTGAGTCAGTTGTAGAATTCTTTCTGATGATTTTAAAAAACACTAGACAAATCTATTAAAAATTTATAACACCGATTTACATACACTGAGATACCCCAATTTAAAGAATTGGCAAGAATGTTGATTTCACGTTCTAAAGATGATGATGAGCAAAATAAAATTAGCTACTACATCTGCTTGTGTCAACTGTTGGTAGATAGAAATTTAAAAGATACGTTCACTAGTGTAAAGCCGTTATTAAAAATGTATCTTTTAATAATGAGAAATTGTACTGATGAAAGATCATTCTCAAAATTAAAATTGTCGAAAAGTAGATTAAAATCGTCTATGAGCCAATATAGGCTCAATCTTTTAACAAGTATGAGTATCAATAGTGATATCTTACGAACGCTGAACTTTTCCGTTATTAATGAAGAATTCGCTAATCAAAAATTTCTAAAGATCAAATTAATGCAGGATATAATGTATATCGGGATATTCGCTTATAAGTATAATGTAAAAAGTAAATCATTTTACATTTGTTACTCTGCATGCAATCACCAAATATAAAAACATTATTAAACAATATGTGAATAAAAGATCCTCATGATTTGCACCACAAATTACAAAAAGTTATCGGGATTGATTGCCCGAAAATTCCCGGTCTTGAGCCAGAAGTAAGAAGAGGTAGGAAACTACTGGTAGAGATTAAAAACTTAGTACCAGTGATTATGTCGACAGAGCTCTGTCACAGATTTAATCTAATTAATAATAATTTTTAATTTGTATATACCTGATTGTTCATAGTATTATTTTCTTTTAAATCAACAAGCTGATTATATACAGTGCCTTCATAAATGATTAAAAGCCACGTGATCAGGGTCGAGATTCTCAAATCAATCGCAGAGCAATTCATATGCAAATATCCTTTTTCCACTACGGCAATTGAGAGAGACAAGAAATCTATTTGCATACGAGTTGTTCTTCGAGAATCACAGTTCTGGTCACGTGGCTTGTAATCATTTATGAAGGCACGGTACATGACAATAAAACGTAATTATCATCTAGTAAAAGTAATTATCACTTTAGAATTAATATTACTACTAATACTTAGACAATGTTAAAGAATTGCTTCCAATTTTGTCATCTACAGAGAAAAAACAATAACAATGTTTTTTAGACATCAAGTAGTTATTTTATGCTAAATACTAGCTATAAAACTTATATGTAAAATTTTTAATTCAAATGTATTCAAAGAGATATCCGCCTTCGATTGTAGCAGTCTCTTTCAAATCTTGGACCAGGCGCCAGCACACATTCCATTTCTAGGCTACAAAGAATATTTGAAAGTAAAATATTTTGATATTTTCTTTCACTGTTGGTGACATTAGGTAATTTAAAAATTTAAATTTCTTATTTTAACATCAACAAAAAACAAGCCAGTTACAATGGTGAAACAAACATTCAAATGGATCCTTAAGCACACCTACAATAACTTTTATGTCAAGCAAGATATACTAATTTAGTTCATTTTCGTAAAATTTTACGTCCTTTATATTATTTTTTAAATACCTCGTATACATATAAATATATATTTCTCATAAAGTTTATCATATTTATCCGACCGTAACTGATACAACTACATCCTACATTATCAAATTCTATTAATAATAAACAAAAATATATAAATCTTAAGTTATTAGTCACAACATCCGTTTAATTTAAATAAATGAGATAAATTAATATTAAATATATTTTATAATAAATTTTATATATTTAGTGACTAGAGTAAAGTAGTTTTTTTACATATGAAATAAAAGAAACAAACACGGGCAGTATACTAATTAAAATTATACAATCTTCTAAAGAATTATGTGTCAAAGGTTTTGCAAAATTCTTACTTTATCTTACATTGAAATAGTATAAATCAGTCTTTTTTATACATCTTTCATAATGGAAAAATAATGTTTTAAAAGTCGGTTTAAGAAATCGGTAGCGTTGTGTTGTATGTTACTGCTGTCTAATGATGTGGATGGTAAATCACAAATTGTTACTTACATAAATTACTGCAAAATTACCGTAATATTACATAACGCGAGATAGCTGACATTCTATAAAAAAAGGTTTATGTTCGGGAAACACAATTGCTTAAAGAAACGAAAACTGTTTTAATTTTACTATTAACTTGTAATATTATATTATTTATACATGCTACACAGTGTTACAATGAGATACAAAAATCTACAAAGATTATTATTTTTAATCATTCATTTACAGGACTAGTTTTATAGAACGGAGTACACTTTAAAATGTAAAATTTAAATTTCATAAATTACATACATTACAAACTATTTTGCAATTTACATGAAATGTTACTCGTACTATTACATTTCCATAAATTACAAGTAATTTTACGTTACTGCTAGTGTCGGATATTATTTGCTATACAGGTTTCCCCGAAATTAATGCAGCATAGAGCAAGGGTATATCTCTGATGACAAAATGATGCGATGTTGTCAAACACGTCAAAAGTTGATAATTAAAAATACAGGGAGTCAAAGTTAATATTTTATTTTCGATATTTGAAAATAACTTTTTAAAAAAGCCAAATTTTCATACATTTTGGAGATCGGTTTTTTGGGGAAAAAAAAATTGACGTCACAAGTAGAGGGCGCCATTTATGGCACATCTCTTTTAAATACCCGAACATTTTTGTGTCTTATTTTATCCATCGGACTGTTGAAACAGTCGATTCACCGACCTGTTTATTTGAAAATGGTATACCTTGCTGAAGTCGGTAGGCGTAACCATTTTTGAAATAATCGTATTTGAAATATTCAGTGCACCGAGTAGAAACGGTTTTGGTTTCGGGTAAAGAGTCTTTTCCGCTGAAAATACAGCAAAATGCTACTTGAAAGTTATTCAGAATGGTAAATTATGGCGACTTAACAAGAAGATCGGTCAGCTTTGGTGAAATCTTTGTGCTTCAATGAAACTGTTGTAAATTCGGTTTAATCAAACCTTGCCGTAAAAAAGTTCATTCAAGTCATTTAAAACAAGCATGGTATGCCTTAAGTGGCGCCATTTTTGTAATATGTTTCTAGGCTTATAGATTTAAATAGTTCGTGAGTTTCGTCTTATATGAACAAAAAGGTTACCTTCTATCAAAAGCAATGTTGCAAATCTTGTTGGATCCATTTTATAAGTACTTTTCGCTTTAGAATTTTGAAAACGACTGCTAAAACGCAGACGTCGGACGCTTCTGGCAAATCATGCAAACGTAACTGCCAGACGTTGTGACGGGACGCGAACGCTGGACGTCGCTGGGAAATCACACCTTAAAAAATCTTTCTTATCCTTAAAACAATTGCAATGTTTATAAAGTATCTTAATCCTCAAAGCAACATTTTTTCTGAATTTTTGGTCCTATCTTATTTGAATTATGCTGATGTTGTATATGGTCCCTGTTTTTCTTAAAAAGATAAACACCGTGTGCAAGAAATATATAATTTCTGTGTCCGTTTTATCACAATTGTTCCTCAGTTAAGTCACATATTTCCTTAAATTCTTGAGCTTGTCTGAGAAAAGACTTATTCACTTTGTTATATATTAAAGAATAACAGACCTACATACCTACTTATGTGATAAAGAAAGACACACTAAAAATTTTGAGATTACTGTGTAGCAAATAATGTATTTGTATTCATCAATCTTGAAATATTGAAAAACTCTTTTTCATATTTAATTTACGTTATTAATAATTAAGTGACTCTTTTGCATCTATTAGGTTTGCCTTTCTGAAACATGTATTATCCTACCTATCCAAATTCTCTGACCAAAATTTGCTGTTAATAAGGATAAAACTCCAGAAAATTATTGTAATTGATAATCTAAGGACACACATAGGTACAGAGATTTGTTTGGATCTGACTAACTAATGTGAAATCATTTAGAAATATAATATGTTTGGCAGAACACAAATTTCATATTGAGCGTTTCAAACTTATTTTTGTAGAATATATTTAGCTCAAAATGACATCCTGTCTACTACTGTTCTATACCATATATTAGAACCATTTTGTACGTGTTTGCATCGGATCTACAATGTAGAGTTTAAATTTATTCTCATACATCAGCACCCTCACGTACTAAAGAATTGTCTTTGCAACTCTGTTGCTAAATTGTTCCACGACCTAGATTTACAGTTGTGACCCTAAATGTGAAGCAAATATTCCAATAAAGAGGTCAGGTGGCTTTAAGAATTTCTTTGTTGGCCGTCAATGTTAGGTGTTTAATCTTTTGTATTCGTAGATCGAGGGATTGATAAATTTTGTTTATTTATAATCTGCAGCATATTAAAGTAGGAGAGATCTACATTGCTTAAATTTATGGTAGCTTCATCTGTCACTAAACTATAATTATTATAGTTAGATAGGCTATACCGTTAGCAGATAAAGTAACAATCTTAAGTCGTTGTTATGCTCTTATTAAGTCGGATAAACAAAGGAAAAATGATCGTGGGTCACTGAATATAGTTTGATGAAATTATATATGTAGTAGGTCATATTTTAATTTATGCTGCAATAACAACTTGTTAAACTAAAAAATGTTGGAGATATATACAGGGGCGGTTCAAATATTACGGATTTTTCTCATCCATGCAAATAAATCTAAAGCTACTTGACCTAAATTAATGGTGGTGATAACTAAGTATAAATAAAAATTTAATTAATTTTCATACTATTATACCAATCAGTGACAAAAATACTTTCGGAGAATTCATGTCTTTCCCATTGCTTTTGGGTAATAGGTACAAAGTATTTAAAAGTCAATAGACATATGTACTATAGGCAATAACAGATAGTCCCAGTGCTTCACGACGTAAATAATACAGCCCATTTGTAGTGGGAGTATCTCAAATATCTACACAATAAAATCAAATCCTCCACACTCTTTGCAAGACATTCAAAATTATGTAACGAATAGTCAGCAAGATGACCATCAGTATTGGGTTGGTAAGCAGGAACAAATGCATCGGCAGGAGGAAAACTTTATATGCGTTGTAGAGAGTGGACCGATTTATTATAACTATTTTATTATTGGATGATAGACGCGTAGACGGAAAAAATCAGTTTATAATTTTTAATTTCAAGCCCCTTGAGATAATTTAACCAAATATATCACCCTGTATAATATTACAAATAAAATATGTCTTCATATGCGCCATTGTATTATCTTTACTTTTTGTTTCTTTACATTTTTTTGTATTCTAAACCGAGTAACAGCCAAATCGATTTATTTGACCGTTGACCATGGCATTTTTACGATGGTAATTACATTACTTAAAATAATTAAATAATAATAATAATAATATCTCTACCCCTCATTCTAATCACTGGGATTAGCCCAGAAGTCGGAGACTTGTGCGGGAGATGGGGCGGCATATTATTATTAAGCAGGCCACATTTGCGCCCAGGAACGACTTACGTTGGTATGCCCTAACCACTATTCAGTGCAGGAATGAGGGAAACCTGGAAAACCTCATTAATTAGAGGGGTAGTCAAATATCAACCGTTATCAATCTCTCACATTGACTCAAGCTAACATTATTCCACCCTACCATACCCACAGAGAGGGTGCCAAGCCACTCCACGAATATAGCTTATATACGGTCTACCGGCAGCTGGGCGCGAACCAACTCCGATCTAGTCACCTCGATTCAAGTACTGACGCCTTATTGATTTATTATAATAAATGTGGGAAATAGCCACCTTCAGCCGAAATACATACTTCAGATCTTCTTGAAATTGTAGCTCGAACATGCAAAATTTCCAGGTGTAGCTCTTATCACATCCCAATCAGCTATAATTTGTTGACGTGAGTGCTCCTCAGATTCAGTGTGAATCTTGTAAACTAAAGTCTTAAGATGTTTCCAAATAAAAAAATCAATAGGGTGCATATCGGGTGATCTGAGTGGCCAAGGTTCTTGAGTGCCTCGTGCAATCACGTTATTGTCGAATATTTCATTTAAAAATTCACGGGCAATCAAACTAAAATATGGGGGAGCCCCATCATGCATAAACCACACTCTTCGCATATGGAACATAGTCAAGCAGTTCAGATAAAACGTTTTCAAGAAAATGTCTGTGGTAAGCACCGGTTAAGCATCTTGGTAAAAATTAAGGTCCGACACGAAAATGTCCAATAATACCCACCCATACATTCAAAGAGAACTGATGTTGGAATCGAGATTCCATTATGGCGATATGGTTTTCATCAGACCAAACGTTTTTATTGTAGAATATGACAGCGATAAAGTCAACATTTTGTTAAATTTTTTGCAAAATCCAGTGGCAGGATAGTCTTGCGACAGTAAAACTTGAACCCTTTGTATGTGATACGGGCATAACTGTTGATGCTTCAGAGCCCGCTTTTCACTGAGCTGGTCCAGCCAGGCTAGTGCAGCCCGGCTGGTCCAAATTTGAAATGTAGTAGCAAATGGTCATACACTCACACAGGCTGGTACACGACGAGCTTGCTTTCGAGCTCAGGCGGCACAAGCTCATGTTTGTAATAATTTACATTTTCAAGCGGGACCAGCTAAGCGGGATCCTATAGACCAATTAGATTTCTGCTTTTATACCACGTGAGTATCTACGTCGCTGTACAATCTCAGTCATCAGTAGACCAGGACCAGCCTGGCTGGACCAGCCTCAATGAAATGCGGCCTTTGCACTTGTTCCAGCCACTAGCCTAGGCTGGACCAACCTCAGTGAAATGCGGGCTTTAGACTGTTCAATTCGCTGCCAGATGAAGTAAAAAATTCTGTCAATATATAAATATGTTTGTAAAAAATTTGATGAAATTGTATTTGCACTAAATATTTTGCTTATTTGTAATTTTTTGTTATTTTTTATAAACTGTAATATGTAATAGCACATGCTAAGTAAAATGAATTGATTGATTAATAGCGTATTTAGAATCTCCAATTTGTGTATCGTCCTCGTATCTTTCTTGAATTATACCTTTGGCCTAGACCAACAGTAATACAATTAAAAAGAGACTTATTTCTGAAATTATTATATCCATGCTGTGTACTGCTGAACTTTATTCGAACCTAGGCCTATAAATCATTCAGAAAAAAATATTAATTAATATTTTCGAGTTGACATGCAAGACCACCTAACCATAGCTCACTAATACAGAACTGCTTCTGAGTGATGCCTGCTGTGATATTTATGAGTATCTTCTATATTCTAGAAACATTTCTAATTTATAGCGTAATATACTGATGTTATTATAATTTCCAACAAGTTGGTACGAACGAAGAGGTGTTTACAAAACTATTACTTGGAGAAACACGGATGTGGTCCGTTTAAAAATATTAAGCAATGATTTTTTAAAACGAATAAAGTGATATCTAATAAATAATGAGCTGTATATGGGCGTCAAGTTACGGTTGTTAAAAATATATTCTTGTCAGTTTCCTGTGCTTTTATGTGTGTATTCTCTTATACATTTAACTGTTAATCACTAATTTGATTTTTACGACCTGCTAAATAACTATTCATAGGATAATTTTAGTAATATGTCAAATGCGATATTAATTTGATTTACTACTTACTTACGTTTTTAAAGAATTTCATATTTAATAATAAACAATACCTAACTGTTTGAATATGTTATATGTAGAGCATGAACTTAAATGTTTAAATCGCAGTTTTTTAAACCGGACCGTTTCTCGAAAAATTGCCAAGAGTAAAAAAAAAGTTAAAATTAATTATCTATGAAACTGGTAGACCTTAATTGTAAATTAAATTTGGGTTGAAAAAATTCATAAAATCTTAAGGGTGACACTCTTAAACTACCCCTTCCTGAGATGCCGGTCACTTCAAGTTTCTACCAGCTAAAGACGTCAATAAAAAATTATATTTACAAAATTTGGTTGTTCTGCATTAAGGCATTGCTGAAATACCGAGTTTTTTTCAATTTTTTAAAGACATTTTCTGAGGTAACCGTAGGTATGAGAAAATATATTCATATGAAAAATCAACTTATTTTGATGTCCTCTACACGCACCTGTTCTATGTCCATTCAGTTGTGAATCGCCCTGTATACTATGAAAGTGACAATAACGTTTTACCGACAACTGTCGAGATTATTATTAATATTAATTATTAGTATTATTATATATAAATATCATACTATTATTAGTTTAGGTAGAATTGGATCGGTCAGTGGTCGCGCGATTTAAAGCGTCAGTACTTGAATCGAGGTGACTAGATCGCTGTGTGGTTCGACCCAAGCAGCCGGTAGACCGTATATAACAGATGGACACCCTCTCTGCGGGTGTGGTAGGGCGGAAGAATGTTGGCTTGGGTCAATGTGAGAGATTGATACCGATTGACATTTGACTACCCACCTAATTAATGAGGTTTTCCAGGTTTCCCTCATTCCTGCACTGAATGGTATGGGCCTACCAACGTAAGTCGTTCCTGGGCTCAAATTCGGCCTGCTTCATAATAATAGGCCGCCCCCTCTCCCGCACAAGTCTTCGACTTCTGGGCTAATCCTCGTGATTAGAATGAGGGGTAGAGATATTATTATTATTAAAACGCATTTATCATGATTTAGCATCCTATATCCCGATTACGACTGTTGGACTTGTGTAGTGAATTATTTTAGTCACACCTTTATGATTCTTTGATTCTGTGTATACCTAGGTTAACTTCACAATTATTTAAATCGACTGCTATACGATATCTTTAAAACTGATTCTCCTGAATGTGGTCGTATTTAGGCCAGATTCAATAGCGTAAGTAACACACTATATACCATCAATTACATTGTAATGGGACTCAAATCAACTTCGTTTGCGTAGCATTGAAATGTCAGGTGTAAACGTCTAATTTAATTAAAGCTATGGTTAATACATTAACGGGAAACGACCACACAACGTTATACTGGGTTAGAAAATTGCACTTTTTACCAATTCTGTGTGTTAATCGCTAAAAATCAATCATTTAATCATATGCGAGAATGGTTCCAGAATGAAAAAGGATGTTTGCATGCCTCACTTGTAACACGATGTTTCAACCTTTTATTTTTGCGTTTCTAACTCGGGTATGTTTTGATACTGGACGCTAATGAAGCGTTAATTTCATCGTGATGGGTGTTGAAGATAGTTAATTATGATTTAATTGGACGGAGGGAACACTTACTGGTTTAACAAATAGCTAACCACCTTCTTTCTTTCATAATATTCGCGTGCGGTCATTTATTAAAAATTAAGCTGAGCGGAATGGGCACCAAATATAAAGAAATCAAATATTACTAATCAAATAAGTATACAGGGTGTCTCATAATTAGCTGCCAACCCTGAACAGGCCGATTCTATGATCAAAACTAAGTAAAAAAGTTCATATGAACATGGGTCCGGAAATGCTTCCTAAGGGCACAGGGACCCATTGAAAAGGGAGGAATGGAAATCATTTTTTTGCAATATCTCTCAATCGCGTTGTGATAAATGAATGAAATTTGGTATACACACCTAAATTTTGATGAGTAATTTGATGGACTAATCCATTTATTTCCACAAAGTCCATTGGGGTGGATACGGGGGGGCCCTTGGTATTTTGCATGTGTAACTTTTTTGCAGCTTAGTGTATCCATCTGACTATCGAAACAATCGATTCTCCTATACTTTGCTGAAGTTGGTAGGAGTAACAATTTTTTAAATAATCCTATTTGAAATGCTCAGTGCACCGAGTAAAAACTGTTTTGGTTTTAGGTAAAGTGCCTTTTCTGCTGAAAATATAGCAAAAATGTTACTTGAAAAAGTTGTTTAGAATGGTAAATTATGGAGAACGTGCAAAATTTCAAAAAGATCGGCCTGCTTTGATAATATTTTTGTACCTACTTTGTTGAAAAATGGTTTCATCAAATCTATTTCACAATAATTACGATAAATATTTTAATATAGACGATTTTTACATTATGTCGTACTAGAATACAAAAAGATAAGATATGAGGCGGCATATTAATAATAAGCAGAAATTCAGTCAAGGCGATTTTATTCAAAGATCTTGAGCTTTTTTGTGTTTGCATAAACGTTAGTGCAGAGTAATAACATGGATTGCAGTAAAAAAATATATTTGTACGCGATCCATAATATCAATATTATCGATAATTTTTTATCTGTATTATTATCGACAATTATCGATATATCGATAAATATTCCCAACCCTACTCAACAGATGTCGCCCACTTCGTGATTGTTCCCTAAATTTTAGGTATGGTATAAACAAATCTAAAACCTATGAAAATGTTTACATATAAGTCGCATTATTGGCTTCAAGCTACGACAAAACTATCGGTAGCTATAACGATAATATTGAAAATTATTGATATTATCAATAATATGGATAAATTTTCGATAATATCGATAAATTGTCGATAATATCGATATTATCGATATATCGATAAATATTCCCAACCCTAGTACATAAGATACATGTAGACTATAAGGTTGTCTTCGCATTAATGAACACTTAAAGAAGCCTGAAAAATCACGCTTTAGTTATTATATTAAATTTAATAAACATTTACTTTTACCCACGGAATTCTTCATAATATGATTTTTATAAAATAAATTTCTAATTTTTTTAAATCTTAAAAATATTTAAAAATTATGTGACAAAACCATAACCTAGAATACAATGGAGGCATTTTCAATAATTAGAAGTAAGGGATTCGTTACAAATGACTTAGAAAAGGACGCATGGCAACATAAAATCAAAAAGTCAGTTAAAGGGTAACACACTTACAGCTTTTAACCCCCATAAGGGCCTTTTACAATTAACATGTCCCTAGTAACGTCTAGTCTAATTCTAACGCGTGCGGATATGCAATAATATTTCCGGTGTCATCGACGCATGTCGACCATATTGCTGACGTTGTACCATCAGCACTGAAGTGTGCCGCAATTATTTTTACCTTCCATGAACAACAGGTGCGTGAAAATAGATATTATTAAACAATATACTCCACAATTCTATCTTGGGCAGGTTATAGAAGCAAAAGTATTCTGATTGGCTACGCTCTTCATTTCGACTATCAATTAAGTATTACAAAAGATTTTTTATAGGTACTCGAGAAGAACAGGATGTTGATTTATAAATATGCCTATACCTAATCCAAATTTCTCTATTTCGAAAAAGAAATAACTTTTTACCTGTTTTGTTAAATCTCGATAAAATAATAATAAATAATATTTTCGTGAAATACATGGTCACTGACCAATATGTCAGACCAAAATTAATGTATACATTTGAAAATTGCTATACCAAAGTATTCCAGATAGGTGGTGTTTTTAAGACAATATTTTTTAACTTTCGACTACTTACAGAAATACTAGCAGTAGTTGTCAATTTCATTATAATAAATGGAACACTATACAGGGTGTTCGGAATGCATTTGCTTTACTGCTTGATAAAATGTATAAAAAAACATAGGTATTTGACTTAGAGCTGGTATTTTCACCTTTCGATAAAGTTGCTGGTAACTACCTTGAAGATAAAATTATCCGGAGGTTTTAATCATAAGATAACACATCTCTTTTCATGTTATGTTATGGGTAGCTAAACGAAGGTTAAGGCACTCAAACTGACTTTAATAGACTTGTATCGAACTTCATTCAAGTGAAGAAGTTAGTAGCTGAGAGTCTATTCTTAATCATTTGAGGAGCACGGTGTTTCATTAATAGGTAAAAATAAAAATATTTTTATTTACCATTTATTTAACGTCCACAAAAGTCAGGAATTGGTTTCAAATCCTTAGAAACATTCGACCTGTTAAGTTGTGGATGTTTTTTCAGTGCATCTCAAGAAGTAGTTGGATGAATATTTTTGTCAGTTTCAAACTGGTCTCTGACTCTTGTGCCAACAGGCTTATGTATTGGATTACAATATTTTTTAGAGAATAATGTGGTACCTAATAACAATAATAAAGTTTTGATTGTTATAATGATTTATAATCAAAGCATTTATAACTGCTTTTTTGAATTTGGTGCCCGGTACTATTCAATTACTAGTTATATTTATTTACCCTTTGAGCCTTAGGTTATTTGCTAATATTTTTATTTTTGGGTGACAAATTAAACAAAGAACAGTAGCAAAAACTGCCACAAATAAATAATGACAGACAATATCATATTTATTCGTACGTAAGTCCTTTGCTTAATAGAAATAATTTTATATAAGAAATATTTACGTGTTTTAAAAAATACGTGTGCCAAAAGAACAGCCTGGTTGAGTGGATCCTTGTCTTCCGTGATTTAAATGGAGACCTACTGAGGTTTTAGTTAAAACATCTACATTTTTATGATCTCAGAGGAGTATCAAATTCAGCAGGTTGTCTAGATTCAGTGAGATGCGGGTCCAGGTGAGAAACAAAACACAGCCCCTATGTCTGTTTAGCTTGCATTCCACAACGGTCATTTGATGAAAATAAACGACTGTTACAGGTTACAGGTGAACTGCTTTTAAATGTTTATAACAAAAAGTTGTAGTGGTTATAGCAAAGTACATTCACACCGGTTGACCACGAAATATACACACTCCATCATTTTTTGCAGCGCTAGATACCTCAGATAGAGCAGAGTTGAAATTATGTCATGTTTTATTTCTTATCAAATCATAACATTTTAAAATCGGACAAACTTTATAATAAATCGCAGAAACACTAGAATAAGCATTATTTAATAAGTATTTTTAATTAACGTTGTTAGAATCAACACAAAATTTTGCCGCAATATTAATGCATTTTTTTAAAGATGGTTTTGTGAAGCGGCCTCCTTTTAAAAATGAATTAATAAATATCAAAATTATGATATTAAATTTGCTATACAAGAAATTTTTTTGTAATCTGAAACAGTTGTTCAAATGATTTGATGAAGAAAGTTGAAGGAATAATTGAAATTATACATTTTTGAATTCAGCATGTTGAGGTCTACAAGAATCCGATGAAAAAATATAAGGGTTCTATTTTAAAAAATATCCGATGATGTCATCAAGCGAAAACAAATGAACGTCGGAAATGCGTTGGTATAGAAAAAAGAATATTTTTAAAATGCAAAATTGACGTGTCCGAAGAAATTTCATAAAACTTCGTTGTTTTAGAAATAATGAATTTATTCCATACTTTTCTTCCACACTGTATATGAATTAAGGGAATCGCTCTACGAAATATTTCTAATATTATTTACAAAGTGAAAAAAAAATTACGAAACCATATTAAACCCCAAATTATCGCCGACTCTGACGTTTATAGAGTTAGGCAACCAGCAACAATTTTAAACGTTTTATAATAGTACCTAAGTAAAGAAATTTGTATCGGGTACAGATATTTTCCTATAGTAAAGTTTTCTATTATCTATTAATATTCCTTTCCTTCGATTTTCTTAAAATGAATAGGCATTTTATTTAACTTTGCGCAAAGTATGTATTTTAATGGCTAATACTGACAGACCTGTAACGAGTGAAAATACAGTTTTAACAATTTGAAACGAAAAACGAATGTAAAATTCTGCTGCTAACAGAATTAACTGTTACCTATCAGGTATTGCCATTAATGTTCATTTTCGTCGTTTCAACAATTGAAAATGCTGTAAAAACGACCGTATAAGAGTTGACAGATTTAAGCCATCTCTGACGAAGTTTATTATAAGCGGCGATTTTCATTCTTTAAACATCGAGCTAGAATTCCGAAATATTTTTTATTGGCTTTTAAGCCTCCTTGAGCACGTGGTTATAATGTTTGTACTTAGTCAATCCTGTATAAATAATGACACAAACTTACATAATTTTCACCTACATCCCTCTTAATTTTTTTATATGCCAGTGGCTTTCTAATTCACATGTTCTAATGCAAAATTGTATTAAAACATTTTTCAACGTCGTGTAGTGAAAAAAGTATAAAGAGTGTAAGAAATTTTTTTTTTAAATCACCTTAGCATCATAGAATGTAATCCAGATATGCGAATATTGAAGAGAGTGGGGGACCTTAAAAAATATTATCTTTTATGTTGTTTTCTTGCATATTCAAGACATATATTATATTCAAATAGACAGACATAGAGTAGATACCTACCAAATATGAAGTTAAGACATTAATAATTATTATTATTAATTAAGATAGTTTTAAGTAATATTAGGCAATATCAGAAAATGCTTATTCGTGGTATTTTTAGCATTGACTTTTGTATAAAAGTAAGTCTAAATCATCATATTTGGAACCCTATAAAAATTGTTTTCGATAAAATACTTGTGGATAAAGTACTTTTTTCGACATTATCTCAATTATATCAACGTTTCCTAAATGGAACTCCACCTTAACAAACTCCAAAAAACGTAGAGGTATTTTGAAACGCCATATGTAGTAAATTTGTCTTCCAAGAGAAAACAAAGCAAGTGTTTCTTCCACTTGGCATTTTCATCACACCTGCAAAAAGTGACTCCATTTAGACACAGGAGACACAACTGTTGCTCAAAAGCCTGGCAGAGCGTAAAAAGTCGTTATAAAAGGAATATCAACACACCAAAAGTGGTCTACTTGATAGAAAAATGCAAAATTGATTGTTACACCCCTTGATCATAACTCCCCATCATATGGCACCCAGACTTACTGGTAGGTGATCTTAGGTTGCTCAAGCACAACCACACGTGCAGCAGGTGACACCTGGCACACGCATGCGCGATGCCCACGCGTGCCGGAGCACTGTGACCAAAACCGTGACTGGGGTTTACTGATATGGAAATTAAATTTATTATATGTGCATTGTGTTCTGTAATTTATATGTTTTGAATAATGAATATTAGCAATTGATTAACTACATCTTTAATAACGATACTTTAAAACAAACCGAGGGAATAATCTTGACGTGATCTTCGATGAAAAAATTAATTTCTATTCGTATATTCATTAATTCATTGTTAGTGTAGAAATCAATGCATATATAATGTTAAAGATGTATACTTTGTACATATATGCAGGGTGTAGCAGATTTAAATACAGAAAATTTCAATATCGATAGTATGTCGGAAGAGGTTACTTTTTTGCCCTATGGCTTTTTCTCTTTGAATGCTTAGTTTTTTAGATACAGGAGATTGAATATATATGTTTTTAAACGTAGCATAAACTTTTTTTGGTCTCATATATTTACTTTTAAATTTCGGTATTGTCAATTTTTTGGAAAGAGCACAAAATGATGTAAAAACTTATACCATGCCCGTTATCAATCACATGGGCGTAGATATAGGGGTTTAGATCCCTTATTTTAAAAACAAAATGTACGCCTATAGATATCTGGAAATATTTTTTAATCATCATAACTTTCTTTTAAAATTGCTATTTTCCAGAAAATCGATTTCAAACGGCATAGTGTTTGTGATAAATATTACTTTCATCAGTACTAAGACTAAAGCAACTTAATTTCGGCATACAGTAAGTGCAGCTTTTATTTTATTGATTTTTTTTCTGACAATTTTATTGTTGCAATTCAAGAAGAAGACTTTAATTCTAACAGTTTTTTAATAAAAGTTTTAATGTTTTTTTTTTCTGGAAAGCTAATAACAATTTCAAAACTGACAAAAGACATTTTTATCAAGAGGATTAAAAAAAATATGAAAAATATTTCCAAATAAAATTCAAGTCCCTGTGTCTCGAAAATTAAGCATTTTAAGAGAAAATGCTTTAATTTAAAAAACGACTCTCTTTCGACGTACTATTGATTATTAAATTTTCTAAATTTTCTTTGTAATCTAGTACGAAAACTAACTAGTATTGTGGACAGTCCTTATCTACTATCTAAATTACAATTCTATATTCCAGACCACTGAATACGTCCCCCGCACTATGTCTTTAAAGATTCCTTAAGTTACTGTTTTGTGAACAGCTTTAGTATTGTAGGTGTTAGCCGTTTTAAATTAGAAAAATTGTTGGTCAATTTTAGATTAATTTATTTTGTCTCAATTGTGTCTGTTCCCTGCAGTTATTTGATTATTTAGTGGTGTTATCTTTTATTAACTTCGATAACCCTAAAAATATATATAAACTGATCGGTTTCACCGCTACTGTTTAGTTTATGTTCAGAAGTCGAACGCGAATATGTACAGTTGCTGTGTAATCAAGTAGTGACAATAAAGTTTGTGTTTTTACGAGACGTATTTCAAGGCTAAGTCAATATAAATAACCCTTATTTAAATATTTACCAGATATACTAAAATATTTAAATTTTCTGGACAAAAGAAGCTAATATTCAATGTCAGTTCTCTATATATGATGCTAAATGTACAGAACAAAAAATAAACGAACTATCGTTTAAGTGCAAACCCTCACAAGTGGTGAAGGTAAAACAAACAACACTATCGATGCAGTCACTGATTCACCTGACTAAATTTGTAGACTATCATATCTAATTGGATTTGAATTACTAGGAAAACCGATTCTCTAACAGGAAATTCTTAAGGATGTCGTCGACTTATACCTGATACGCAGTGGTCAGATTAGGTTTCGTATTTTATTAACTCTTGAAATATCTTAACATGTGGATATTAAGGTGAAAAACACGATAACACCGCCCGATTACCTGCTCATTTTCCACTAGTTCTTCCTGGATAATTAATTTCATCTTGTTATTTATTACCTTATTATTTACCGCTTCAGTGATTAACAATATAAATAATGAGAATTATTGTTGCATGTTTATTATTACCTATTAATGTTTTACACTTTTTATAGTAATAATCATAAAATATGTAATTATATAGGGTGCGACAAAAAAGCGCGTTAACTGCATGTTTTTGACGACTAATTATGATTATTTGACCATACTTACCTACAAAAATGTTTTCTTTAAAATATACAGGGTGTTAAATTTTACCATTTGAAATAAATTTTCACAATTATCAATTTTTATGTACCAGTTTGAAATTTAGTGCAGATACTTCTTGTGATTAACAAAATCCTCAAGGGTATTATTGTAAATGACGCCTAAAAACACAAGAGTTACTGAATGGAAGGTGGTGCTGTTCTGACTTACAGCTATGGACAGCAATATTAAAAATTGTATTTCCAAATCTATTGATTGAGAAGAGATGAAACTGTTCAGTGGCCATCACGCTTTCCCGATTTTTGTCCATTAGATTTGAGTGTTTGTGTTTTATAAAAGATCATGTATATTTTCAGGCTAATTATAAATGTCGTTGAAAAATTTAGACAAAAAGCAAATATTTTTTATACATGTTTTATTTGGCATTAATAATGTGTTAAACCAACAACTAATAAGAATAATGTATGGAGTGATTGGAGTAGGTGAATGATTTTAATTTATATGAATCTTGATAGATTATCAATACTTTTAACATTGTCGTTTCAAAATTTGACTTTTCAAATAATTATGTACATGTTAATTGTTTATATACTCGCGTCAAGAATTCAGACGTCTTACGCCGGCGGCTGACGTTACACATTTGTTTTTGTTGTCAACGTAATTTTCAATATTTGGTCGCGTTAAAAACAATCATTTTTTGCAATTTAGTGCAATATATAATGCAAACTTTTAGTGTACTATATAGTTTTATTACTATCAGTTGCAGTTTCTTAAATATTTTGATGAAAATATACTGAATTATTCATTTGTTCGTATGACGTAAATCGTCTAAATTCTTGTCGCGGGTATAAAAAAGGGACCATCTAAAGAAGCAATCCTAGACATGCAGAAATATGTCAGATTTCATCTATTGTAGCTGTTCGTATAATGTTCAAATGTGAATTTGTGTTTTGAAAATCATTGAATGATTTTATTGAGCCAGGTACGTATTTGTTGTTAGTAAATTTAACTAAATCAATTTTTATTTTAGATATTTGTTGAATCCAATCTTGTCTATGGAATTGTTTCTTACCTAGGTATTTCGTATCAAAAACATACATATGACTTCATTAATAAGAATATGTAATAAACAATAATATAAAATATATAATAAAATTAATGATTATAATTCAATAAAGCTTTTAAGCATAAAAATAAGTGTTATCCTTGAATCAATCCAGAAATTGAATAATGACAGATATTACGATTACTCAGGAATTATGACAAGTTACGTCGTTAAAAACGATCTTATATAAATGTAATAATAGCCTTAAATGGGGAGAAGTTCTCCAGATAGTATATCGAATATATTGCGTAATATCTCCAGTCGCAGACTATACTAGGGCACTATTACAGTTTTGCAATCAATAGATTTTAAAAAATATATTTTAACATATAAACAATAAGTTAAACAATAATTATAAAAATAAACGACCTATTTGTAAGTATAAAAACGAAAGTAAAGGTTAGAGATAGAAATCTAGTTTTACCTGTGCACATAACTAAACGCCCACTTGTCAAATAGATATTTTTTCCAAAAATTCCCGGTAAAAACTATCAGACAAAGAGAGGCCCATGACCAGCAAGTGTTTAACAAGTGAATGGTATTCATTGATAACAAAAGAACATTCATCAAGTTCACATGTTTTAAATACGAGCTGCACAATGGCCAACCTTGCAACCCGAAACCGAGTCGGGACAATAAAGACCTTACCGATCCATTTTTTCTTCTCTCTGAGGAACTATTGCACCTGAGATAGTTCACTTGCTGTCTAGTTAGTTCTTTAAGTACCTCATAACGTGGGTGGTAAAAATAAACAAAACGAATGAACAAGATAAACCTGGGAATGGTTATGCCGTCGAGATTATTTTCAGGTTAGTTTAGTGTTACCCAAAACACTGATTAGAATGCAAACTACAAAGGATGTGTTACGGATCACCTGCGTGTTGAAGATTAAAGTAAAACTTTCTAAACCGCCTTGAATGTATCTGTGGGCTAAACAAATTAAATAGTATCGTTTTCATCTAGATAAAATAACAGAGTATTTTTTATTTTTTGATAACATTTCAATATCCAAAACATTACAACGGAGCTGCACAAAACAAATCATGTTATAGTCGCGCAATAATTCAGACGACTTACGTCATACGAACAAATTGATAATTCATTATATTTTCATTAAAACATTTAAAAAACTGCATCTGAGAGAAATAAAACTATATACTACACTAAATGTTTCCATTACATATTGCACTAAATTGCAAAATATAATTGTTTCTAACGCGACAAAATATCGAAAATTACGTTGACAATGAAAACAATTGCATAACGGCAGATGTGACGTAAGACGTCTGAATTCTTGCCGCGACTATATTATAATTGCGTATATTAAATATAAATAAAATGAAAGCATTAGAAATTTTTATGACATGTATACATTACATTATTCTTTCAAGAGCATACTCCTTCTATAAGCTAATAACGTTTCAAAATATGCGTCACCTAATTTATTACTTCGGATTGATGAAGTTAAAATTGTATTGTATTTTAATATTAGAAAATGAACATTGACATGAACGTTGGTTTTTATTTTCTAGTATTCTTCATTTTATTAGAAGTAAACTGTAGAACTCACTCCCATCTCTATCTGAAAGAGATATTCCTACCTGATATTAAATCATGCTCAATTCAGCAGTAAAAAGAATTTTACAATAATGCGTTCATCATATTAAAGCTAAATATCTGACGGAATGCATTCGATGTTATTGTATTGTGATGTCTGGATAATGCTATGATCAGTAAAATCATCTATTACTTAAATTCGTAGTTTAGATGAAAGATAAATATATATTTAATCTAAGATGAAAGATAAAAATGAACACAGTTTGTCCAGGGGCGAGTAAAACAGGGGCGTAGTGCTTCAAGAATACCCAAACCTTTTTGTATATATATATAAATAAAGCTCCTGTAACATAATGCTCGAAATTTGTTTCTATATCATTGTTAATGAAATAAACAAGTTTAGCGGAAAATTCTTAAAACTGTAACGTTGGGGAACATTGCAATGAGTTAGCTGCTGCTGTTAACTTAAAAGTAATATTAGCTATGGCAGTATTGTGAATAGTGCGGTTCGTTTTTTTTTTCTAGTGCTTCTTTGGTACTTGTGAGTGTACATAAACAAAAATAAAACAATTTATTACACCTGAAAAGCCTAAGCAAAACAGCTAAAGTACCCCTACATCAACAGTCCAGCAGACATGAGGGGTGAGGTAACGGAATAACCTAGCACAAGGTGTAGCAGAGATACATCTTTAAAAGTGTAATTCAATACGGGTCGAGGCATTGGCCCGCAAAGTAGTTGTTTCCTGCAATTCTTGCCGAATCGCGATAGAGGTCCATAGCTTCGAACGGTGTCTCCTGCGATGTAGAACGCTTCGTTTCTGTGGCTTTTCAGTCCGGCATGGAGTAACAAAATGCCGCTAGATGTAGCTTTGCTACATTCTAGTAAATAATAGACATTAAACAAAGATGTACGTACTTAGGTACTACATAATTCTTTTCGGTAAAATCATAAGAAAGAAAAATACAGAGATGATACTATAAAACTACATTTTCGATTTTTTGCAAACGGGTTGACAAATTTTATTGTAACAAAATATTCGTTATATTTTAAAACACATCTATGTTAGGTTCTTTCTTTTTAAATGGAAAATATTATATTTCAAATTTTTCTCTAAACCAACTACTAACATTTCCCTTATTGTTATAAAAACGCGTTTTGTTTTACCACGATTTTATAAGCCCATAACATTCTAAAAAATATTAGTCACGCTGACTGCCCGCTTGTCATTTTTTAAAACTGTTAACACAATACCACTCTTACTTGCAATATGGCTGTGGAAACAACGAGACAGAGTAGTTATAAAAATAGAAATACCAAAAGCATGTGCTAATCTGAGACAACAGGTGTTGGCCAATTAAGAAAACACTTCCTAAAATGCCAGGTAGACTATCGAAAGTAAAAACAAAGAACAATGGCGAATTCAGGAGCGGCCTTTAAGATATTTACAAAATTATTTTAAAATATAACTTCAACTATACTGCAAATGTTGATCTACTACTACTCCAAGATAGTTTTCATGATTTGTGCACAATTCCATTTAAATGAGTTTCAGAACAATTTAAAACTTTTTAATTGATTTTTATATCTTACATTTTTACATTGTAGTAAAGAACATAAAAAAATTATGGTGTTTTGAAAAGTTGTACATTTAGTAGGTAATTAATTTAAGTTAGTAGTTCGATTTTTCCTAATTAGTGCGGGAATAATTATCATAATTCTTGAGCACTTTTTGTCAACTTAAATTATTTCTTATCATTATTATAAATTTTCACTGTAATTTTTTACAATTAGTTATGGAAAGCCCTGCGCATGTATTTGATGAAGTAAAAGCCAAGTTTGTATTTATATTGATATCTCTTTGACCTAATATTTTTTAGGCTGCTTGAAGTTTTTGTTGGCCGGAATCCTCTATATATCCTTATACCTACCTCTTGTACATTTCTATATCCTAAGTAGTCTTCAATGCTCAATTGATGACGCACGAAGAGAGACATATTTTCGAAATATTTCGACAAAATTGACTTCGTCTCACGTACGTCTTTGTTTTGAGAATATCTATCAATATATCCTCTCATGTCTTTTATATGCTTAAGGTGAAAAAAGTTAGTTCTTCACGACGGCATCCACTGATAGTAATAATCAACACTATCTAAAATAAGAAACAATTTCAATATTTCGAGAGAAATGTGAAAATTGCATTTTCATCAATAAGTAGGTTTAATAAACCTGGTTCTCTCAAAAATGTCTCAGTCTGATTTTCTGAAAAGTAATTCAACTTGAAAGTTTCTTAATGTAAATATTCTTTTTCACTGACAATGTTGTTCTTGTCATTGACTAAAGACTCCACAGCGTAAAACTCTGGTGTAATCTGAATTTTGAAATAGGCTAATATAACTGCCTCAGTGATAACAGTTGATGACTCCAATCTTCAAATAAGCGATATGCTTTTTCATATTCATCTTTGAATCTTGTCGGTAATAACGATTGAATCTCGATTTTTGATGGTTCTTCTTTATCATCTTCCATATTATCGTTGTAAGAAGAATATTCTGACAAATTTCACAAATCACTAACAGGATTCTTGATTCATTTTCGAAATTCACAATTTTCAATGCAAAATATAACTACAGATACTTTTAAACAGTTTCAGATGAAGTGTCATGATGTAAAAAAATTCAAGAAGATTCATGTAGCGGATGTCGAGTAAAGAAATAAAATATTTACGTATCAATCTAAAATTTTTCAAACAAAGTTATATCTGTAGCTATATGAAAGAAATTGTCCTGACTGAAACCACATTATTTTTATAATGTAGACTTCCACTAGAAAAAAACTTTAGAGAACTCCGCCTATAGCATAATCAGAGAAATGTTCAGCTTTAAAGCTTTCATGGAACTTCTATATTTTAAGAATCAAACGTATAAAAAGTCATAAAGATTGTTATTTAATTTTTTCATTGAAACCAAAAACACATGGCGCCATTTTTTCAAAAATCTAATTTGGAAAAGCAATACTGATTGTATTCTTTATATTCTATTATAAATTACTAAGCCACTTTCTCTATGGTTTTATTGTTAAAATTCGATGCTTATTTTTGCGTAAACGTAAATTTTAGCATATTACTAGGTACTATACTTTTTTCAAAGTTTGTATAATTCCACGATACGGTTCAAAATGGAAAAATCGATACGTTACATACGTTAAATTCTTTAAGGTTATGGTAAAATTCACACTATAGGTTTCACATTTCTTTTGAATTCTTATTCTAGATACCAATCTACACAGTGAAAGTAATTCTAATGAGAATGCGAATAAAATAAACAATGCAATAGACTAATAATTGATTTCGAAGAAACAAAAAAAGGACGAGCCGGTCCTAGCCTGTCCTCAACAAAACCTGCAGCAATAATGCACCGAGTGACCATACAGACCATGACCACAACAGTTGCGTTTCTAAATTGGATCACAGATGGTAGATCTCGAGTAAGGCACGTGACTGAATTTTGGGATAATAAATTAACCCAGGCAATTACAAGAGGGCCTAATTAAATGATATCTCATAAATATTTTCTACCTTTCAGTAAACAATATGGTTTGGAAAACTTTTTATTTCTTTGTAGAAAAAGATAGATGTTGCTATGCATAGGCGTACCTTAAAGTTCATCTATGTGTCTCTTATTAAATTACAATTTAATGGAAAGGTAAGAAACAACTGAAAAAGTTTATCTAGGTTTGTCACTTCTTCTGAATTAGGTTAAATTTAAGCTATAGGGAAGGAAATAAACTACGTTATGTATCATGACTAGTAAGATATATTTGTATTAATAGACTTTATCTAGTTGTGGAATTCAAAATTACTTTATATTTTAGTAGACATGCGGTAATTCAAAATACGTGGAATTGCAAGAAATTTCGTTAGATTTTAAATAAGAACAATAAGACTCAGTCGCGGCGAAGCTTTTGCAGAGTCACCACTGAAGATGCCGACAGTGAATAGCGGCGAAACGTTTGGAAGCATGGGATGCGACCAGTTACAGCGGCGGCTACTGAACACCTCGGAGGAGCACCAGTATCCGAGAAGCGGTTCCGACCGTAGCAGTCTTAATACCAACAGTAGGAACTGAAATCAATATATGGACAGGCCCAGAGACACCGATAGCGGGTCTGTCCCCACAGAGCCTAACCCGAGAACAACCAGGGCAGGTAAAAGTATCCCAGCTAATGCTAGGGATGTGCATTTTAACTCGGTTTCTGGCAGCTGCCAGTTACCGAAGTCACGGCATAACAACCCGGAAAATCACCATGCATCAAATGTCGTATTTTGTGTTATAATAATATAAAATAAATATTATTATTATAAATCTTATTTTCTCTGTTTAACTCTCTTAAAACAAGAATTTATTTCTTTTTTTGTTACTGTAGACAAAACCGAATATTTCGATTCTGTAGGCTACAAAAAGTGGTTCTATTATAAATGATATATTTGTGTGCCTTATTTTTAATTTAATTATTATCAACCGTTTATTTAAACTTTCCAAATTTTTTAAGCACGCCATTGCCTGAAGGATTTTTAATTCACTGCGTGTTGACTAATGAAGAATTATAGCTATTAATTATATTTAACGAATTTAAGATCTCTAAGTGTTTGAGTGAGGAATGACAATTTACATTTTTGATAATGCGACATATGGCAAATGGTTCAGAGAAGTTAACAGAAGCGTGCTGGGTGCTGGTCACGGAAGGGTTTTGATAGATCACTTTCCGAGACTTAACTTTTCATTAATAGATTTAATTTAATCTGTTTTAAACTGGTAGTATTTAATATATCGTTATTAAGGCTATTAACTTATTATGAACACATATCATATCACAGTACTGATTAACATTCCATAAACTTTAAATGTCTGTAATTGTGTATTTTAGAAAAGAATGTATATAAAATGATTTGATTAAATCTAGTGGTTTTTCTTAATGTGGTAAAAAACTACATGTACTTAGGTAACACCTTACTTTATTACCAATGTTTGTACAAATCTGGTCAGTTTGGCAGTGTATTCAGTCAAGTGTTCCTTTGAATTTTTGTACATTATAATGCCAGGACATGAAATCTCTGCGCTTACCCGAGCAAGAATGACTGCTTTACATGATGCAGGGCATTCTAATCATCAGATACCGAACATGTTGGGCATTCCTAGATAATCTGTTGTACGAATAGTACACAGATATGAAGAATTTGACGCAGTGGAAAACAGACCACGTAGTGGAAATTCTCTAGTATCTAATGAAAGGGAGGATCGGTATTTGGTGCAATATGCCAGTAGACTATTTAAGTAACAGAATTCTGTATGTTCAAAATCGCAGTTTTAAATCAATTGTGCATCATTAGGGTTCCACACGAATCAGTACTGATTCATCTTCTATTTATTATTTTCATGAATGATTTTTACATGATGTTGAAAATATTTGCATCTGTAAACTATTAATTTATGGCAATAATAATAAATTATCGTTAACCTTATCAAGGTGTTCAACTACTGTATAAAAACACATAATGGAAAGCTCAAAATTGAATTTGGTCCTTCATATTAAAAATGTGGGTTTTATTATGGGTAATTCTCATTATTTCAAATACAAATGTACATAATTGAAGACCTAACTCCGAATTGACTTTGGTTCTTCACACGAAGCAACTTGCAATTCTTATATAAATGTGAGCTTTATTATGAGAAATTCTCAATATTTTAAGAAGATTCTATTATATTATCAGACTCAAATTTAAATTTGCCAATATTGTCTTAGAACTCACTATGAAATTCATATTACTAACTTGGAAATAATTCAAAGGACATTTGTTATATATCTAGTTTTAACTTCAGTGTTTCATCTGCCCAAAATCGTTCTACTGCATTTTTTATTTGAATACTACATGAATGAACAAATAAATGTACTTATGTCTTCTTCTATTTACAGAATGTGTACTAATTATATGAATTACTAATCATAGTTCGACATGTTTAACTGTTCCACTAATAATATAAGACAGTATGATGTTTTTACTTTTATTGTTGTTCTTCTATTTTATGAATTGAATATATTCTCTGTATTTAATTTGAATTTTTTTTTTATAAACTTACACCAATTTTAGAGTTTGTCTGTTTGCGCAGCTATATTTCAAAATAAAAAGGTTATATTTTTACTGAATGAAATATTACTTTATTACTGACACTATCGGTAGGTATGTAAAGTAAAGTACACATAATATTCATTAATCACTTTCAAGTTTCATAGTGAAAAATATAATAATTTAGAAAAGTATTATAATAATAATAACTACTTTAAACTTAGATGTCGAGTACACTCTCTAGAAGAGCATATCGACCACGAGTAACCGTGCATACTGACCACTAGCTATGTGTGAAAAATAACTCCTTGTCGGCATCTTTTTGATGTATTAAGGAGATTAGTTGGACCATTTTCCAACTCGCACAGATTTAGGATTTCAATAAAAACTAATCTTTTTCCTAGGCATATCACTGGTTTCTAGTCTAAGCCAATTAGTCTTTTTATATAAATAAAGGAGACTAAAAATTTTGGAAGGCGAAAACAAGATCAAAAGGTTTTGTGATTAATCCATCCGGATTTACGTACACACCACATGAAGCGTGAAAGTAGTTTTTAAAAGCATTATGTACTTGAGAAAAGTTTAAATTTACTGTTATTTTATCAAATATGTATATATGCATTTCTTCCATTAAATATTTCATAATCGAAACGACTTTCAAAATTAAAATTTAATAACTCTTTCGACAAAAATGCAAAGAAAACAATGTATGTGGTTTTATGCAACTGATGTGATATTGGTACTATTATAGAATTTCCAGTGGTCATTAAGTTTTCCCCTTACACGAAAAAAGGTTTCTATAAAGTGGTATACTCACTCTTATTTAATATTATATGTATACATATAATTAACACTGTAGATAAGTGATGACGTCATCGATATTTTTTTTATTCTTTATAGAACAATATAAATATTTTATGACTCTGCATAAAGAATTTTTGGGAAAAATAAAAAAACTTTCAGTATTTAACTTTAGTTTGCGGTGACTTCTAAATCATATCAAATAGAACGCGCCAGAAACAACAACAATTTTGCATACTGATTCGGTTTGTTTGTAATTGTTGTCACTATTCAAGTTTAATATACAGGGTGTTTCATGAGAAATATACATACATTAACAGTGAATACAGTACATCTAGGAGGACTCAAAAAATCTGTTGTTGACAGATCTAACCATTGTCAATACCGAGATAAAGGTTTTTTTAACGATTTTGCCGATTTCTTTAACTTGCCATAAAATTCGAATCAATCTGTATAATTCAATGAAATTCGATAGGGGTACTTCATTCAATCCACTAAAGTTATAGTTTCAGAACATATAACAAAGAATTTCAAACAGACAGTTTATTATGTAACCTATAATTAAGTAGGTATACCAAGTGTTTTCGATACTGCTACAAAATATGAGTCAAGATTTCGGTTCAGATGTGTTTCATCATAACTTTATGACTTACTTTCAGCATGAGAAAGTTTTTCTTATTAGGGAGTTCCATGTAGATACAAAAAGTAACATATTTTATACGTCTAAAAGTATTACAAGTTCATCGAGTGTATATGCAGCAGCACAATTAGCATTACCTATACATACAAGTATGTATAGCTAAAATATGGTATATAACTCAGCACATATAGTAAAATACCATATTTTTACCATCTAACTGAACAACGACACAAAAATTCTTAACCTACAAATTTTAGCAGCACGTTTCTTCGAAATTTTGATGACGTAAAAATATTTTAAAAATTCCTCATGGCAAATTTATACATCTGTTGTTGTTTTTCCAGTGCCTTCTGTTTAATATGATTACATTACATCTACACATCTACATTGTATTTTATCTAGATCGAAATTTTTTGGCGTAAAATATTTTAAAAAACTCCCTCATAGCAAATGGATAAATCTAGATTATGCTTAGTTTTGAAAATTAAAGATTGGAGACTTTTGGAAACGTATTTAAATGTAAACTTACCCCATAGCTGAAACTCGTAGACCTCTTCTGTACTTATATCGAATCAGAAAAGAAAACGAAGTTGTTCCAGTTTAAAGCAATAAATAAGCACCAGTTTTTCACAATTACTTGCATTTGCTTAAGCAACATTACTCAAAATAAATGCAATATGAAAATAGGTAAGTATACTAATTGTATCTGAGCGATTTTGTGTCTACATTTGTCTTATTTAATTAACTAATTTAAAATTGGTAACTGAAATTTCTGATAACCATTCTAGTTGTATTGTGGCTTTCGACGTAGGAAGTCACCTGCCTACTGATGCTAGTACTTGATGGAACGATTTTCACAGAGCAATTTCGCGATGAAGCCATAATATAATTATAATGCAGCATAATTTTAGATGTTACATAAAAGTATGTATTCTCAACAGCACAACCAAACCAGAACACCACAATCAGAAAATAATTCCTGTAACCCAAAAATAACTACACGGGACAAATATAAAAAGCCGAAATGCAATATTTCACATTTTCGATTCAAATACCTATATAGCGAAGGGAATCAGCAGTTTGTAGGCAACCTCCTCTGTTTATCTATCTTCAACGCCAGCAACAATCACTAATAAACCATATGTGACAGATAGCAGTAGGTATGCAAAATTGTTTTTCCAGTGCCTTCTGTTTAATATGATTTAGAGGCAATCATCACAAAATAAAGTCTAAAGGCTGGATGTTTTTTACATTTCCTCAAAAATTCTTAATGCAAAGGTATGCACAGGCATGCGGTTGGAAAGAGACTAAAAGCTATCAAAATGTACAAAAAAATAAATACAATGTCATTTTAAAGAAATATCTATGATCACTCATCTACAGTAGTGACGAACATGAGTGAGTATAAAAAAACATCCCCTTTAAATATATATTTCGTTTTGAGAGACCGTGTTGAAGTTTTGAAAGGTTAGCTTTAGTTATATCTCAAAAATATACCTAGCAATTATTTCGGTAACACCCTGCCTATGTTGTTTTCCAGATAGCTGCAGCTCACAAATTGTGTAGTAAACTAAAACATTTTTCATTTTGTACCTACTCTACTGAACTTCTAACACCTGGGCAAGTGCATATTTGTTAGAAATTTCCAAGAAGGATGTTACATATACCTCTGGTACATGTACCTATATAATATTGTACAATACTAGAAGTCTCCCACACTTTTCGGTAGAAAGCGCACAGGTTATAGGTAGGTACGTTTCTATGCCCTTAAGCCAATTAGCAGGTAACTACGTACACAAAACAAGTGCCTACTGTTTTGAGCGATATTTGTATGTAATCTGTTCTTTATTAATTTATTAATACTGCATTTACAGAATAAATTATTTCTTTTATTATGTTATGTTTTAGAATTAATTACAATTCTCTGCTTTATAAAGAATGAAAATTAAGTTAGACACAACTTATTTGTACAGCTCCACTAAATTCAACTCAGCTATGGCATGCGCAGTGAACTTTCTTTTTGGACAAAGTCACATAGCAGTAACGAAGAGAGGAGACCTTAACAATGATTCATGTACATAGATGGAGAGAAATATAAAAGTTAGAGAAATTTTGACCGCTAATTATTTTTGTACGAATTATTGGAAATAAGAGTGATTGGTCAGCCCGTCACAAGTAGTGAACAAAGGACAAAATTGACAAAAAAATCAAAAAATATAATTTGAACTGAAATGATTTTCATAGAAATTGTTGGGCATAAGAAGATTAAGCGATTATACATACTGCATTTGCTATCTGTCAAGGCAACAATGGAAACATCGGGAAATCGACAGCAGCGAACTAGTTTTTCCTAATAATGGGTGTAGTAAAACTGACGTGCAATACTTTACATTTTATTTTTTAACGTCGAAACAGTTAATTTTATCAAAAAAATATAAGAGACAAAAAAGTTTCTAAATGAATCGGCTTAACCTAATTTATTTTATTCTACGTCGATGATGTACACCGAATTTAGTTAAATTATCTGAAGCGCAAAAATTAAAAACAGATTTTTTTTAAATTTGACAACGCTGTAGCTGGACAATGGTTGTCCTAAGACCCTACATTTATATAACAAAAAACCCTTCCTTTTGGCGACAGAAAATGCTCCTGGATTTTTAACCTCTACTTAAGAAACGCCCTGTGTAACAAACTGATATATTTTTTAAAAGTTCTTCTAAACCTAAAAATTTGTTCATATGAAACTGAATCACGTCCTGTATACGCAATAAAATTTAAATCACCACATTTAGCTTCAACTTATTCTGAAACCATGTTTATCCTGTAAAAAAATATAAACTGCTATTTGCGACAATAAAGTTCCATAGCCGTTAAGTTACAATGAATACTACATATTGTGTCCATTACCATTTAACCGACAATGGCAGGTGAAATATAGTATTCTCCGTTAGTCCATAACGATATAATAAGACAATCGCTATCGAAGTCGTTGAGATTCAAGTTTGTTATCAAGCGAACAAGTTTAACACGGTCGTCTTCCATTTCAGAATGCCATTAAAACATCAAACTGCCAACTGCCGATAAAGAAGTGCTTCATGTAAAAGCTACAGATAACAGAACGAGTTACCCGCCTTTTTTGCAGTATAAGAGCGCAATACATCATGTTTATTGAACGACTTACGGAGTTAATATTTCTCATTTATTATGGATATCACAAGTCTCCTGCCTGAACACTGAACAGATTGCTTATTAGCTTAAAATGCCTAGCTTCATACTCACCGTCACTGGGATCAGATAACCTACATGTGACTCAAACAAATGAAGCGTGCGTTAATAGAAAATATTTTTGCTAAAAAACAAAAATCAATTTAAGTAAATAAATTAATTTTTCACTTCGGTCAGACGGAAACGAAAGATTCATTACTGAGGGTGTTCAGAACTGTTCCTTATAGTCTATACAAAAATTTGATTTATAATCATAATGGACCAGTCGGTGGTCGAGTGGCCGATATACCGTATATCAGCTACGAGTAGATTTGTGGTCCAGCGCTTGGCATTAGCAGATGCTATGTCAAGCGCTGGTTTGAGGCAGCGATTTCTCTCGCTAGAGAGTCCCCTGTCTTGTTCCCCGGATATCTCCATGTCCAGGTACACTATATACCAGAGTTACTGGTTCCTTCCTTTCCAGAGCTTTCTGACAATTCCATACCGACATGCTTGTCTCTGCAGATTAGAGAGTTTACGATTTATATATTCTTTGAAGACCATTAATTCACGAAACTAACGAGCCATATGTAATCATTGGTCTGACTACCGTCATATACAGCTAGTATAGTTGTTTAGGATCTAGGCCCCAAGATTTTCCACAGATCAGTTCTGTTCCAAGGTTTCCCCATTCTGAGCAATGCGAAAATGGTAACGTTTTATTAATTCCATATTTACTTTATTTTTCAAAACATGTCCACGAATAGCAGCACATCCTGCTCTTAGTCTAATCTACACAATATTTTAACCCCATTCAAAACCAATTTAGGAAGTAAGTTGGGGGATCTTGGAGGACAGCGAACTGCACCAGATCCATCTGGAAATTTTGCATTCAAATAATTTGTGGCATTATTACCATTATAACCAGAAACTGCATCTTGTTGAAACTACATATTTAATTTTTCATATATTTTCAGGTATTAACAATATTGTGTGAAACTAACTACTCAGTGGACAAAAGCCCCAACCTGCGTTGAATTACACCCACAATATCTACCCATATATTCCTTATTATTAGCTTTTGTAACATCTTTTTACTGTTTAAGAAAGGTATTTTAAGCTAATATGTATCAAATCTCCTACAATTCCTATCAATGAAGTCATATGTATGTTCTCTGATACCAAACATCTAGGTATGCTAATGAACATCCACAGACAAAACTCTATACAATATTGTTAATACCTGAAAATATATGAAAAAACTATACATAAAAGGTAAAAATTTTTTATTAATTTTTATTTATTTTAGTAGGTTGTTATGATATTCATTGACAGTTAATCAGTTTGACGTTGTCGATATTTCATTTTGACATTCAATTTCAAATAATTTTAATTTATTGATATAATCATTTTATAGTTAGATATTTGACTAAAGGAGGCCACCTGATGAAGCGATCCTTTATAAAAACGCAGAAATAAGTGAGATCTCAATTATTGTGGTTGAATTTCGAGTTCCCACTCCAGAGGTTAGTAAATATATTAAATTTTTTAGATAATTATTGTATAGAGTTTTGTCTGTGGATGTTCATTAGCATACCTAGATGTTTGGTATCAGAGAACATACATATGACTTCATTGATAGGAATTGTAGGAGATTTGATAGATATTAGCTTAAAATACCTTTCTTAAACAGTAAAATACATATTTAATCTGTCAAACGTCGTTGATAATTAGCAGACAATAATTCTTGAACCACAATAATTTTTCAGTTATGATACTTCTTCTCAAAATTCTTCTTACAGATGTGGGTGAACTTGCAGTTTCATTGACAACAGTATATTAGAGAAAAGTAGATAGCTATATTAAAGAAACAAGATTGTAAATAATTAAAAATCTATGGGAGAAATAAATGTGTTAGAGAACTATTAATTTAATTCTAAGGGTTACCGCATTACAAAGGCATTCTTGAATGCACATAGCAGAAACCATTTAAGGAAGTAAATAATAAATATTTATGCAGTTCTCATTTCCTAGTCTATTTTGACAATAAGTTTAATGGTGCAGCGCCAATGGCAGTACAAGTATCATTAAAGATAATTTGTAAATAAATACAGAAGTTCACTGAATACATTTAAATCGTAAGAGATAAAGTTGGCCACCATAACTCGTGAGCATAGTATCTGGTAATCTAAAGTTGATTCAATTTATCAATTGCTTTATCAATTCAACAGTGACCATTTATAATTCGTCTGGAATTAGAATGGTATGCTTGTTCTTGGAATTCTTATTTGCATATCGAGATTTTGATATATAAATTATAAATTTTATTTTACAAATCACCATAAATTACTATAAATAACCAAATATGTTAACAATTTTCATATCTTTTTATTACACCTTCCTAAACAAATATGGATACTTATTTCAATAGCCACATATAAAAATGTATATGTATTATGATGTCTTTATGCGGATATAATAAAGGATTAGTAAAAGCACATTTACATCAGCATTTCATTGATTTATGACATTTCAAATTAGTAAATATACAGAATGACCGGATACTAAAGGAGCTTATACAGGGTGATTCACCACTTCATAATTCACAATCTAAAAAAAATTGGGAATAGATGCGTTATGAAAAATGGAAATGACGCTCAAGTCTATCCGTACCATGTACAGCGTGTTCAAGCATTAACAGCAAGGGATTTAACAGGGAGAGCCGGTACCGATAGCCGCCACTATATCCTGAGTTTAACCTCGTTGGACTTCTTATTGTGGGAATATATAAAAAATAGTGTATCGCACCAAAGTGGACACTATTGATAATTTACGCAATCATAACTGATGCCCTGCGTGAGTTAAGACAGGCATTACCGCTCGTTAAATAATATACTAGTATTTCCTGTAAAAAAAGTTTCACTACAGAGAAAAACTGAAATTTGTTAAAATTTTTCACCTATACCTGATAAAACTCCAGAAAAGGTTAACTTGGTTTTTTTCTTCCATTGCAAAAGTCTTTTTATTTATGCGTAAACCCACCGTATATTTTATGTTGCACATCGTGTAAAAACTAATTTATTATTTTAATATTCCAGAGAAGTGTTCCCAGGAGAATAATATCTTAAAAAAACATGTTACTGTATCCCATAAACTACCAGTTTCTTTGCGGTAAAACCTTATTCAAGTGACCTAGCTGGCTGCGGATCGTGTGTGGTTTGATCATCAGGCATTCCTGGCGCCACAAGGCACAATTTATGGCGAATACGCATGCTCTTAAGAATGGTCAGGATTGGCATCGAACGACTAGTAAATTTACTGAAACTGTTTTAGTTTTTCTAACAATACCTCAACGTACCTAACTGACATTGCGTTGGTGGAATTATATGTAACTGGAAATTATTAAACAATACGCTATAATACGTATGCATTTTAGCAAACGGTTATAAGTGACCTACAAAATTAGATACTCATAAAAGTCAACGTGTTTTCCATTTCCAATCCATATTTTTTTAAATAATGCAAATAGCTATTCTGAATTTGAATGATGATGTTTTTACTTCAGTCTGTAGCACACATATGTATATATCATAATATATTAATGTATAAGGAATAGACATTATTTATATATGATTATTATTATTGTTATTTTAGATATTGTACTATAATTAGTTTAGCTTTTGTGTTTTTTTTTTTGTAATTGCCCTGTAACTGGAATTTCTCTTGGGCAATAAAGCAATTATTATTATTATTATTATTATTAAATAATGGCAATACTTCATATATGTATATCCCATTTCTTAAAGTTCCATTTTTCCTGTCTAAAGTTTTCAACCAGTTTTCGAAAATGTGTGCTTCTTGAAGAGGGTTGATGCCTATCTAAATTATGTTTTCCTACAACTCAGTCGTTCCAGTCGAGTCGGTTCGCTGTCGTGTTATAATTTAATTCCTGTGTTTACGTTGTAGTTTTGTGTTTTTCTTCAGTTTTTAGTGCCTTATTTTAATTTTAAACGTTTTATAGTTATTAAATAAAGACATTTGTGTTGGGTGCAGATGCATTCCCACAATATAGTTCGCCGGTTTGTTTTTCTAGGTTATGGGACAAGACTGCCGCGGGTGTTAAACGTTTTCTGTTATCTATTAGAACCTACCTACTTATCCCTTTCTGCGATTTTGTTATAATGCATAGGCATTGTACCTACGGGAAGTGTGTTTATCGGTAGTGAGTGAAAATGTAGTTTTACCAGTTTGTAACCAAATAATGAAAAACGAATGCAAAATACTGCAGCTAACTGGATTAACTGTTACCTACCTATCAGGTATTATTACTAATACGAATGTTAATTTTTGTCGTTTCTGCATTTAGAAACACTGCAAACGATCGCATGGTAGTTGTCGACAGATGTAATATCAACTATGGATCTAAGCCATAAGCCATCTCAGTCGATACTCATCATAGGCGCCGACTTTCCGTAGGAAAAAAGGGTTTTGCCCCATTTTTTAAATATCGAGCTAAAATTCTGGAATAACTTTTTTATTGTCTTTTAGGGCTCCCTGAGCACGTGGTTAAAATTTTTGTACTTAGTCATAGTTAACCCTGTATGTATCAGACAGACTGGTTTATTTTAACATTTCTATCTCCTTCATCTGTCTTCATCTGGCTTTAAAACTAATCGGTTACCAACAAAGAGTTTTGGTATAGTACTTTTTGAGATTGCTTCTCAATAGTTTTATTTTTTACGATACCTAGAAGAATTTTGGCAAATAATTACACTAATGATAAATATGACAAGTATTTTTCAAATAAAACAAATTAAGCGGCCAAGTCTATTCAACATTTTATGATATTGCAGCCTTTATATTTCAACCAAATTAAAGACTGCAAGATTGAATCCATTGGTTTTTCTATAGACACTTCAGAACGGTCGATTATACACTATCACAATGTCCTACTTTTCTCGTTCTGTGGCATAGTAATAAAACGTTTATTCGGTGTTTTCACACTTATATTTCCACATTTTGGTACTATTTAATAAATAATTTTATAAAATACACTAAATTTTAAAGCATCGCTCACACGTACTGGACAGCTTAGCGCTTGCATTGCGTCTGGTAAACGCACGGTACGCGACCATAAACGACTTATGACGTAGCACTTGACCACACCCCGTCTGCAAGAAAGCAAATTTAGGAGTCAAGTTGAAGGTAGACAAATATATTGCAACCTCTATGTTGGGTTAGCGTGGAAACACGTCCATAACAATACTTTTTGCACGTGTGCGTTTGTGATGAAAAACTTTTAATTAAACTAAAAAAGCCAACAAATGTATTTCCTACAAATTCGCTGAATTGATCAAACTATCTTGTGCTGAAATTTTGTCTTACACACTGCGTGAGAATTTTCGTCAGCTCTTAAATAAAGATTGAGCAAATTTGTTAATTTATGTATTTTAAAGAATCTGTGTAAAGTTTCGTATATAATCTGGAATGATCTAGTTCCAGGTCATGAAATCAGTCTTGAAGGTGATCAAAGAAAACTTTTAAAGTACTTGGCTTTTCGGACGGACAGAGTTTATCCTGAGAGAGGTACGGATTAGCAATTACTACTTGATCGATTTCGATGTATTTCTTTAGTCGACAATAGGAAAATTTGAACAGTTACCTTTTTGTATAAGTTGTTGCATAACGATATTGAATGTGAAACTATGTTACACAAAATAAACTTTTTGGTTTTAAGACTTCATTCTAGCAAGTATACATTTTACTGCGGAAGACCTAGGACAAATACACGTACGACTTAGATCTCCTGTTCATTCAATATGCAGCATATTTAACTGTTTCGCTGATATCTGCGATATTAATCATGATATCTTAAATTATATAATCTTGAAACTATTTGTTGCTGTTTAGTCAAGGATAAATAAACTTATCCTCATTTTCTCAAAATATTGACTTATGTTCCTCTTCTCATTCATCATTAAAATGGCAATAACTGAGAAGAATAAACAAAATAATAAAGGAATCCATCTGACAAATTCTTAACCAATAACTATATTTTTGTGGACAACATAAGGACAAGAAGTATTTAAATAAAATTGTACAACCGAACAGTATCGGCAGTATTAAAAGATTAGGTTCGATTAGAAAAGAAGTATTTTTTGTAACTGGGTGTAAACCTGTTAGAAATTAATATATATATCTATGCAAAATGGAACATTCACAAATAGTTATTCAATTGTGTCTGTCATGTTCCAGTCTGGCTTATGAAATTTGGTATACGCCCATTTTAAGGGACGCTTAATTTACTGGCATACTCATGTTCTTTCTAAAAGAATCGCTAATATGGTTTCGTTAATTTTTACCCCCCAAACATTACCTAGTAGACCTTGGTTTTTAAAAGGATGAGAATTGGTCCTAAAATATATTTTTCTCTTCTGCAACACAAAACTCGGTTTCAAATCGGTACAGTTACACTGCACACTGTACTTAAAATATAGCAAAATATCAAAAATAGTTTTCTAACTTTATAAGCTCTTAAGTTTGGTTGCTATATTTTGACTTTTTAGATTTAAGCCATGTAGGTACGATTATTAATTACTCACTCTGTATGACATATTTGCCCATAAAATTATTAGAAAACCGAATTTTACGTAAATTAGTTTATTGTTATAATTTTAACAAACTTTGAAAATAAATATGGACCGTCTATATCAGGCCGGCTCTGAAAGCACGGACCACATCCAACTTGTGTTTCACCCCCGCAAACCTGTTCCACCGCCGGCATGCTGTCAATTATATTTATGTAGTAATTTTTTCGTTCCGTTCAAGTAATTTAGTAACTCATTCCAGACACCATTAATGTTTGTTACATTTTTAAAATAAGGATAATCGGTAACATAAATTCTACTATTTTTTGTAAGCCGTAAGAGTTACAGGGCAGAAGCACGTAGTCTTATTAGTACTAATGTGATATCAATTTCATGAAGATTTTTAAATCGTAATAAATCCATGATAAAGTACTGTAACGTAAAAACTTGTTCAGAATTACTTCAATGAATTTGCTTATTAATAACCAGAAGGTTTGATAAAAATTAGATTAGTACTGTATTTGTAGACGATTATACATTTCATTATAAATATCTAAATATAAAAAACTTAAAATTGTTTTTTTTTTATCATCGGATACAGACAGAGGCATTAAAAAATACTGATAGATATTTGAGTTGTATTTTGAACAAATAAACTATAGGTACCTGTAATACATCTCCTGTTTACATCATTCTTTGTTTGCTTAAATTCCACAATTACTAACGTTCCCAAATCTTCAATATCATCTAATGTTATCTGTCTGATTTCACAAATTCGGCACGCTCTTACAATCCCAAATACAACAATTACCTTGTCCATAAAAATAAACTTCATCAGGAGCATTATTTAGAAAATCACTAATATGTGTACTCGTAAACATCGCAGACTTCTTGAGCTTGCAGCCTTTCCCATTTTGCTTCAAAAATGTAATCAGTGTCCAATATTTTGAAATGTCTACACTGGAAGATAATAATTCGACCACACTGTTGATGACTGAGAAAGAACTGCACATCTTTTTCACCTTTCATTGCATAAATCTTGAATACGCGGTTTCGCAAATTTTATTGATGCTACTTTCGCTGCTTCTAGTAATTTCGGACTTTAATATATTGTAATATTATGTTTTCTCAATATTAAATCGTGATTTTCACGTCACAGAAAAAAATAATATATTATACATAGGTAAAAATATTAGATTTTAACTAAAGCTAAAATCGATTACTTTTTTCCCTTGTGTAATAAATACCTATTATTGCTGAATGAATACATATGAGCTTGACTGATGTTTAAAATTTTAAGTATATTATTGCACTTAAATACAGATTATATATTTCTCCGCATAAATAATGCGAAGGTAGAATATTAGACATACGAGTATACCCATGGTCAACTTATTTTCATTTAGCTATCAATATATACAACTGTTTCCTATCAAAAATTAAATAATACTAGCTTTGACTTTATCCCATAATGAAAGCTATTATTTTCTCACTGTTTTACAAGTATTTATCAAATAAATTTCACTTGTGTGTAAAATATGAGTGGGATTCTATTACTATGCACTATTAGTACAATAACAATCAAAACTAAATAAGATAAAGGACATGCTGTGCAATGATAACGTGATTTACCTTGTACTTAGACATATATAGTAATTTTCCCTATAGCATCATTATTTGTGGGTAGCAATAAAATATAATTCTTTCTGACAGGATAAGAACCTCGATTCTTTAATTAACGTCCATTTTTGTACTGACGTACAAGGTGATTCCGCAACAAATGATTAATACTTTTTAATTTGGAATCTAATATGAACACAGAAAAATAATTAACGGTTCCTAGTTTACACGAAATTGCGTCTAATAACCAAAAACGCTTTGTGGGTAAAGGTCAGAAGTTCAATTTATAAAACTTGAATGAATTGAAGTTTGTAATGAGTAATTTCTCTAATATAATATGATGGGATATGAGAAGATTAAATATTAGATGTGGGCTGAGTGATCATCATCAAATCTTAATATTTCTGCTTAAAAAGTAATGCTTGTATATTAAAACAATATGAAAAATAGTAACACATTTATTTTATTATGGCATTTTGAACACATGGGCGTCATTCAGTTTATGGAAAATCTAACGTTATTTAATCAGGACCACTTAGAATGCTGTTGTATCAAATTTCATAGTGGAAATGAATATCAAAATACCTATGTGCCTACCAAAACCATAAAACAGAGTGTAACTATGTTTTGTTACCTCGATTCAAGTACTGACGCCTTAAACCGCACGACCACTGACCGTGGTACCATACATCATGAAAAATTATGGTGTTACATAACAAAAATTTCAAGAAAATAATGTTTGAAGATTTTAAAATTTAATTTGCACAATACTGTGCACCTCCCCATTATGCAACACCTGTCCGTGCTTATTTAGATGAGCTGTTCCCGATTGAGTGGCCAGCCAGATCGCCTGATTTGACACCCCTAAATTATTTCTTGTGGGGATACTTAAAAAGCAAAGTATACGTTACTAGACCGGTTAATTTAGAAGATCTAAAAGCAAGAATTCACGAGATGCATCGTATATCTCCTGAAGTTATTGATAATGTCCAAAAAGAATTTATTAATCGTCTTGGCTACTATCAGGCAGCCAACGGTGCACAATTTCAACATTTAATTTAGTCGATTTTTTACATAATTATTATCATTTTCAATATTGTGAAAATTAAATTTTAAATTCTTCAAACATTATTTTCTTGAAATTTTTATGTAACACCATAATTTTTCATGATGTATGTATGTAGAATGACGCTCTTTCAAATGGCATGGTTAAAATTGTGGGTTGTTATTTAAAAAAATTGTCGATGACGTCATATCTCGAACAACGATGACGTCAAATGTGGGTTGTATGTCAAAAAGTGCCTTTTTTAAAAACAGAATCGACGTGCCAGAGAATTTTTTCGAAAACTTCTCAATTTCAAAAATAATGAATTTATTCGTTACTTTTCGAAAGCACTGTATATAATTAGATAGATTAATGATGATAATGATAAGTTTTATTAGTTTAGACATAAATATTTTCGGTATAATTTTAAAAAATGCGATATTTATTTCCAATTGCAATTCCGAAAACAGAGCTTTCTAAGGCAAACCATATGAAATTAATTGTTTACTTAAAATAATTGGTTGTATCACTAACTTAAAGTTTTCCTATAAAACCTAGATCGCTCAGTATTTTGGATAGATGCAAATTCATAATTCCTTCTTTTTAATCATATTTTTTCTGTAAAGCTATTTTGCATTGAAATTTAATACATGTAGTACTGATTTTATTTCTACAAATAAACATATTATTATTAATTCATATCAAAGAACTATTGACCGTCATCAAATGCAAAATGATGGAATTCAAGTAGATATCTGTAAATTGCATACTGGGGAAAAAAAACTATGTGCGTATAGTGTCATAAACTTGATTTTTTTCTCATAATTGTTTTAAAATTTCTGTATATACTGATATATATGTCGTAGTCATTGGGTGTAACTCGTCATTTCACGGAAAGCCTAGTCATTGGCTGTATTGCCGGCAAAGGCTGTAATGAAACGAATATTACTTTGATTGACTGAATTTTGCCGTCATTTCAGGGAATGCCTGTTTCATTCTCGTCAATCAGAGTAATAGGTTAAACGATTACACGTTACAGCGTTTGAACCAAACCTAACCTAACCTAACCTAACCTAACTAACCTATTACTCTGATTGACGAGAATGAAACAGGCATTCCCTGAAATGACGGCAAAATTCAGTCAATCAAAGTAATATTCGTTTCATTACAGCCTTTGCCGGCAATACAGCCAATGACTAGGCTTTCCGTGAAATGACGAATTACGCTCAATGACTACGACATATACATGCTATGACATTCTGGGCATGATATAGTTGCGGCAAGAATTTAGACAACTTACGGTCACGGCTGACGTCATGGAATTATTTTTGTTGTCAATATAATTTTCGATAGTTTGTCGCATTATTTCCAGTTTCTTAAATATTTTGATAAAAATTTAATTAATTATTAATTTCTTCGTATGACGTAAGTCGTCTGAATTCTTGCCGCAACTATAACTTGCATGCTTTAATGCTCTTTCTTCTAAATTATTTTTCTTTTCGTAGAAATTTAAATTTTAAAATTATTTTTGTAACTAGGACTTTCAACCAAAGGATGGAATATATATTTTTCCAAATAGTTTTATATAAATAATCAAATTTGATGACAAATTACTTTTGATAACTCTTGAGGACATGATTTTATTTATTAATGTTGAAAAGTTTGTTAATTTTGTATAATTGTAAGGCATTAAACAAGCGTCTTTATATTGCATCCACTAACATCTTTAAATGATTAAATAAATAGATGGCAATACCCCATCCATTAAACTAACCATTTCAATTATCAATAACAAATATTAGATGAAAATTAAGTAAGCTTAAAACAATACAATGATTACACGCAATTCAAACCAATTGACTCGACTAACAACAGTAATTTGGAAACTATATAATAACTACCCTCATTTCAATTCACTCACCGACTATTAAATTGAACATTATTATCTCATATCATTACATAACTCCATTTTAATTAACCTGCGATGACGAGGCAACCACCATCACCGAAGGGGCGTTATGGTGGATGCTTCAACATGTGTCGCGCCCTTCTGGCACATGCCACCCCAACAGATGACACTAGATTTCTATCTGCGATGGTTATCACGAATCTCAAATTTCGGGACTACAGGGAGCACCACCCGCATTCGAATAAGTCACAAGCGCATGGTGTGATGTACAGCATAGTAACATACTCGATGTTTTATAAAATTGTTACTACATTGACATCTTTATAGAAGTAACTACCTAAAATTTCACCAATGCAAACTTGTATAGCCTAGGCAAAATGGGTATGTTTCTGGAAATAATATAATTGATGACGTCATTAGTCGTTTCTCAACTTGAGAATTTATTTAACTAATATTTGATCTTTTTTTCAAATAGGGTAAGTCTGGGATAGATAGCCATAAAGAAATATTATTGACAGTAGTTCGAGTTTAAATATAACGAGAAAAACATACACTGAATATAATGAGTGTACAGGTAAACGTGTTATGAAAATTTTGCAAAATTTAAAATGATTAAGTTAGTTAAATTGTGTTTCATGGGAATAAATTACTTGCTTGTATAGGACCAAACAAATATTTATTTCTAAAAGCATTTGTTTGCATTAAAAAAAAATATTTCCTTTTAAATGGTACACTTCTGTGTTGGTTTAATTATACTATGAGAAAACAATATTTGTATATTTCAAAGAATTTTTGTTTCCAATCAAACCTATTTAGGTCAACAACTTATTATAACAAGTTGTTCACTTAAATGAGCAGTTGTTAACGGTAGCAGATATCTTGGATTTGTTTCGTTTATCTTAATGGTCATCAGATGGCGCTCTTTTCCAATTTGTGCCAACTTGTATATTTTACGATTTTCGAGTTTCCAATAGCAAACCATGAAAAACAGACCACCCTGTATTGTTTGTATATATATGGATGGATTATAAATTTGAATTCAATAACAAAAAAAACGGAAGATTTTAGTAAAATACTAAAAATAAATACACTCATAACATGTGGATGAAAGTTAATAAATATTTATTCATAAATTAATGCATGTATCTATCTTGGCAGCAAATTGTAAGATCAGTAACTTCTCAAGTTACCTTCTTCCTATTCTGATTAATTTTTTCTTGAAATTATATATCCTGAAAATTATGTATAAATAATACCTACCTAGCTACATTATTATATAATAGAAACAACTAACTGTTACAGATATACAGGCACGTTAAAAGTTTTCTCATTTCTTTGCGTAAGAAAAACAAAGTAAGTCAGTAGACATCAATCCAATAAACAATGTTGGTTTTAGTTAGAAATCTTCACCATCTATTCTAAATAATCATTTGTAGTAGGAAGATCTCAAAACAAAATGAAAACTTCCTGAAGCAACCAATCACTGGCAAATTATCTATATTGAAAGGGAGGTAGGAAAAAGAGCGTCGATAGAAGTGAAACTTTAGGCGGAAGTGGAGAATGGACCGACTTATTAAAATATCATTGGATGATGGGTGTGTACACCCTTACTTGAATTTTACAGCTATGTCTCTCCTACCTTATTTAATTTCTGTTTATGTGAATTGATAACGGAGATAGAGCCAACAAAATAATATGGCAGATATTTCCATAGTCTGGCAAAGTTGAAGGTCTTTAGTTCTCTCTCTAACTGCCTTAACACAGAGTTTGTTTGTTTTTTTCATTCTTATTGTCAACCAAAGGAAACGTTTGTACTTTCCGAGCCTATAAGTATATCAACAAGTTTAAGATATTAATAAATCAGATGTATGTGAAAAGAACATTAATCATACAGGTATTTTATGGACATCGTGATTTTAGAGTTGTAGTATGTAAGTAAATATGTGACACAAATTTTGTGCTCTTTTTACTGCGTTTATCAGTTCCATTGTAAAACTTTGCACAAGCAGGAACAACCCTATACAATATTAGCTATATTTTGTGACATTCAGTAACTAATTATTTTGAAACATAATTATGCTATTTAAAGTCAGTTGTCCCCATTATTATTTGACCAGTGTTGATGTGCCCCAATCCATCCAATTAACTCAGGAGTTTATTTATGTAATCACGAAGCAATAACAAAAGTACAATGCTAATAAATTTTTATTCAAATGTCTCCATTCAACTCAGTTAACCTGTTATTGTTATACCTAAATAAGTGTACCTTATAAGAAGTAAACATGTATTCTGACGACTAACATTATAATAAATTAAAATAAATTAGAATAAATAAAAATTTTGCGGGACTGGTGTGGTAGTCGACATAAATTATGTGCCATTGGCAAGTTATCATTGAAAATTTACAGATCAAATTTCATGCCGTTTTCGATGGGTGGGCCAAATATATCATCGCCTACCTACTATTATAATTATAGGCACTTTTACTATCCACTCATATTGGTTGTTGTTGACATTAAAATGTGTTTCCATCTTTGAAAGTAACAAGTAATAATGGCTGTTATGAATGGCGCGAACTATTTCATTTCGTACACAAAAATCATAACGTTTTTTTACGCGAAATGTCATAATCATAATAGATCTACTGTTAAATATTATATATCTATCTACTATATTCCAGAAGTCGAAGACTTGTGCGGGAGAGGGGGCGGCATATTATTATTAAGCAGGCCCCATTTGCGCCCAGGAACGACTTACGTTGGTAGGCCCTAACCACCATTCAGTGCAGGAATGAGGGAAACCTGGAAAACCTCATTAATTAGGGGGGTAGTCAAATGTCATCCGGTATCAATCTCTCACATTGACCCAAGCCAACATTCTTCCACCCTACCATACCCGCAGAGAGGTTGCCAATCTCTCCACAAATATAGTCGTTTAAATGCAGATCTGTAAAGGACTTGAAAAGTAACCTTTTTGGTTTTATTGATGACGTAGGGCTTACTATTGTTCAAAATATGTCGTATCAGACCACCACATAGAGGGAGACAAGTAACTACTTGGTTCAATGTTTATTTCTAAATGAATAGGCCAACAAGGTCCAATAGCATAGTCCCCGCTTTCCCCAGATCTAAATCCTATGGACTTTTATTTATGGGGACATATGAAGCAGCTTGTCTACCATGTTGAAATCACTACTTACTTCAGGATCATCCGTCGAGTGACGAAATCTTTAGTTCGCCGATGTGAAGCTTTCATTCGAGCCGAAGATGGACATTTAAACAATTTTTATTGTCTTCAGATTTGTTAATTTGATTAATAAAGGCTAACTAATGTGTAAACATTAAATATAAATAATAGTAACCACCAATTTTATTTATTAGGATACTTTGATTGAAATATGAAATAATATATTTTAAAATGCTTGTAACTTCTAAACAAATCGTAGCTATGTTCGAGTAATAAAAATTGTTTGACATACTGCATATTATTTTATATCCAAAATTGAGAAGTACAAATTAAATTTAGTTTTCGTAATATTAAATATTTGTGTGTAATGCATTAAATCTGCACTACTTTATTATTAAATTATTTCTATTTTGATGGGAGTATCTGTAAATGGTGGTTCTGTTTCTTTTTCCATATGTTTCTTCTATTTTTATGATTGCTCTGAGCAAATAATACATTTTTTTAATTTTTACACGTTAACATATTTTTAAATAAATAAATTTTCCAGTTAATTAGTTCTATAAAAATTATAATTCAAATTTGGGGCAGAAATAAAACGTAGGTACATTTTTAAGTTTTAAGTAATAGTAATAATAATAGTAATTTTTCTGTCTTCTTTTTTTAAGTTATGGTCGAAAATAGACGCCCAGTAAGTTATACCTAATAATACGAAGATAAATACCATTAGTATTTGTGTCACACAATGAATAAAATACCAACTTGATATATTTACACAAAATAAATTCATATTGTAACCTTATATAGAGACTAGTGACCCAACACCTGAAACAGTAAAAAGGTCATTCAGATCGGATCAGGTCACGATGTGGAAACAAAAGACAACTTTGAAGCAAGTGAAGCACGGTCCATAAAAAGGCAGTGCCTTACTTAAGTCCATGATACTATATAGTCCAGTCAGTGAGTAATGCAAATTTAAGACTATTTACTTATTGTGTTGCACAAAGGCGACACGTTATGGTGCTTCATAACCGTAGCAATTTATTATATATGTTATTTCAAATTATTTAGTATTGAAATCACCGATGCTCACTTATAAGCAACTGTGCTACTTACCACTTAACCCAATTATCGCATGTAATTTATGAAGGAATAACCAAGGATCAAGCTGTATTTATATTATCCATATTATGTGTGTAAAGGCATCCCCACCGGTAGCCGACAGTTTGATTGTTAGAATTATTTAATTTAGAAAATTACAATATTGAAATAGGTCTACAGGCTCTTACAAATACAATTTTGTAAAAAAAATCAAACAGGAGAGTTCGAAAAAACGATTTAAAAATACACTTCCAGCGACCGGACAAAAAACTGAAGAAATTTCCAAGGAAAGAAATGATAATATTTTTGTGGTTTTAATTAATAAAATAGCTTGACATACCTGTTACAACAACAAAATTTTGGGCCAGTCTTACCCAGATTCTACAACATTCACAAATGTTTCTGGTTTTTGTCCATTTTGAACTCGTAAGTTATTGGTATCGGTGTTCACTTCGGTGCGATGCACTTCATTTTTTGAATATCCCCACAAAAATAAGTCCAAAGAATTTAGTCAGAAGATCGTGGCGGCCATGGTACCAGTCCTCCTCGTCTAATATCTTGGTATTACTACTTAGGTACGCTGTGCATGGTACGAATATAATTGAGCCTCATGTATACGCCATACTGCTGCAATACGTTGTGAACGTTTTGGACCACCATCTCTCCCACGATTCGGTTGCAAATTTCCCATGTCACGCCTGCGTTTGCACTGCACTTACACTCACTGTACATCATTGTAAAAGTAGATGCATTTAGCACATGATTACCGGGAAATAGTTCTATACTCTCTACACAGTGGTTCTTTATTGCACTAGTGCAATAACATATTTATTGCGTTCATCTGTCATTCTACTACAGCGTTTTGTCATCATGACAAACATAAACGTTCAAATCGACGTCATATTTTCCTACACTTAGTGTAATTTAAATAAAACATTGTTTGTTTTTTGCATGAACGTAGAAAAAATACGTGCAATAAACACTTACTTTTTGTACTTGTTGCATAAATAACTATTCTTGGCGATCAAGAATTGTGCGACAAAAATAAAGGCGGGCGGCATGATTTTGAGGCATACCATGAGCCCTTTGAAAATGGTAAGAGTATAATCCGTTTTAATTAAGCAACTGACCTATATAAGTATTGCTTGTTCTAAAGCAAGCAGATGCTCTTCTTACACTCGCAGTAGAATTACGTTGAAAAAAACTTAAAACTCGTCTAAATTATGTCTACGCCTCCTTGGACGGCCATAATCACGATATATTGGAGTTAGGGGTGCTGATTCCATCGCTTTTGCATGAATTTCACTAAGCATTCTTGCAGAAGGTTGCCTGCTGTCAGGAATACGTTGCTGATACTCTCTTTGAGCCGCCAGACTATTTCCCTTACAGAAACCATAAATAAAATGCATATCAGCATATTGACGGTTAGTAAAAGGATGATAGTTCTTGGTTGCAAAAAAAATCGAATAAAAATGCAAAGTCAATCACAAAGATCACAACTAAGAAAATAAAGAAACGTAAGAATTTAAATGATGACTTTAAAAAAGTCAAATTCATTTTAAAAAATAATATCATTTGCTTGACAATTGAAATGAATAAAACATTTTCGAAAAATCTGTCAAGGGTTGTTAGAAAACTACCCTTATTTATAACCGATTTTGATGAAACTTATGATAGTTAAAGGCCCTTATGGTATGATTATTATCTACAATTTTCATTAAATTATCTTAATCAAAAAGAAAGTTATTTTAAAGAATATCCTTTGGAAGACCATATTTCAGTAATGTTGCTCCGGAGGAACAATGTTTATAGGAACTTTTTTGTCTCTACATTCATTGCTTAAGTTTTGTACCAACTTTTCCATACACCCTGTAGATTTATATCAACACTGTTGAATACTTAAAACTTGCAGTGCTAGAAAATTTCGATGACCATCAATAAAAAGTACTTATGATTGCGCGGTTATGATTATTTTAAGTACTAAGTATTATCATAGTGTAAATTTTATACTATGATATTATTATAAATAACTATAATTATTCAAGCACTGTCGAGTGACTGATGAGTATTGAATTTTATTTGTATCATTTGAATTATATTTATAGCGATCTTATTTATTTACTTTGATCTTAATGATTACTGAAAAATTCTGTTGTTATTCACTTTTAAAAAGTTACATGCATGAGATCGTACTCAACATTAATAAAAGTATTACAGGAAGTATGTACCGAAAAACAATTTGCATACAAATATAGAGAGGTATGCAGTTTAAGGCTGTACGCCACCACTGCATTCAATTGACCGAACGGGGTATCACACAAAATGCAACCAGAAGTGCTATCTGTAAAGTCATTAATATGAGAAGAGATATGTATCTAGCAAGCTTAAGCTTCGCTACCGTGACTCTGACAAGACACTGCAGTGATAAATGGTGGTTGGACTGATTTTAATTACCCAACACTGAATTGTTTCAGTGCTCTAGTATTTGACCGCCCTATTTTTGATTGCACCGTTTCACTTGATGAAAGTTAGAAGTAAAATAAATAGTTCCTTTTCTTTTTTATTCCCAACGTGAAACAAATAAATATCTTTTAACCATAAATAGTACATTGTACTAAAGAAACTTAAAAGCCGCAAGAGTTTTCTTTGTAGTATTTAACCAATTATCTGCGACGTCAAATAATTTTTTTGGTAGTTCAAACTCTACGGATTTCTTCTAATTCCGAGGTCACTAGTTGTGTCGTACAACTTTTTCATATATGTATTTGCAATGAAGAAGCTGGATTATCATCCTATATGGTTCTTAAGTATACGATAGGTAGGTTTAGAAATCATTTTATTAAAAACACAGGCACACAAAAAAAAGTTCTGTGCCCGAGCTCCGACCTATGGTTCCCCATGTATTTTTGGCTCCCAAAACCGATCCCAGGGTCGGCATAGCCCAGACGTTCCATATTTGCGCGCTAAGGTCAAAAAATGACCAAAATTTGGCCATTACCTGGAAATAAGCGCAAAGCTTTATCTCCGTGCCAAACATGAATCAGTTGTTGGATAGGACCTCGCACATCCCAATTGTCACTTGAGGACCAAGAATTGGCAGAAAATTGATTCTAAAAATTTTCAAATTGACAGAAAAATCATTATTTCACCGTATTCAGGATCGAATTGATTTAAGAGGATTGTCTTCATGTAGCATTGCACAGTGAATAGACAAAAAAAATAAAATAAAAAAAAAATTTAAAATTTAAAAGAGAAAGAAAGGAGCTACAATATTTCTACGTCAACAACTAATTCATGTTTCGACCCTTCAATGGCACGAAGATAAAGCTTTGCGCTTATTTCCAGGTTATGGCCAAATTTTAGCAATTTTTTGACCGTAGCGCGCAAATATGGAACGTCTGGACTATACCGACCCCGGGATCGGTTTTGGGAGCCAAAAATACATGGGGAACCATAGGTCAGAGCTCGGGCACAGAACTTTTTTTGTGTGGCTGTGAAATCATTGTTTTTATACAGCCTGTCTCACATAAGAGGGCCACTTCCATGTATCTCGCTTAATAAGAGAGCTAAGAGAAAAATTTAAAAATATTATTTGTTGCAATATTGGAGGCCTATATGCTCGTAAAAACAAATTTGAGATCAAAAGCCAACTTTATGAGTAATAACAAAACCTGTAAAGTACCCAAACTTTAAGGCTGTCTAACTTTTATTTCAAGAGATATAGAAAACTTATTGGTAATAAATTTTGTCTATCCTATAATTCTCCTACTCGGCTTGAAAGCCTCGTTGGACAATTTCACGTCGCGTGCAATAAACACTTACTTTTGTACTTGTTGCATAAATAACTATTTTTGCCCTTAGTTTTATAGCAAAAAGTAAGAGACGTAACACTTTTAAAATAAATCAGGCTGATACGTATTTTTGAATTCTCAATTTTGACAAACAAATAAGTTTTAGCAAAAATGACTTAGAAGATGCTTATTTCAACCCCTCCAAGGGGCATAAATTTTCGAAAAACTGTTGAAAAGCTGCACATGCATTAGTAGAAAATAACCTAATGTAAAATTTGACTTTTATACTTTTTTGGCTATCATCGTCCAAGATGGCTCAGATCTGCCTGACTTAGATCTGACAACTAACAAAATAACAACAAAAGCAACATTTTTACTAATAATAATACCTACCTGATAAATAACAGTTAATCCAGTTAGCTGCAGCATTTTGCATTCGTTTTATTCTAAGAAAATCGAAATTTAATGTAAGGAGTGTCTACCAATAATGCAGGAAGCACCTGCGGCAGTCTTTAATTATAAAATAGAAAAACAACAGCGCATAGCAAAAATTATAGGAAATATATGTACCCGATATAAATTTCTTTATTTAGTTACTATAAAACGTTTAACACTAGTAAAAATATATATAAAAAATAAAATAGTAAACTACATAACCAATATTAACAAATTTAAGAAATGTTGCTAAACATATCTACCCAAAATAGAAATGCACACACGGTCTAAACCCGATCTTTGGAACAAAACGTAATACATTTTTAAAGTGATGTGTATCACATACATATCTTTGGATTTTAAGTTATAGATTCAAATAACCACCATTTTCTGCAATGCAAGCCTGAAGACGTTGAGAGAAAATTGTCCTGACTCGTAGTAACATTCCCTAGAGAATACATTCAATTTCAGCAGTTATGCAGTTTTCTAACTCGTTTAAGTTATCTGCAGCTGTCAAATCTAGCCAGCAAAATCAATCGTCTAGGGAACATATTACGTAAAGTTATTATTATTCCTAACGATTGGCAGGCGGTATGAGCAGTAGCTCTATCTTGATGGAAGTAAACATTCTTGATTCTTCACCGATGTAACTCTGGTTGCAACATTTATCAACATCTCAAGATAACGCTATGAATATACTGTTACTGAACGACCATTAACATCTTCAAACAAAGTATGATGATCCCCATTGATCCAACAACACACCAAATAATCACCTTTAGACTGTGCAGTAGCTTTTCATGAACTTCCTTAGGATATGTAAGACTAATAGCGATAATTCTACTTATTAACAAATCCCGATAAATAAAATTGACTTCGTCAGACATCAGACACTGGTTTGGCAAGTCAGGATGATTTGAATGTCACTGAGAATATTCTGACACCATTGGGGTCTCTTTCTTTGCGACGTGCATTCAGTTTTTGGACAAATTGCATTTTGTAAGCATGGAATTTTATATCAAAGTTCAAAATTCTTGCTTGACTTCTTTCACAAATGTTAAGAGTTAAGGAGTATTTGCGAAACATTTATGACTGTGTTCAAATGCATTTCTCATTTGTTCAATATAGCCTGACGGCTTGGTTGGACATTTTTACGTCGCGTGCAATAAACACTTACTTTTTGTACTTGCATAAATAACTATAATATAGTGGTCGTGGAAAAATGTATTATATTTTATTCAATCAAGATATAGTGTTAAAAATGGTACCGTTGCTATGCCAAACCCTGTATTTATTAATTTTTAACTAACTAACTATGATGGACATATTGAATTAATTTTTAATTTCTTGTATCTCTTAAATAGGAATATATAAATTATTTTTATGAACACCTCGTTGATGTGTAAGACTTGAACACTGTTATATATCGGTTATAGATCATGCGGTGAGATTTTTAGTTGCCCCGCGGTGGTCCACAGATTTAAAATCCACGCCGTACGGTAATGATCTAAGAACCAGCTGGAAACTAGAATACGATTCACCTGAGAATTCCTCCGATTTCTGAATGCAGGTTAATTTGCTTACCTAGAACCTGCAGGGTCGTCCATGTCGTGAACTAGTGCGGGCGGACAGTTTGCTCCAAGCTAGTGCGCCAATCTTACACCATTAGATCGCCAACAAAGGTCAATGCCTGATCAAAAAACAATAAAGAGGATTACTGTTTTAGCCGCACGCAGAACATATTCAGAATCTAGTTCAATATGGGAATATTTCAGACATTTTATTCATGAATAATTTAACAGGCCTCCCGTTCGCAGCGTGGTCATAATATTTTGATTCAATATCTAAATAAACGTATCTATAAACTCATAGAACTACTGCAAAGGTCAACATATAGGAAAATTACTATGCACTTGATAAATTTAAAGACTCCAATCTTGTCGGTAGAGTTAATCCCTTAGATATTTAATTGTAACATACATCACTTGTGATAAGATCTGTAGGAAAAGTGATTCTTTATTGCACTAGGGCAATAAAAATTGTATTGCATTCATCTGTCATTCTACTACAGCGTTTTGTCATCATGACAAACATAAACGTTCAAATCGACGTCTTATTTTCCTACACTTGCTCAAAAACCACTAAAGAAATAATTTCAAACTTAACACAATACATAGTAATACCAACAGGCTAAGTAGTGGTGCTGGAATTTGAAAAGATTTAATTTTTTTATAATTTAGAAATTAAAGTAAAATTATTGGTCTTTATGTGTGTTCCCATGTTGGCAAGATTTTGATATTGATAAGATTGTAAGTGGATTCATGAAAATAAACTCAAGGGACTCAAAACACTGACTCGAAGTTGTCTATCCAAATCTCTAATAGAGAATTCAGTTTGATAACATATATTTGATAGTTGAAGATCAGTTCTCTTCTAATTTCAGCACCACAGCTTCGTTTTATGCTCAAATTTTACATTTAGCTGGTTACCGTGACTGAGTCACATCGTACCAAATTCTTTATTCTCGAAATTTTGCATGTCTCCATAATTTACCATTCTGAACAACTTTTTCAAGTAACATTTTGCTATATTTTCAGCAGAAAAGGCACTTTACCTAAAACCAAAACAATTTTTACTCGGTGTACTGAGCATTTCAAATAGGATTACTTCAAAAATGGTTACTCCTACCGACTTCAGCAAAGTATATCTTTTTCAAATAAAACTGGTAGTAGAATCGATTGTTTCGATAGTCAGATGGATACACTAAGCTGCAAAAAAGTTACACACGCAAAATACCAAGGGATATTTTATTTTTTAGGCAAAACTTAATTTGTAAAACCAATCCCATGATTGACCCATTAAGTATAAGAGGCTATTTTTTAATAATTTTATATTTCAGTGGCAGGAATATCCAATTAAATAAAAAATGCCATAAAAATGAATAACTACAGGCAAAATCCTCTAAGTTTTGACAAAGTGAAGGTTTTCTGCTTTTTCCGGAAAACCGTGGCATATGTGAACTTTTTCTCAATAGCATAATATTCAGCTCTTCAAATTATTTAGTAACAAACAAAAACTAAAATGAGGATAGGGAATACGCCTCATAAAAGATGATCATTTTAATCCGGTTACCCTTAAATGACTGTGAGAACGAACAACTGTAATTAACGAATTCACCGTAAGCCCTAAATATTCTCCACGGAATGATTTGATTAGAACTCATTTCCTGATCACGCGATTGTATCCCAAATAAGATCCATGTCGAACTCTTGTCGTGGTACCTTAGAGGTCTCACTACGTCTCACCTCCCATGACCATGGCACGTCATGAAACAGAAACACTACGGCACAGGATAGTAATTATGCTCTTCTTGTGAATCGTTCGTTTCTGGCTGATACATTCCTAATCTCAATGCAGATTCGCTCCGCGTAAATCTCTCTGTTACCCGATTAACATCGGGAACTGTGTCGCATATAGCGGTATATTTTTCAGGCAGATTATAACTACTGCTCAATATTCCATCACGGTGGCCAATTTGAATAAGCTCTTTCCCATGTCACTACTTCAGTCCGCTTAATTCAAATACCCATTAAATATTTGTTTATTAATAATTCATGTTCCAATGTGGAACTGAAATTTAGAACATATTGTACAATTACATAGGTAGGGTACAGGATATTTCCTAAAGATGCGGGTCCAGTGTAGTGAACATACTTGGTAAAATAGAGGTACCTAGATCCAGTCTTAACCAAACTTGAGAAATATTAGACCCGTATTTTTTGAAATTTCGTTTTCTCGAATTTTGAGTTTTGTTTTTTTACAAATATCTTCTGAATCTCTAGCCGATTTTAATATAATTTCAAATGTAGCTGTAAATAGCGTATTTAAACATGATTAATACATATAGTAATAATTTTATCAAGTAACACAGAGGAGATGGCAATACTATTTAGTATTTTAACACTTCTATTTTTCCATGTTGCACAAATAAGTATATGCAATAATAATAGCATTCCCTCACAACAGTTTTTGAACTAATGTAAGTTTTGAGTATAAATTTCATTAAATATTTATTAGTGGGTGGAACAACTAAGAACTAATGTTAAAAACTGAAGTAGATTACAATATGAATACGTTAGCAGTTCAAAATAAATTGAAAACACGAGTAGATGAAGGTGGTACGTTACATTTTTTCAAACACTGCTTTCTTTGTATGAATCAAGATGTTATAAACTCATATTTCACATAGCACTACCGAAAATCACATAAATTTAATGTCAGTCTGAGATTTTTGATAATGCTATCTATATAAAAGATGTGTACATGGCACAGTGTTTGAGAAATTGCAACATAACACCTTCATCTACTCGTGTCTTCAATTACATAATTAGTTTTAAAGAGTGCCATTATTAATGCAATAGATTGTACATTATAGTGGTTTTTAGGCTTTCACGGCCAGTGCTGTAATTTGATACATGGTGATTTTCCGGGTTGTTATGCCGTGACCTCGGTAACTGGTAGCTGCCAGAAACAGAGTTAAAATGCACATCCCTAGCATTAGCTGGGATACTTTTACCTGCCCTGGTTGTTCTCGGGCTAGACTCTGTGGGGACAGACCCGCTATCGGTGTCTCTGGGCCTGTCCATATATTGATTTCGGTTCCTACTGTTGGTATTATGACTGCTACGGTCGGAACCGCTTCTCGGATACTGGTGGTCCTCCGAGGCGTTCCGTAGCCGCCGCTGTAACTAGTCGCATCCCATGCTTCCAAACGTTTCGCCGCTCTTCGCTGTCGGTATCTTCAGTGGTGACTCTGCAAAAGCTTCGTCTCAGTCAGCTCAGTCGCGGCAAAGCACATCTGGGATCCCTGATTAGGAAACACCCTGTATACAAGCAGAAGCTAAAAATAAACGGTTCTAAATAATACCAATTATGTTTTTATCTTAGTAAAGGTTAAATTATTCACTTGACATAATAATATCATATTTTATCTATGTATAATATCACAAAATCGTACGTTAGGTACATAGGTTAACCATACTCGATTCTTGCATTCCTTGCTTGTGACGCGTTATCGCCTCAAGTGGAATGACCATGGAATGACAAGCAGACGCATGTGCTATAACCTCAAAACATCAGCTGTTTTAGTAAACTCTGTTTATCAACAAATTTTAGTTGTTTTTCACACAACTGCATCAGTTAGTGATGAAGAAGTTCAAGATTAAATATAAAAGAACATAAATCTCGAACTCGAGTGAAGTTTTATATTCTATATTTAATAATAATGCACTACATCTATAACCTAAAAATAGTTCTTTTTACGTTGTTTGCGTTATGTTATGCAAATCTAAATCCTGTGATATTGATACCTGGTGACGGAGGATCTCAATTAGAAGCAAAATTAAACAAGAGCAATGTTATACATTATATTTGCCAAAAAGCAACTAAAGACTACTTCAACATATGGTTGAATATGGAATTATTGGTTCCGCTTGTAATCGATTGTTGGATTGATAATATTAAATTAATTTATGACAATGTAACAAGGACCACAAGGAGTCCAGATGGAGTTTCTATAAGGGTGCCTGGGTTTAGTGGAACAGAAACTGTGGAATGGCTGGACCCGAGTCATGCATCTACAGGAGCATATTTCAACGATATTACCAACACACTTGTTAGTTTAGGATATACGAGAAATGTTAGTATTAAGGGAGCTCCATATGATTTTAGGAAAGCACCAAGTAAGTATAATAATTGGTGCCTGTTTGCCTAATAAAGCCAATATTTAACTTCTTGAATACATCAACACAAATTAATTAAGTAAAAGTAAATATTTCTTTAATATATTTAACATGATTTAAGTAGTTAAACTTATAAATTATAGAGAGGTAAGTATACAAATTAATTGACGACTCAGAAAATAGAAAATCAGTTGAATTATTTTACAGTGGGATATATTCTACAAAATTCTATATTTTAACATTTTTTTCATGGTGTGTAAACAAATAACTCATCCACTGTAACTGTAAACACAATACATGTTAAATATGATACCAATATCATTGCAAATAGTACAGCCACTAAATGCAAATGAAAATCTAAAATTCAAATAAAATTACTAACATTTTAAGTACTTGAAAGAAGTCTCCTATATTCTTCTGTCTCTGTTATTTGATTTAACACAAAATCATTTTTTTTAAATAGATTTATATATATTTTTAATAAGATGCATTAAAAATTGTAACAGTTATGTGTTTTCAGATGAAAATCGAGATTATTTTGTGAAACTGAAAAACTTAATAGAAGAAACTTTCCGAGCGAATAACAACACACCAGTAATAATCGTAGCACATTCAATGGGTGGACCCATGACCATGTATTTTTTAAGTTCCCAAAGTCAAGCATGGAAGAACATGTACATTGCACGTTTAATTACCCTTAGTGGAGTCTGGGGTGGATCAATGAAGGCTGTGAAAGTTTATGCGATAGGTAAAACTATACTGTTATCATTAGGTTTCCATAAATAAATATAATATCTACTGTGATACCAAAGGAAATACGCATAATAAGAAAAAAATTGTATTAAACCAAAATTTTACTTAAATAATAATTTTTTAAAATGGTTATAAAGTTCCAAAAATGGCATCAATATCCTGGATTTGTTGGCAGTATCTCCACCATTCGACAATTATTTTATATGTCTTAGGTATATCATTAGTCTCAGATAACTTAATCTAAATTATATAAAAAATATAATTATTTTATTTAAAATTTTAACACAAATATGCATCTATTGATATAACCAGCAGTGTATCTATATTTAAACAAAATTTTAGGTGATGATTTGGGGTCTTATGTTTTGCGAGAAAGTGTTATGAGAGAGGAACAAATTACGTCTCCAAGTTTGGCATGGCTTTTGCCATCAAAATTATTTTGGAAACCAAATGAGGTTCTGGTACAAACTGAAAAGAAAAACTATACAGTAAATGATTTTCAAGATTTTTTTAAGTAAGTCGTATATGTTGTACTCTCAAATTTGGTTACTGTTTATTTTTAGGGGTATATCCTTCCCAGATGGTTGGGAAATGAGAAAAGACACAGAGCCATATCAGTTAAAGTTTAAAGCTCCAGGTGTTGAAGTTCATTGTTTGTATGGCGTTAATGTTAGCACCATAGAAAAGTAAGTTTTATTGAATTTTTTGCCTTTTATTATTTAGTAACACTTTTCTGACATTCTAATTTTACAAAATTTCATGTTACTACTTAACTTTTAGTTGAACTGGTATTTAGGAAATACCAGCACTGGTGCTAAAAGTAAATGATGTGATTTACTTTTAATACGGGTGCGAAAATAGAAAATAATTAAGAAATTTTAAATCTACGCGGCAGATAAAAGTATCTTCATCTGTTTCATAGAGATTTTGCTGCTTTAAATGCTATTCATAAAATTATGCAATTTTCTAAAATTTTGGGTTTGTAGTCCTTGATCTTCTTGTACGATAAGGGTAAATTGATTTTGTTCAAGGGTGCACCAAATGACAAAATGGGAAATATTACACTTAAAAGTAAAAATTAAATATACAGGGTTAACTATGAGTAAGTACAAAAAATTTAACCATGTGCTCAGGGAGGCCTAAAAGACAATAAAAAAATTATTCCAGAATTTTAGCTCGATATTTAAAAAATGGGGCAAAACCCTTTTTTCCTACGGAAAGTCGGCGCCTATGATAAGAATCGACTGAGATGTCTTAGACCCATAGATAAAACTTACAGCTGTCAACAGTATCTACTACCATGCGGTCGTTTTTTGCAGCATTTCTAAATGTAAAAACGAAAATTAACATTTTTAATAGTAATAATACTTGATAGATAGGTAACAGTTAATCCACTTAGCTCCAGTATTTTGCATTCGTTTTCCATTATTTTGTTATAAACTGGTAGAACTACATATTCGCTCATTACAGCCACTCACTACCGATAAAAGACACTTCCCGTAGGTACAATTAGATAGATTAGATTCCTATTTATTATAACAAAATCGAACGAAAGGAATAATAGACGTTTTAATGTGACTGCGGGAGTCTTGTCCCATAACCTAGAAAACCAAACCGGCGAACTATATTGTGGGAAAGTATCTGCACCCAACACAAATATCTTTATTTAATAACTATAAAACGTTTAAAAATCAAAATAAGGTACTAAAAACTGAAGAAAAACACAAAATTACAACGTAAACACAGGAATTCAATTATGACATGACAGCGATACTGACTAATGGGCGACTGTTGCATGCTTGTAGAGTATGCAACCAACAAGCATTGGCGGCGATAAATAAGGATTTAAAATAATATCAAAAAAAAATTTTTTTGGCTTTATAAATAATTTTGAATTTTTTTGAAGGGTGATTCCGTTAATTCTTATTTTTCCCTATCCCCTCTTAAAATATTTGTACTAAGTCATAGTTAACTCTGTATGTTAAAACTTTAAAATTACATTTTTTTATCATCGGAAAGCGACTAAAGTAAAATGCTGATAAATCAATTAATCATCTAGGTTTTACTTCCAGTAGCATCTAAAAAGTAAAAAAAAATGTTTTAAACGTTATTAATCAAATTAAATCAACTCCTCATGATTCTATGAAAAATATCTTTATAATCATCGATGTTATCTTATGAGAAAAACAATATTTATACTCATTTAAATGCATTTTTATCGGATTAAATAAAACCATTTCATTTTATTATTTTTTTATTAAAATACATGTCCAAACTGGTCGAACTGTAATTATCATATTTGATTTTTATTCTAGGTTGTATTATAAACCAGGTACTTGGTTAGATGGCTATCCAACGCTATTGTATGGCGATGGTGATGGAACGGTGAACCTAAGGTCATTAGAAGGCTGCAAATACTGGCAAACAATGCAGAAAAGGAAGGTGTATATAAAACAGTTACCAAAAGTAGACCATCTGCAAATTTTACATGACAAAAGTACATTGCAATATATCTCTAGTCTAGTACAAGATCTTAAGTAATTAGCTAATAAAACAATTAGTCATCTAAAACTTTTAATTGACTTACGTTTTATGCTTTTTTATATAAATGTGAGAGATTATTTTTTGTAATTAATTATTTATTATATTGAATATTTAAATGTATATATTTAGTGTCTCAAATTAAGTTGGTACCATTGAACTTATGAAGCTACATGGTGAAATGCCCTAAGAAATAGTTACTTTTATAATAGTCAAAAAGAACATTAAAAATCGTATTTATCAGATCAGTATAGGGTGTAGTTTGAATAAACAGTTTTTTGGCGACCACAATTATTATTGTTATTTATTTATTTACGAGCCTAAGCCCATTTCCGTTTGAATTCAGAATAATAATACACTGTATAACAGACAATATGAAAAAGAACATACAATGTAAAAACAAATAAAAAAAATTGTCTGCGTCGGACCAGACGGTGGAAGTTATACTTCTTTGGCCATTCTAATACACCCACTCGTACGTAAAAAAAAAAATCTAAAAAAAAAAAATTCTTAAAAAAAACACTCGTACGTACAAAAAAAAAATTCTTAAAAAATAAAAATATATATATACAGGGTGTCCAGAAACTCTCCTGACAAACGAAGACCGGAGATTCCTCAGGTAATTTTAAGACAATTTAACCCAATTCACCTAGTCCAAAAATGCTTCCTAAGGGAACTAGAGCTCTTTGAAGATGGCGCCTTGTAAATAGTTTTGTTTAAATACCTCCAGAACGCTTCTACTTAGAAAAACAAAAACTGGAACGCTTGTTTAGCCTTCAGAGATGAATCGATTCCATCAATTGCGAATTTCTAGTACCGGTCATAGGCGTCCGTTTTGGGTAGGTCAACGGTTATTTTAACGCATAACTTCTTTGTATTTAACTTTTAAGCATTTCTGACACTAGATTATTACATTTTCAGTTATACTAGTACTAAAAGGTACTCTTACTTTAAGTCATTAGAATACACCGTTTTCTAGAAAAATGGATTTGAAAATTTTTCGTTTTTTTGTCATTAAAGTTCAATTTATATTTTTTGCACTAGTTGACTCTGAACTGCCAACAAAAGTAATACATACGCAATTGATGGAATCGATTCATCTCTGAAGGCTAAACAAGCATACCAGTTTTTGTTTTTCTAAGTAGAAGCGTTCCGGAGGTATTTAAACAAAACTATTTACAAGGCGCCATCTTCTAAGAGCTCTAGTTCCCTTAGGAAGCATTTTTGGACTAGGTGAATTGGGTTAAATTGTCTTAAAATTATCTGAGGAATCTCCGGTCTTCATTTGTCAGGAGAGTTTCTGGACACCCTGTATATTATTATTATTATATTCGTTCTTAAAAATTTGTTCTTCCAAATTTGTTCTTCCTTTTGAGCGTGACGCGGTTTCTCGACCAACATCCCATCCCAATGTGACTAACAGGCGCAAAGAAGTATAACTTCAATAAAAATCTAAAGTTACGTTAATAGAATAAAATACACACATCAATACATTCAAATGCTAAATAAAATAAGAAAAAAGATGCAATAAAAATACAGATTAAAAATTTCAAATGAGCAACTTATTAACAAAAGCACAGAACAAGTCAAAAAAATCCAGTTCATCGGACATCATTTGCCAGCTGCGCCCATCTCACAATAACAGTTATGTCCACAATTAGTTATACAGTGTGGAAGAAAAGTATGGAATAAATTCGTTATTTCTAAAACAACGAAGTTTCATGAAATTTCCTCGGACCCGTCGATTTTGCTTTTTAAAAAGACATTTCTTTCTATACCAACGCATTTCCGACGTTCATTTGTTTTCGCGTGATGACGTCATCGGATATTTTTTTAAATAGAACCCCTATATTTTTCCATCGGATTCTTGTAGAGCTTAACTTGCTGAATTCAAAAATGTATAATTTCAACACTTTATTCCTTCAACTTTCCGAGAAAAAAATAATAACCGATCCAATAAACGCTGCAGTTGACAGATGTCAATTCTGATTAGATTTTGTTTAGCTGCCAGAAATTGTTTCTGAGGTGACTTGATTTAATTTGTTGTTTTTGCTATCAAAAGACGTAATATTCTAACATGCATTGTAATAAAAGAAAATAATAAATGAGGGGGTCAAATACGATTGAGGTAACCAGAACTTAATTATTAATTAATTAATTATTGTTAAATTGTTTTAAAAATAAAGTCCTTATTTTGTGAAACTGTCGATGAATTCAGTATATTCATTTTACTGTCAACCAGCCCATCACAGACACCAATGGGAATATTCACATTATTTTCAAGCCGATTTTATTGGATCGGTTATTTTTTTTTTTCGGAAAGTTGAAGAAATAAAGTGTTGAAATTATACATTTTTGAATTCAGCAAGTTAGGCTCTACAAGAATCCGATGAAAAAATATATGGGTTCTATTTAAAAAAATATCTGATGGTCATCACGCGAAAACAAATGAACGTCGGAAATGCGTTGGTATAGAAAAAAAGAGTCTTTTTAGAAAGCAAAATCGACGGGTCCGAGGAAATTTCATGAAACTTCGTTGTTTTAGAAATAATGAATTTCTTCCACACTGTATGTACATTAACACGAAACAAATTGGTATTTCTTGTAGACCTAAGTGGGACGTGAAATTCAATTTTTTAAAGCTTTTCTGCTTCCTGCGTACTGAAAGTGGCAATATATTTAAATGTGATGGCAAGTCATTCATGTTGTTAAAATGATAGTTACTTATTTTATATGCAATGTATAAACATTTATGCTGAATATGTTCAAGCCTTTGGGAATGACAGTTGTAAAATGGATACTAAATGGAACAAGCATAGTCCAAGTCATATCGAAATAAAGAAAAATATAGGAGTTTCACAGAAAACGCATTAGAAAAATCAATCGCAAATTACCGTTTTAATAAAACCTAAAATTTTCAACGACGGAAGTAATGTTGCCCATATGGGATGAAAGGTACAAGAACTAGTCGAAAATAATGCCTAAATCTTAAATTGATTGAACAGACTGCAATTGTATATCATTAACGATAACTGTTCAACTGTATTTGATGGTATAGGACTTGGAAGGATTGATATCCATATCGTTCATTTTACACCTAATCTAAGCAACGAAGGGGTTGTAGCGTGCATTAAAGGGGGGGAAATAGTTCTCTGCTGTAATGTGCTTGGGGTGGTTAGGACGTAGAAATATTAAAAGTCCCTGACCCTTCCACTTCAGGGGAGGAGAGAGTACAAATGTCTCCTTTTTTAGTTTTTTGTCTATAACTTGAAAACGATGCGTTGCAGCAAAAAATGTTTTACATAAAAATGAGGGCTTAGATTTTCTATAAGATTGGTTTCATACATTTTGTCGGTAATTAAAAAAAAAACAGACGTTTTACAGAGAAAGCACTCCCTAATTTCCTCTATCAGTTAATCTATCAAACTCTGCGATGAAAATGTTGAAGTAGATCCTCTTCTGCTCTTCCAATGGATTTGCATCAGTAAAAAAGTGACGCCGACTGGAAGGATTATTTGCAATAAGAACTGGCTCCATTTCCCTTGGCCTTATTCAATGAGGGTGGTATCAGGAAAACAAAAAAATCCGTACTTTACAAGCTGTTTAAACCAATAGAAAGGTGATTGATAGAGGCTTTTTCTTACATAAGGTCATCTGGCAAAGAGGATCCTCAGTTCCCACACCTAACATACAGGGTGTTAAAAAAGAGTGTAAAATATTTCAGGAGGTAATAGTATGAACCAAAATAAGCAGCAAGCTTAATAAACATGGGTCCGCAAAGTAACGGTTGCAGAGATATGAACCACTATTCGTTTTTCAAACATTTTGTTTTATTAGGAATAAACCGACAAAGGAAGCTTTTAACAAACAAAGTTACAGAAGATGTTCAAAGTGCCCTCCGTCCATTTCCAAGCAGGCACGACATCTTCATCCCAACGATATTTGAACTCTTTCGAAAACACCCTCCTTGGTTTGGATTTCTTGACACTTTTGATTAAATTGTAGCTGCAGCTCTTCCAGGCTATTTACGGGAGTACCATACACTAATGTCTTCACAAAGAAATCTAGAGGGTTCAGATCAGGCCGGACCTGTTTTATGGCCTCCAAGATCGCCCGATCTGAACCCTCTAGATTTCTTTGTTTGGGGATATTTGACTTAATAATTATTAATTTGTGTACAACACAAAGCACAGTGTACAAAAAACTAATGTTAAGGTGAAAAGAAACGGCCGTAAAATAGCCAGTAGCCCCTCTTAAAAACATAAAGCGGTTTGCTTTGCTGAAAATAAGCAGCTTGCAGTTTACCGCTGTATAACTGAATCGTCACAGGCACCAGGAGTAACTAGGAGTAGCAGTAAAGAAAACCACTGGTATTAACAATATCTACTAACATGAAAACATAAATAACACGAACAACAAAATTAATCAAAATATATTTCAAAATCACTAAATGCAATGAACATCATGTACAGTGTTTTGGAGGTTTCAGCTAGTGATCAACCTTGAAAAACAGCTTACTGGTAAAACACATGCAAATTAATTTCAATCACCAATTAACTATTACAGAGAATAAGAAAAATAGACACTCACGCTATATCACATTTAATATTTTTATAACAATATAAAGATAATATAATAATAAAGCAACAATTTATATACTTTATTTTTCTATTAACCAAAAATACATTTAGAAATTGCACTTACATTAATTTAATGACGTCAAGAATATAACATTTTACATTGACTGATATTATATATTACATTTTAAACTGATTATTTACAATCTTTTATACAGCCATATTTAAATGCCCTAGGTACTGCTTACACAGTGGCGGCTGGTGATACTTCAGGTATGCCATATCTCAATAGCCAGACATGGGACACAAACCCCCCTCCGGTCAGCCAGGGCAGGAGGAGGTTCCCCGAGCCGCCAGCATCGGCCGCAACAGCGGTCGAGGCTGACCGGAGAAGGGAACCCACCTCTACGAGGCCGCTCAGGTCTACAGAGATGGTGAAGGATAAAGAGCGATAATACCGCTCGATCCTAATCCATACAAGGCCACCGTTCGCCAATAAAATAACGGCCATATAGAGAACTTTGGTAGATGAAGAACGATTTTACAGTTTGCGAAAAAAAGTTGAAAAAAACGTGGGTCTCACCTCAAATTTTCAAAATGGCTTCTTTAAATTTTGAGACACATTTTTTTCCATAAACTAGAGTTAATTTTAGGGATAGGTTTCAAGTTTAATTAAAAAATAACTATATTTGTAGAATTTATAGCATTTTGAAATTTTTATAATGTATCACAAATACAATATTAATTTTCAACCTGCTGTAACTTTAACACAAATTAAAATTTTTTAATAAAATCTTAAACTTATTCGTAGAATTATGTCTAGTTTATGAAAAAAAATGTTCCTCGAAGTTTAAACAAGCCAATTTGGAAATCTTAGGTGAGGCCTACGTTTTATTAACTTTTTTTCGCAAACTACAAAATCGTTCTCCTTCTACTGAAGTTCTCTATATAGCCACAGTATATATATATACTAAAGTTTGGTTTGAGTCCCATGTCTGGTTATTAAGATATGACCTGAAATTTCACCAGCCGCCACTGTGCTTACATTGCTTTTATACTTTGGTTTAAGACGAAAATCGTACTGCTTCTCAGTGTTTAAAAATGTTACAAGACCTTTCCTTGCAAAAATAAGAGAGCTTTACTTTTCAAATTAATATTCCAAGAGATGTATTTTAAAATGCGGAAAATATAGAAGTCTCTAAATATATCTTAAATAAAGCTTAGCATATAATATACAAATTCACATATAAAAATAAATTAAAAAATAGTATAAAATCTCTTATGCATCATAGTTTTAATAGGTCCGGGATTAAGCAAATGTCATGTGTTGAATAAACTAGAAAAAAAAACAAATATGAGATAAATAACTTCTCTTTATCAATTTAAAATTTCAAAATAAAAATCAAAAAAGTCCTAAATATTATTTCCAATTGTAAATCACAAATATGACATACAAATTAAGTAAAAACTTCTGAATTTAATTTCCATGAAGATATCAATTTAGAGATTTATCAGACAAGTTGCAAAATTTAACATAAGATGTTCAAAACAAAATTGAATTCTCTCTTGATTTATTTTTTTTTTTATTGAAAGACAAATTACTTTTTTAAAGTGAAAAAAAAAAATCACAAATAAAAATGGCTCATTCTTGAATACATTTGGAAGAAATATTTTTTGACCCTTTGAATTTTTTCACACTTTTTTATTTACACCCTGTATTTTTTCTGCATTTGTTGTAACTTCTTATTTATATAAAAACAAATAAAATATATTTTCAGCATTTATTCCTCTCTCAGAAAAAACACAAACCGAAAATTCTAAGTTGAATGTGTTCGAGTGAGAGAAATTTTGTTACTTGAATTTCCTCTAGCTTTATTTAGAGGGTTCAAGTTGGAGAAGTTTGACTGTATTATTATTTTGGTGTAAGGAAACATTCTAGGGCTTCATTTGATCTACAGATATGTCGATTTTTATCACATTTCTACTATAATGAAATTAAGATAGTTTATTAAAAAAAAACATAACTTCCTACTAGGAAAAAATACTAAAATAAAATATATCTTTGTTCACTATCACCGACTTTTTCGCATTAAAATGAACTTTTTAGTCAAATCGGGGGAACATGTGTATGCTTAACGCTAGCAAAGTTCTATGTGCACTGCAGTTTTGACATAAAAATTAAAACACAATGTTCTATATAGAACATAGAACTTCGTATACAATAATCATTTCTAAAATTCGTTTGGTATCACCCTTTGTGTTAGTAAAATGATGCTTTTAGGAAAAGTTCTATGTGTTTTCTGTTCAGAGAATTTTTATTTAGCATCAGAATGTTACTTTATTTAGATAGGAAGGTTCTAGACGATCCAAAGAACCTCGTCCTGTTAATAATAACTCACATTGTGCCAAAATGTTTACACAGAATCTTATAATTTTACGGCAGTGATATAGATGATCGCAATTTCAACTTGAATCTGCTTTAAAAGTGAACTGAAATCATAATTAGCAAGTTGAACTGCTACGCAATAGATCTAATTGATATGCAGTGAGAAAATTTAGAGGTATTGCTGTTTTTGCTGTAAGAAAAAGTAAATTAAAATTGAAATTTGTCATTTTGACCTGTCAGTAACCATAAATAACATCCACCAAATTATTATTTTAATAATATCAATCGTAAGTTTTATTAAATTTATATAAAAAAAAAATGAATTTAAAAAATTTTTAGATTTCTTTAAAAATCTAACTGTGCTCTCTAATTTGTATGCACTTAAAATCAATATATTTGGTATCACTTTATTGTTTAAAAACATAGGTTTTAGAATTAAAAATTACTAAAACTATATATCTTCTTCGGTAAGTTATCCAAGTGAAAAGTAAATATATCTGACTAGTATGGTGTTCAAAGTTCTATCTGTCTTCAAAATTTATTCGTTTACCAACTGAATCACCTGCATAAACATAAAACAATAAGTCGGGTTTCAGAATAGTAAAGAGTGACTCATTTTATAAACCTGCTCATAATTTATAGCAGCCAACACAAAGAAAAATATCTGTATCTGTAAATTCTTCGTATAAAATTGTGTGCTCCGCGGTTATTCCTTCTGCTGCAGCAAATATGCATGCACATATCAACATGCTGACTTCTGTTTGTAACAATGCTGCGACATCAATTAAGCGCAATAATTCAGATCCACTTATTCCATCTGCATGGCTATAGTATGTTTGGAAATGAGAGAGTAATAAAACCCCGAGATAAGAACCGGCCATGGGCGTGGTAATATTTCGTTTCAGGTAATTATCGGGTAACACTAATGCTAACAGGTAATGGGTGTACATTAGTATATTTTACTGGATACATCATAGGGCAGGAGCCAGTGTATTGTGACAGATCAATCCAGTCTTAGAGCTGAATATACGAAGACCTGCTAGTGCAGTAGAGTAAAATTCGACTTGTGTTTAGTGACTATTGTGCCAGTGGATATATTGTTTGGGTAAAATGTCGAGCTTATCAGATTACGTACCTCCTAAATGCGTGAAAAGATGTGCGCTGTCTCAGAATGAGAAGATTATTATATTGAATGTATTTAATGCATAGATACACCAAAATCCTACCAACGGTGTTGACGACATCGTGGAAAAGTGTTCCAAAATGACAGGGATTGGAAAATCGACTATCTACAGACTTTTAAAGGAAACAAAAAATGAACAAGATACTGTAAATCCCCCAAAATCATCTACAGGGAGGTCAACAGTCGTTATAGATGATTTCTTCAAAAATGTCATTTGCAGAAAAGTACACTCATTTTATTTTAAAAAAGAAATACGACCCAACGCTAAACAAAATTTTAAGTGAACTTTCAGAGGACAACGATTTGCCAAGAAGCAAATTATGAGCCGTCTTACGAAAGTTGAATTTTTGCTGGGAAAAGCCGAACAGGAAGTCAGTTCTTATCGATAAAGATGAAATTATTTGTTGGCAAAGATCCTACTTAAGATCAATTAGAAAATTCCGTGACGAAGGGAGGAATATTTATTATCTAGACAAAACTTGGGTCAACGAGGAATATACTGTAACAAAAGTATGGCAAGATAAAAATATAAAAAGTTTTTGACAAGCATTTTTGGATGGACTTTCAACAGGGTTCAAGGCACCTTCAGGTAAAGGGCGAAGATTAATAGTGACACATATAGGTAGTGCCAGTGGTTTTGTAGATGGCGGTTTACTTTTATTTGAATCTAAAAATACAGATGACTATCACGAAGACATGAACGCAGATGTTTTCGAAGAGTATTTTACACAGATAATGGATCTTATTCCTTCGGGGTCTGTAATTGTCATGGATAATGCCAGTTACCATTCACGGCAGACCGAGCGGACGCCTACGACTGCTTGGAGGAAAGCCGATGTAATTCAATGGTTATCCGTAAAAAAACATTTCTACTGAAACAAATATGGTGAAAAAGGAACTTTTGACACTTGTCAATCTTAATAAAGATCAGAAAATATGTGTTATCGATGAAATGGCAACAAATTGCCAAATAACGGTACTACGGTTACCACTTTATCACTGCAAACTTAACCCAATCGAATTAGTCTGGGCGCAGGTAAAACGAGACGTAGCGCGAAATAATACGACGTTTAACCTGTGACGTGAAAATTTTGTTAAAAAATTCCTTGGAATGAGTAACTGCAGATAACTGGCAAAGATGTATACACCATGTACAAAAAGAAGAGGAGAAAATGTGGGAACTCGATAATTTAATTGATGTTACGATCATAGAAATGGTCATGGGTTACATCTTCGTAGCCTTGACACTTCCTCCGTTTCCAAATGTCAAACGTCTATTTGTCATAGAGCATAAATGGCCAGAAAAATAATATTACAGAACACTGTTTTCGTCTCGGGAAGTTTTATTTAAATTAACACTACAATATTATATGCAAACATCGTCGATTATTGTTAATATTGTTACTATTATTAGTATTATCACACTTTCATTTCCCAACAATTATTAGAAAATGGACGCGCACGGTGTAACTTGTGCTAGTGGCCTACAGATGGCGACAGTAGAACGTATCAAATTCAGATTAAATTAGTCACTCTCTACTATTTTGAAACTCAGGTATATGCAAAAATACTTATATTTTACAAAAAAATGATGACATATTTACCTTGTAATTGAAAATTTGTTTTCAGTAGCTTTAATATAATAGATGTATCCAATCAAAACTGTTGCAGCAGCAAACAATAATCCGTATCTACTTTTGAAATTGAATAATATCCAGGCTGGAACACTGTTGTTTATTCGCAGCCATAAGCTTCTATTCTTATTTAGGCGATTCCTCATCATCTGTTCGTCTCTCTTGCGTTGATCAAGTCTTAAAATAAATCAACATGTGACTCCCATATTAGTGTGACAAAATAACAGTTTTTCCAATCACCGTAACAGAAATGGAATGACAGTCAAGAAGCAGGAGAAGTGTGTAATATGTGCTACTTAAAATTAATATGAGTATATGCAAAAGTAAATAGGGTGAGGTTAGGATACAAAATAAAACAAATGTGATCAGCATATATTTACAAGCTAAAATCTACAAGCACTTAGAAGATTGGCACATGTTCATAAATTTTTTTGTTTATATCTACGAAATGCTAGAGAAGAAAGCAAAATAAAATAAAAGCGAAGAGAAAACAACTGCTTTATAAAACATAAAATTTTTTGAACAACATAAAATAAACCGAAAACTACATACTCTTTTTGTACTCTCTTCTTTACTAAATATTCTAATTTTTCAGGGGGGTATTTCTTGTAGAATGTGGAAGCTCTAGTCAAAATTTCTTCAAAATCTAAGTCATCTGGTATTTGGGACAACAAACAATGAATGCTCGCCATATCACAACTCTCTGAAAATACCTCTTGCCGTCTCTGAATCACTAGTGACGTTGCCACATATATTGGCATTAATGGAGGAGTTGCCAAAAAATAATCATATAGTCTTACTACATCTTTATATTGATTTAAGGAATGTCCAAACCAAGTTAAATACCATGGTAGTGCAAACATCGTACCCACAGAAGCACTAAAAAATATATTGTTTTCTATTCTAATATATAATATAATACTATATCGACATATTTGGAACATAATGATATGTAGTTTATCAATATATAAAATTTTGCCATCACGGTTCTACTATGTATAAACGAAAATAATTTATTTCCAGAAATACTTATTTCACATTAATCACAAAATATTTTCCTCCCTTGTTTTAATTAAACACAAATTTAATGTTCAATATACAAGGTGCTCCACTTTGACCAACACGAAATTTGTTTTCAGTATATAATACTCACCGGCAAAAAAAACCGGCCACTAAAAACCAGCGCGAATTTTAAAGTTGGCTTCCTTGCAAACCGCTCATTTGATTTTGATAATCTTTTTTTTTAAATTGTACATTGATTTCTCAGGAACAGATGCTGTTGAAAATTTTTGTTCGGAATATAATTTGAGTATATACGGAGCGCAACAAAAAGACGAAGTTTTTTTCCCGAAATTTGTGACACCCTGTGGAGTGCAGCCGCTGCAATCGCTGTAGCTAACTGGAGTCACACTGTAGCCTCATTTTTTGTGAACATTTTAAAACGAACGTCTCGGAAAAAGGCTTCGCAGGCATAAATTTCTACGTGTAAATAATCAAGGCGGCATAGGCAGATTGATTGTTTGAAATATGAGAATTAAGAGTTTGTCAACGGTTGTCTGCGAATTGCACTTCAGGAAGAATTTGATGCAATTTCACAAGGATTTGTTACAAACCTGATTGATGCCATGCCACGTAGATTGAATTAAGCCATTTTGAAGCGAGGAGGCCACACTAGATATTAGTTCCTTAAAATTCATTTATCTTTTTTTTTAATTTCAATTAATTCCATTCACATTAATCTACGTTTTGATGTTTATTTGTTTACTTGATTTGTTTTCTGAGTTTTTTCCGAGGCGTTTGTTTTAAAACAGTGTATCTCCAATAAAAACAGAGATAATGTCGTCATTAAAAAAACAAAATGTTCACAAAAGATGAGGCTACAGTGTGATTCTAGTTAGCGACTGTAGCTGCTGCACCCCACAGGAAAAAAACTTTGTCTCCTTGTTGCGCCCCATATATGCTCAAATTAAATTCTGAATACAAACTTCTGACATAGCATCTGATCCTGAGAAATCAGTGTACAATTTAAAAAAAAGATCATGAAAATCAAACAAGCGGTTTGCGAGGAAGCCAACTTTAAAATTGGGGTTAGTTTTTAGTGGCCGGTTTTTTTTGCTGGTGAGCGTATATACAATGAGCGATGACCTTAATGTACATATTGCCCAAATTTCATGGCGTACTTGTTGAAAATTAGAAAATCAATTTTCAAGCCAATTTAACAACGTATTGCTTTTTGTTAACTTTTTCAACCAACTGTATTAAACTGCCGGAGAAAACATAACTGCAATGGAAAATGTGACATTACATGTTATTTCAAAGTCTGTGTCAATGATCTCTGACCTACACCCAATGGCCGAAAATCTAGAGAGTGACTAATTGCTAGCTTGTAGACAAGCGCGGTGGGCAAAGCGTGATTAATTATTTTCTTAATATATACTTATAATTTTCTAATTCTAGCCAAAAATTTTTAACACTGCATGAAACCGGAGTAGAAAATTATTTATCTATGACAAAAAACAAACGTTTTGAAAGATCCATATTCTAGATTATAGTGCTGGTCAAAATGAAACACACAATTACATTAAAAAACAATTAATACTTACCTCTCCATAAAATTGTGCAATTCTGTATCAACTTTGTACAGTAGGGCATACATATAATTAAGTCTATATGAGGTTTTCTCCATTGTTGGTTCCATACATTCTCGTAAATGATTAGTGCTTAATTTTTCCATTATTCTAAAGGCTATCACTTCTCCAACGACTAATAAAAAGGTTACAGCTACATCATGATACCCCTAAAAAATAAATTTTGCAAGTTAGTAATGTTCTATTTTTCAATACAACTGTTGAAATTCTCTAAGGTATATAACAATCAAACAAATAAAATAATAAAATTTTATTGCCTAATTCAAAGTTAATCAATACCAACCTGATAATATCTTAAATTTGGATATTTCATAATTACTCTTAATATAAGGACAGTAAGCTGATCTTGTAAAGCAACACGTTGTTTATATGGAATGCCTAAAATTTATATAAAAAAATTAATATAAAATTGTAGAGATACAGGGTGTGCAGAAACTAAACCGACAAATGAAGACAGCAAATTCTAGGGATGACTTGATACAAATTGTCTCATTCAAAACTCTTAGATTTTTGAATTGTTGACATCGTTGTATATCCGTATAAGGATCAAACTTAGGTTATATGTTAACTCTTATATGTATATGTGTTGATGTAAAAATGATTTTTTAATTGTAACCAAAGGCATCACATTTGGGAAGTTGACTGATATTTTTAATTCTATATATACAGAGTATCCACGGATGGAGTTGACAAGAAGAGAAACTCTTTTGTTTTTGACTTTATCGAAAAATGTCACTCTTTTACTTTTATTTATTATTGTATACAACATTTTTATGAAATAAATCTGTTTATAACTTCAATACAAATTTTAAAATCAAAATTTAAATTTTAACATTTACTATACCTCTACCTCCCACCTCAACACATTTTTCCGCTAACTTAATAAATTGTTCGAATAGTTAGCGGTTCATTCAGTTCATGTATTCCTTGGCGTATGTCCTCTTTTAATACTTCCCTATCATATGCCAAACCATTTGAATAAATGTTTTGTTTTAGGGCACCTTCGAGAAAAAAGGTAAGGGGTGTAAGGTTAGGATTGGGCCAAATCTTCCTGTGAGCAGGACAGCCGCCCTGTTGCCAAAACATTTTGGAAACATTTGGTTTACCATTTTTAAATACGTGAGAGCCAGAAGCACGCAGTAACCTGTTTTGGCGACAGGACTGCTGTCCTGCTCATTTTACAGCCTTGCTCAGACAATAGTGAAAAGTGGATTGGAAGATTTGGCCCATTATCCTGCTAGACCACCTGACCTTAGGCCTTTGACTTTTTTCCTAAAACAAGGCTTATTCAAATGATCTGCCACATGATATTAGAAGAGCGCATAAAAGAAGAAATAACAAACTATTCGTAGTGTGTAGAGTAAAAGTCAAAATTGAAATTTTAATTTTAAAATTTGTATTAGGACTCTATTTCGGGTTATAAACAGATTTGATTTATAAAAATGTTGTGTAAAATAATAAATAATGGTATTTCTCCCTTGAGTATTTTCATGTTTTTTTAATTTACGAGCACCTTGTATATCTGATCAAAGACGTTTCTATGATAGCCTCATTTTTTCGAAAAGCAGAACTTTTTATAAAGAGTGACATTTTTCGATAAAGTCAAAAACAAAAGAGTTTCTCCTCTCGTCAACTCCATCCGTGGACACACTGTATTTTTTTTGTCAACTTTTTGGTATTTTTAATAACATCAAAAATTGCAGAGTATTCTTGATTAAAAAAGTACTATGTTGAGTGGCTAGGGTGTACCATATATGAGAAAAATCTATTTCAAAGGGCCATGTTCAAGATCTCCTTTAGGAAGGATTCTTAGATAAAACGATTGTCATATCGATAGGAAATCATCTGTAGAATTTGCTGTCTGCTTTTGTCGGTTTAGTTTCCGAACACTCATTTATAAAAAACTATCAACTATTATAGCCTTGTAACTTACTGTCGAACTAAAACCACTGAAATAACACATTTCCACATACAGGGTGAGGAAAAGGTAATGACGATTTCAAAAAACGACAAAACCACATTTGCCATTTAAAAAATTAAAGTTTTCTATTTTCGCTCCTGACATTTGATAACGTAACAAATTCAAAGTCACATAAATGTGAAGTATTTGTTGCCTAGCACCTTTTTTTTGTCACATTTTTTTGAAAATTAATAGGTAACAAATTATAGCCATATTGCATTACTTTTTCCTCACCCTGTATATGTAACCTATTTTAACAGTATTATACAAGGTGTTTGAGGAGGAGATGTACATACTCCAGTATGTTATTCTACATTCAATTTTAAGCAAAAAGTTTCCTATGAACTTAGGTCTGGAAACGCTTTGTTTAGGATATACAGGATGTCAAATTTAAAAAAAATAATTTCATTTTCTTTAATAACTGGACTAGTTTGAGTTAAATTCCTGAAATTTTGTATGCAGAGGTTTCTTGGGACAGGAAATTCAAATTTTATGGACAATTAAAAATTTTCTAATTTTAAGTAGGAAATAGCAAAAAAAATCGTAACTCTACACATCAATGAGAATATATTCTCACAATATTTTCTGGAAAAAAAAATATCTCTTGATAATGTTCATAATGTACTTGATAACTTTTTTACACAAATAATTACAAATTATTATTAAGTATTATTCACTTACCTGGAGGAAATCTTTTTAAAGACCTATTTACATCGAGAACAACCTGCTGATATTCACTGTGAGTAGATAATTCCTCTAAAGATGGTATTTTTTCATCAAGACATGGATCGACTTCCAAAAGTAAAGGCCATACTTTGCAACGTAAATCGTCTAAATAAAAATAATAAAGTAACAGAACTTTAATTAGCTTACTAAATAACGTAATAAGTATTTTGATTTAATAGATATTGTTATTTCAGCATAAACTGTCTGTTATTTGTGTTTAAAATGGACTGAGAAGCAAAAGCTTATAGTAAACTTATAGATGAACATACTCATAATGAAATTTCATCAATTTACTTAAATTCAAATAATGAAATAAGCCTTAACTAGATAGATAAATCGATAATTTATTGGTGCTAAGACATGCCTTTGCATATCTACACCAACCTGACCTGACCAACACCATGTTAATAATAAATAGTTTTTGACAAAAACTTTTATAAATTGTGAACGTGTACAACACTCAAGCGTTGTTTCACACAGGATAACATTATCGGTGTCGGTACTGGTGTCGCATTAAGTTAGAAATACATAGCTTCAAATGAAGATGTTCCCACAGTCATTTATAGTTTCATTTTAAACGGCAATTCAAGATACATATAAGTGTTCACACAAATTGATAACAAACTGTCGGTACAGGTCAATATAGTAAGTTGTAGTCAAAGAAAGCAATACAATTTCTAGTGTCCATTGACTAAACTAAACTTTAGCAAATGTGTTACATCTGCAGTATCCGCTAAAAAACACTCGTTGATATGAGTGAACGCTGTATTAGATACCAATACCGACACCGATAATATCATCCTATATCAACAGCAAGCTAGCGTTATCTTACCTGCAATTAAACCATATGAACTAACAGCTAAGTTTTGCCAAGTTTCAACATTTGTATATTCATTCCCTAAAGCTTCCTCAATTAATTTTCTTTTCTCTACTTCCTCTTCAGATTCTAGTTCTGAAAATCAATGGTATATATTTTGTAATATGAAAAATTAACATATTTACCTCTATCAAATTTTAGTTCGCTTCTATTATCCTCAATATCCTCATCATTCTTTATATCTTCTGATTTCTTTTCAGACGATGATTCATTATTGATCAAAGAACTTTCCTCATCTATACTACTAATTTCATCTTCATAACTCTCCATTATTTAAAAGTTCTTGAATATATTACATTTGTGATCAAAACATAAGTATAGTATAGGAGAAGAGTAAAATACCATAAATTTACCTCTTAACCTCTTTTATAAACTGTCACAAATATACAGATACGTCAAACAACAGCTGTTGTCACTAGCTGCTTTCATTTTAAAATATTTTTTATGCTCAGTTACTCAGTAACTGATCAACTCATTCTGGGTCAACTATTAGGAGTAATTTAGGGTATGTTTTGGCTCCGATGGCAAACTTTATTTGAGAACGATCAAAATAACTTTAGCATTTCATTAATAACAACTACTAAGCGATGACAAGTTGAAAATGCAACTGAACGACAACTTAGAACTGTTTCAGAATAATTCAAATTCGAAACCAAAGCTTATATGTAGCTATTCTATTTACTAACACTCTCTAATAATTAATCAAATGATTACTTTTCTTCTTTCCTCAAGCATTTTACAGTTTAATTTAAATTAGAGTAACTGTACATTACCACAAACCTAGAAAAAATATAAACTGTGCCAGTGTCATATTGTCGGCGACCGCTAATTTATGGCTGCCCTAAAAGATTCAAAATATTTTTTGTAGGTTTGTGATATATTTATATAGTCTAGTCATTCTCGAAAGATGGACTGTGTCATACACACGGATTTCTTAAATTAAGAAATCCGTGGTCATACATCACAAAAGTCCTCAGTGTTTTCATTGGCTACCTGCTGATGATCCCGACCTATACAGTGCCTATACTCCCGACCATAGATAAATAAAATACCCGACCGTGTAGTTAATAGGCCGTGGGCTACACTGCGCCATTAGTTTCCCTTCAAATTTGACACTGCGGTCTATTAAAAAATTTCAAGTAATCATGTTCGATCCAAATCATATTACAAATGATAACTTTCGGCAAATAGAAGATATAATCGATGCTCGAAAATTATTGGGTCAATACAACGTTTATAAACAATCAAATGGAGTCAATTTCAGACACATTTATTCAAGTTCTACCGGTACCGCGCGTAGCAAAAACGTTAATTTTGAAGATACTGCAATTTTAAACGAAAGAGATACTCCTACGAACTTAAAACAGACGGATTCTGAAATTACCGTTGTACGAGTAAGATGTGACGATGTAAATCCTAAAAATAGACAAAATAAATGGGATATGCATGATATAGCCATACCCGGAGATGGCTCTCATTTAGGAGAAAGTCCATCTTTGGTAAATTTAGCTACACTAGTAGGTCACAATGTGCCATGTGAAGGCGAAGAATATCTAGTACCATTATCTTCATGGGACCCATTTTTAAAGCTCGAAGAAATACACCCTGATTTAAAATGCTGCTCTGATTCAAATTTTGACAATGCAACTTGTAGTAGCAATGTTCAACCTGAAAACAAAACCCTTGAAGAAAACGATATAAATGAACAAGAAATAAATATAGGAAGTGATGGGATTAATTTAGTTTTCCGCCGACGTAGTTGGGCGGGCAAATTTTCAAAATTTATACGCAAGCACTGTAAGAAATCAAAAACCCTAACTCACCAAAATCCAAACAAAAATTGAGGTTAGTTTATAAAATTAGTGGAATTTCAAAATTTTATTGCTTGGGAAACTGCATAACAGTATAATTTTAAATACAATGCTAAAATAAGCATTATTTTAGTACAAGTATAAGTGAACAAAAAACATACGAAATAGATTAAATGTTAGGTACAAGAAAAAAGAGGCTTATCCTAAATCAATCCATATTCTAGTTCGGTGACTCACATTAGTGATTAATATTAATATAACTATACAACTGAATAAACTATAAAAAATTATTTAGCAAACCAAGACCTATATTTAATGGGCAATAACTGGGCTCTTTCTTATTCTCATATGGTAATATTCTTTTAAATATGTGCCCCTGAAATATAAAACTATTTTTTAGGTAGTTGAAATGAATGGACTTTACAAAGAATATCATATCCAACAAATGCACGCAAATGGTACAACAGCATATGAGACTTTAATTGCAATTTTCCCTTCATCATTATTGACATTCATCACAGTGCTATTAAATTCAGTATTATGGACCTATATTACAAAACAAAAAAAATATTTGTTTGTACTAGAGTATATGTTTCTAATTATACCAACTATACTTAGTGTAACAGTATTATCTCATTATTTGATAAACATTCTCGTTACGTTAGTGGCCATTGTTCCAAATTTAGTAATATTAATTTGTAGCATAAAGTCATCTAAATCTCTGGTAGCCAATGATATATGCAAAACAAATTTCTTAACTAATGCAAGATCAACCATAAATGTTCTATCTGTCATAGCTATTTTAGCTGTAGATTTCAATATTTTTCCTAGATATTTTGCAAAAACTGAATCATTTGGTTACAGCCTTATGGATGTAGGAGTCGGATTATTTATGTATTCAAATGGTATAGTTGCTCCTGAAGCAAGGGGGCGAAATGATCCATTAAGGAAATCAATTAAATCGACCGTTCCACTTTTTATCTTAGGTTTGGCTCGATTCATTTTTGTACAACAAACAGACTACAATGTCCCCGTTTCTGAGTATGGATTACATTGGAACTTTTTTATTACATTAGCAGTGACAAAAATTGTTTGTGCCTTTGTTTTGAGTGTTATTGAAATAAAATATATCCTTTTAAATGCCGTTTTTATAATTGTAATACATGAAATATTGTTGCAGAATGGTCTACAACAGTTTGCTTTAAGTATTGTGAAACGGGATAATTTTATAGCAGCTAATAAAGAAGGATTAGTGTCGAACCTTGGGTATATATCTATATATCTGTTTTCTGTTTCTTTTGGTCATTCATTGTGTAAAACAAATCTAGTAAAATATAAACGTACAGGTGTAACATTCATTATATACTCATTATTGGCATTAGTCTTATCCATAATTTTACAAAATTACTTCGGTGTATCCAGAAAATTAGCAAATTCGGCTTATTGTTTCTGGGTTTTGTTTATTGGAATATTCATGACAGGAATATATTATGCTTTACAATTGATATTGGAAATTCTTTACAGTGGTAGACTTGAAGGTGTATACTCTCCGTTAATATTTGAAGCTATTAATTTCAATGGACTGGTATTCTTTCTTCTAGGGAATTTATTGACAGGTGTAATTAATCTAACATTTAATACTTTAACGTTAACTGATCACCTTAGTTTAGCAATACTTACGTCATATATGTTTCTCAATTGTTTAATAGTTACTTTGTTATATAATAAACGGTACAAATTGAAAATGTAGGAATAATTAAGTAAACCTTTATTCAATTTCAATTGTTTATTTAAAAAATGTAATGTTTTTACAAGTATAAAAATGTAAATTAAGTCTTTAGTGTTAAAATGTCTTTAGAGAATTGTATAAATTATCACATGTTAATATTGTAAATGAGATTAAATATTTTGTATGTACATAATACAGTTACAATTCATCATGAGAATGTTTTTCTTTCGTGCTATATACAATTTTCTTGAATTTTTGATGATTCTTTACATGTTTTGCAGCTTTCGTTACTAACCTTTTAAATTCTTCTACATCAAAGGAATAATTGGCAAATTTTGCGTGTGCCCCACCAGTATATGATTCCTAAAAATATGAAATAAAAATATTTTATCATGTTTAAAACATTTTGAAAAACATATTCAAAATGATCCAACATAAGCTTACTTTGTATCAGGGACCCGGACCGTACCGTTTTTGGACAGAAAACCGGACCAGAACCGTAATTTTTTTGTGGACCGGAACCAAAACTGAACACATCTCATGTTTTAGTTTATTCCAAGTGTCGAACCCGAACCGGGAAAAATTAAAACGGTTTTTTGGGTTAATTTCTGTATTTCTTAAGCTTCCGTTGTTGTTGTGTCTTTATTTTTTATAAATCCATGTATATATTTATTTCATTTCAACTTATGACATGTACCAATTTTATCTAGGACATTACATACAAGTCGGTGGTAGCTGTGGGAGGCTGTCGGCAAATTCTACTTTGTCACAAGCAGGTATTGAAATGAAATAAATGTATTAATGTATACATGTCGTCTCACCAATGTTTTATTGCCCACTTCGCCTTCCCAAAATGTTTTAATATACAGGCTGTATCACATAAGAGGGCTCATGTATCTCGCTTAATATTTTGTTATTGTCATAAAGTTGGCCATGGATCTCAAATTTGTTTTTACGAGCATAAAGACCTCCAAAAATGCAACAAAAAAAAATTAAAGATTTTTGACGTGTCTCGCATAGATACATGGGAGTGGCCCTCTTGTGTGATACAGCCTGTATATAGGACATAAAAATTTCAATGCCATACTCGTGGAGTAACTTAATAAATTATTGTACTTAAGTTTTGCTAGTAGAATTTTACATATGCATAATTAAATGAAAAAAAATCAAAAGCGATCATAGGAATTTCACTATAATTGTAATTATATTACGTCACAAGGGAAAACCGATAAGAACCCTTTGGACCGAAAAAGCTGGTCAGAACTGGACCGAAATATCAACTAGTGAACCGTAACAGAACCGAAATGGTACTTTTCTTACTGAACCGTAACTGGACCGGTACCGTTATTACATTTAGGTCCGGGTCCCTGCTTTGTATTAGGAAACACAAACCAAAATGATAGAGGCTTTTATTTCGATAATTATTTTTTAATTTTTCGGTACTTTCCACGATCTAATAACTAAAATTTCAAATTTCTAAATATTGTGGAATATGAAAACCAAACTTATTTCCTTAAGCTCCTTGTAATTCAGATGAAAACGAAACATGTATGTCACAAGATGATAAATAAAAAAATGATAAATTGCACATACATCTTTTATGGAAGTAAATTTATCCACATTCTCCCAAGTTACGTATTTTACTCCTCTTAAACGAGCCAGATCCAGATAACAGTTAGTATCTTCACAGTTATACCTACAACATTTTAGATAACATTCTAGTACTACAATATCAAAATGTCTTACAATTCAAAGACAACTGCCCATTCTGGTAAAAACAGTAGATGAGTTAAACCAGCTCCATGAATCCCTATAAAAATATCTGAATTTCTTGAAACCTCTAGCTGCTGCTTAAATGGCATGTTTCTATCATAAATAACTTTAATTATTTCATAATCCTCATTGTCCCTCAAGGAATCTATCAGTTCAACCTCATTTAATACTCTACGATATTTAGTTTCTCTTGAGAGAAAAGTAATGTGGATTTTTTTTTCATGGCGGGTATGGTATGGTATTTCTAACCGATGCAATATATGCTTAGAGAAAGCATCAAATAATCCGCTACCTTCACAGCCATATATTATTGGAGTATTATAATATAAACCAAATATCATTCTTGGTAATAAAGGAAAAACCACATTTTTAAAACATACAGTGTCACCCCTGAATGTCTTTAAGTCCCATATCGAATGGTCTGTAAAAGCTTGCCATGTTTCTTCAAATGCTGAACGGTATGTAAATGTTTCCCATATTAATACATGTACATCCTTAGAAAAAGCATCTTCTTGTGTTGAATTTAAATGCAAAGATGCATACAGATTTAAAAAGTCACAGAAGTGATGATACATATTTACTGCTGAAAATAATTTAATATATTCATTAATGCAGGAACTAGTCAATAAGAATATTTGTAAATCAGTTTCAAAATTTAGTCATCTTTCAATACTTCATAAACTACTTTAACTGATATAAACAATTAAAATTTAATATACATACTAGCATCTATCTTCATAATAAAAGTCGGTTTTTCTATAACTACATCACAGTCTCCTTCAACTATAGGTCTACGATTAAGTCTAGTAAAATACCTCATTTCAGGTCCCCAACTTTGTAAAGGACTTATATGATCAGCTTGTTCAATCAATTTGTCCTTATGAAAGTCACAGTAACCACCAATATCTCCTTCCTGCAGTACATCCATTTTGTATCTAATTGGATCTTCTCTATTTATTAGCCTAGTAAAATTTAACATTAAATTTCTTCCTCGGCAAAACCTCAAATGTTCTGTACATTCTAAAGAACTGTCATCAGGAAACAATGGTTCACAAAGCAGACGCATTTCTCGTGCTTGCTGTTTTATATAACCAAAATCTGCTTGTGTGTAAAAAGTTGTCTGTTGTGCGAATTTGGTTTTCACCCAACCTTTATGATCTCCAGGGCAGGCAGGTACAGAATACTGCTTGTCCCATTTACAATCATGCTCATAACCCCAACATTTACTTTTATTTAAATATGATTTATATGGACAGTCAACATCATTTAAACATCTTTCTGCTGCCTTAGGAAAATTAGCAAAATAGTATGGTAAATGATCTTCAGGTAAATTAATAGTTGAATAATTATCACATAAAACTTGCAAAAATAATACAAAAAATGGAAAAAATACTATATTCATTTCGATTGTTTCGAATAATCTAAAACTAATACGGAATTAATATATTCAGCACAACCATTCACTTCAAAATATTACTTAAATTGGATAACATCTGGAATTACAAATGAAACCAAGTTTTTTGATTATTCAAACGCCTGTGCCCTCATGAGAAAAGAGAAAGTTACGTACATACAGTAAATAAATTAATAAATAACAAATCCCTAGACCACTAGGTTGTTATTTTGAGGTTTTACTTCGACCACAGAACATACACTAGACTTCGACTCACAGAGTCACAGACCAACTCTTCCACTCGCTCACTCGCAGGTTGGCAGGTTATGCACCACAGACACCACAGATTACTCAACATGCAAAGTCCTGTCACGTGATCTATATCATGAAGCACAAACCTAGAAAAAATATAGACTTCGCCGGTTCTTGATATAGGTCACGTGACAGGTGCCGCGTCTTCTACGGACCTAAGGTCCAGAAAATGGATATTTTATTTGCTTTATGTTGGCGGTTGTGCAAATATGATGGCTGCATTCCAATCATAAATTAACTAACTTGCTGTCATTTTAAATGTCATTAAAGAATGTGACATGAATGTGACCAATCACAGTAAACAAATGAGCTTCACGCTACAATACAACCAACGTAAATTGGCATAAAAACCAAGTTTTAGCAATTCTGGACCTTTTAGGCCAGCCATGAATTTGCGGTCGCCGGCACTATGACACTGGCACAGTCTATATTTTTTCTAGGTTTGTGTCATGAACCAGCGCCACAAACCTAGAAACTTGGTTTTTATGCCAACTTACGTTGGTTGTATTGTAGCGTGCAGTTCATTTGTGTACTGTGATTGGTCACATTCTTTAATGACATTTAAAATGCACTGAAATATACGATATGGAAGTCCCATATTGCGCATCCAAATAAAGGTACAAAGGTCGTCAGCTTAAAGTCACCACTTCCATGTTTTGTCCCTTTCTAGCACCGTGTATAATAAATGGCACTAGAAAAGAATGGACCATGGAACTGGTGACTTTGCTGACGAGGATTGTACAATGGTCGTCATCTTAAAGTCACCACTTCCATGTTTTGTCCCTTTCTAGCACCGTGTATAATAAATGGCACTAGAAAAGAATGGACCATTGTACAATGGTCGTCAGCTTAAAGTCACCAGTTCCATGGTCCATTCTTTTCTAGTGCCATTTATTATACACGGTGCTAGAAAGGGACAAAACATGGAAGTGGTGACTTTAAGCTGACGACCATTGTACCAACCCTAGGAGCAGACAAAAGGAGGCACATAAAACTCAGCAACGACATACTTCATTGGTTATGTATGTGTGTGTGAGAGAGACAACCATCTGCACGTACGATATGAATTGTGTTCTTAATTTCCCATTATTTTGTTTGTAAACACGTCATTGGTATACAGCGTGGCTTCTTCTTCTATCTTGTATCTCAGTGTTATTCTTTGTGTATTTTTGTGGGTGTTATTGTTGGAACATCTCATGTTTTATAAGCAACTGTAAAATTAACCAGCATATAGTACGAAATAATTCTTCATATTCAGAATTCAATTCCATTTCAATTCACAATCAGCTAAGCCCCTACTGCTCTATCATTGCTAGAGGCACAAAACAAAATATGGCGCTGATCAGTGGTAATTTTATATTATGATGACTGGAATGTGCTAAAAGCTGCGCGAATGGATTATTTATGATCAGCGCCATATTTTGTTTGTACCTCTAGCAATGGCGGAGCAGTAGGGGCTTAGCTGATTGTGAATTGAAATGGAATTGAATTCTGATTATGAAGATTTATTTTGTGCTATATGCTGGTTAATTTTACAGTCCCTTATAAAACATAACATGTTCCAACAATAACACCCACAAAAATACACAAAGAATAACACTGAGATACAAGATAAAAGAAGAAGCCACACTGTACGCCAATGACGTGTTTACAAACAAAATAATGGGAAATTAAGAACACAATTCATATCGTACGTCCAGATGGTTGTCTCTCTCATCCACATACATAACCAATGAAGTATGTCTTTGCTGAGTTTCATGTGCCTCCTTTTGTCTGCTCCTAGGGTTGGTACCTTTATTTGGATGCGCAATGGGACTTAACGCATTCCATATCGTATATTTCAGTGAAAATTACATTTCAGTGTTAAAATGACAGCAAATTAGTTAATTTCATATTGCAATGCACCCATCATATTTATATTTGCACAGCCGTCAACATAAAGCAAATAAAATATCCATTTTCTGGATCGTAAGACCCTAGGAAACGCGGGACCTGTCAGGTGACCTATATCATGAACCAACGCAGTCTATATTTTTTCTAAGTTTGTGACCAGCGCACTGCGCAGTCTATATTTTTTCTAGGTTTGTGATCTGTGGCTTAAACTTGTGTTGACTAGTTGAAAATTTGAAATTAGGATTGATTAGAATATTAGAATTTTTCGATGTATTACATTAATTAATCAAGTGAAGTGTTGTAGAAACAATTTTTTTTTAGTTTTTTGTATTTTCTTTTTAAAATTTTTGTTTTTCTTCTATATAGATATCAATAAAGAAATGTGGTTATAACAAATACCTAATATCTACTACAAGTATAAGGTAGTGCTTTTCTGTGTACGAAAAATATGGAAATAGATCCGGCAAGTGTTTTTAAGGACTTAATTACATTCACAAACGACCTTAAAAGAGGCCCTAATGAAAGTTTGCGTCTGTTACAGACTTTAAATCGCAATTTGATTGAAGAACAAATAAATTCATCTTACATTGGTATCGAATCATTAATTTCTTTTTATCATAATCAACTCAAATATTTTATTTTGTAGATTTATTTTTGATTCATTTATTTGAGAAGAACAATGGTTTAATACATTTCCTCGAGATTAGCATCAAGATTAAAGATTTTAAAAGTTCTGTAATAAAAGCACTGGAAATACTTTATACACTCGTTAACAATTTTCCATCCAGATTAGTTGAGAGTAATATTTTAGATATATACACTTTTTGCAACACTGTAATAAAGTTTCATACCTTTTCCGAAATAAAAGTCAAAGCATTAGATTTACTATTTGTCAGTTTGGAGAAACTTGATATTTGTTTTGATACTAATGACGTATCTTCTACATACAAGGAATTACTTAACTCACTCCAAAATGCATTAAAACAGAAGCATAGCGATACAGGTAAATTTATATATGAAAAATAATAATAGTTTTTATTTTTAAGGAACACTTTTCTATTATACTTATTAGGTATCGTGTTAATTTTTAACACATGTTTCTTGGTTAAATTTTACGAAACAATAATATGAAAAAAAAATCTCATAATAAGGCTATAAGTACTTATGTAAGTCAAATACATTTCTGTGACTAGTTCTGTAAAAATTATTCAAAAAATTTCAGCTATGGCTCCTGGATAGGTGAATCGACTTGTAAGGGACAAACAATTTTGGTGTTGAAAAATTACCTGATATAAGAAACAAAATCTGGAAAAAAACTGATTTTTTTCACCAGTAAAGTATTGTTTCTGTATGAGGATCAACAAAAGAGTTTGTCAATATGAAAAACTGAGTATATGTGCCTAATTTGAATGTCCTAAGCCTACTTTGATTGTTTTGTTTGATTTTCAAATTTTTTGCTTGTAGTATCGTTTTTGTATGAGATACGATAAAATGCTATAAAGAAAAGTTTGTCAGCATGATGAATTGAGGACGTGCAACATTGTAGTGTCCTATGCTTACTTTGAGAAAAATCTGAATCAAGCAAAAAATAAAAATAGGACCAGCACATTGAAATTTTTAATATATATTCAGTTTTTCATTCTAAGAAACTTTTCTTAATAATACCTTGTCGTATTTCCGCGTATTTTATACAGAGATGGCACTTTAGTAGCAAATAATTTGAAAATCAAGCAAAAAATCAAAGTTGGCCTAGGACATTGACATTTTGCACATATACATAGTTTTTCAGATTGAGAAACTTCTTTCAATAACATTTTGTCACAACTCAAACAGAAACGGAACTTTATTAATGAAAAAAAAATCACGTTTTTTTTCAAGGTCTACTGGAGTTTACGGAATTGAAATCATGGCAGATTCTGTTTGTTAAACTAGCAGAACTGAAACCCAGAAGGCCATTTTTCAACACCAAAATTTTGTCTGTTACAAGAGTCGTTTCACCTATCTGGAGACACTGCATATTAGCCTTGTTTGCGGTAGCGATTCTGAACTAGTTCAGGATTAATTTACGGATATGCTCAAGCGCATTTTGATTTTGATCGTCCGAAATGCAAACTGCGCTTGCGCTCATCCGTAAATTAATCCTGAACTAGTTCAGAATCGCTACCGCGAACAAGGCTATTATTTGAATAAAAGTGGGAACACGCTGTAACTTTTTTATTACTGCTGATAAAAGTTTGATATTGGGTGGGTTTATACTAGATATGGTGCCATGAATTCTTTGAGGTCATTTCGGAAAAAATTAGTTTTTAAGGAAATACAATAAATCGAAATTTTTAGTGGTAATAACTAAAAAAATGTACTAAAATATTTAAATTTAGAATTTTTCCCATAATTATAAACAAAAAAGAAAACAATTTCTGTCAGTTGTGGTAGTTTTATTTTTAAAAATTAAAAAACTTACATCCAGAGAATGTGTCAGAAAATTGGTCCTACCATACGTAAAATGATCCTCTTTTTCCAAAAATGTAAAAAAATACAGGGTGTCCATTTAAAAATATAAATTTACGGTAACTTCCTGTCAAATCGGAAATGTCATGAAATCCGAAATGACCTCAAAGAATTCATGGCACCATCTAGTATAAGCCCACCCAATTTCAAATTTGTATCAGCATTCATAAAAAAGTTACAGTGTTCCCACTTTCCGTTGTCACCCGGTATATGTATAAAAGGTTTGTTTGTAGTACTTCTAATGTTTTATTTTTAATTTCTAGTGAAAGATAAAGAAATGGTTGTTCTGGGTTATTTTGTGAAGCGATATCAGTACGTAATTACACAACATAAAGATTTGCAACTGCTGTTTGAAAGAAATCTTGATCCAGAATTATTTAAACCTAAGAAGTCACAACATATTGTCTGTGGATTTTTCACTGGTTTTTCATATTTTTGTGAAAGTTTTCCTTTAGATTCAACTAAAAATGAGAATAAAAAGCTGCTGGAGAAGTTGTATAAGCTTATTTATAACTTAGTTACACCAACAGAGAAAATTAAAATTGGCAATAGAGGTAATATCATTATTTCTTTAAAATGCAATGCAAACGCAATTGAATCGATTATCAATAAATGCTTGGTTTATGTGGCACCATCTGTTGAGTGATTATATTTTGTGACATATTGAAAGGAAGGGATCTATAATAAATATTGTCAAATAACAATAATTATAACAAAATATCAATGATAATTATATCAAAATCTCGTTATTATAACATAAATATTTATTTGATTTGTTTTCTGTATGTAACTACAAAACTAGCGTAGAACAGAATTATTCCAAAAATTCTGTAGACAATTTTTATATTGTCATAGAGCTTTAAAAAAACTATTGTTGATACCTTATGGTTGAAATCTACCTTAATTCTAGCTGCCTTGACATTTCTTGCTAGCAATATTGGTTTATTTGGAGAATTTTTATTAAAAGACTACAAATTTTGGCACATGAAACTTTTGAAATGGTTAGAGATGGGTGCAGATGAAAAAAAAGTCGCTGTTACTGTATTGAGAGCGTTTTTCCAAGAAATATCTACACTTCTATGTAATAAATCTGAAGGAGATTGGAGTACCACTGTAAAGGTAAGTGTTACTAAATTTTATACACTTATTAATTGTTGGAGGATTACTTAAGCACTGCTTAGAATGGAATACTATATTTTGCCTTCAGTTCCTGCTTTCTAGTTTGAACGAATTTAGGGTTATAGATTGAATATACCATCGATTTCTAATAAATGACTCAGCATCCAACATAAACTTAATAGCACGTAGCACAGGAAAGATGGCACATATTAAATTTTTTGGAATATCGCACAAGTATAAAATACTTTGTTTTGTGGAATATCCATAATATACAGGGCAATAGTGGTTTTGAAGCTTTCTATGTCACTGCTTTTATACTGTGCACCTCCCCATTATGCAACACCTGTCCGTGCTTATTTAGATGAGGTGTTCCCGAATCATTGGATAGGGGAGAAGGGGGCCGATTGAGTGGCCAGCCATATCGCCTGATTTGACCCCCTAGAGTATTTCGTGTGGGGATACTTAAAAAGCAAAGTATATGTTACTAGACCGGTTAATTTAGAAGATTTAAAAGCAAGAATTCGTCACAAGACATCGTATACCTCTTGCAGTTATTGATAATGTCCAAAAAGAATTTATTAATCGTCTTGGCTACTGTCAGGCAGCCAACGGTGCACAATTTGAACATTTGATTTAGTCGATTTTTTACATAATCATTATTATTTTCAGTATTGTGAAAGTTAAACATTATTTTCTTGAAATATTTGTTATGTAACACCATAATTTTTCATGATGTATGTATGTAGAATGACATGCTCTTTCAAATGGCATGGTCAAAATTGGGGGTTGCTATTTAAAAAAATTGCTGACGACGTCATATCTCGAACAACGATGACGTCACAAATGTGGGTCGTATATCAAAAAGTGCCTTTTTTAAAAACAAAATCGACGTACCAGGGGATTTTTTTTTAAACTTCTCAGTTTCAAAAAAAAATGAATTTATTTGTTACTTTTCGAAAGCACTGTATGCATATAATCACAGATTATACCCTTTTCCTAATATTGTTTCTAACGGTGTAATCTAACCCAATATTTTGGAGTTGTCGAACTTGTAAAACTCTTTAAACCGTGGCACAGCCAGAGCAGGTGCCAGGGGGTTCTACAACTGGTGTGAGCCTTCATTGGAGAAAATAACCCAGTGTTATTTTTTTCTTTTGGAAGTCACTATGTCAGAAGATATTTGTTTTAGAACCCCCCCCCCCAAGATTTTACTTAACCCCATCCCTGACAAAGCTGACTGGTTAAGGCCCTACCTTAAATCCTCGATAGAATGGTAGGCTCGAGGGGAAAGGGGAAGATATCCGAGGGCATCATGCCCTGGATTAATACATGTTACGGGACAACTCCGAGCTCCTCTAAGCTGCCCAAGCCATTGAAAAGAATGCAATGATTATTGCCGCACAAATTCAATTGGGTTTTGTTTTATTTTGGAGATTGACACTATGAATAAATACAACTTATTCTCTTTCCTTGTTCCGTACTAGGTTTTTGTACTAAGCTTTTTGTTTAAAGTACTGCGGTGTTACTTCCAAAAGATAAAACACATTTTAATCTTATTTAATTTTTGTGAGAACAACAAGGGCAAAGAATTGCAGCTAAGGCTAGAAATATGCACTTTAATTCTGTCACTGCCATGTTTTTGATTAGATTTTTGTAGAATTGTCTTTTTAGTACTTCAACCAATGGTGTTTGGATATATTAAAAAAACAAAATGCTACCAACTATGAAAAGCATTTGGCAATACAATGTTTGAAGTTTTTCTCAAGACCTTCTTATAAGTATTTACCTCAAAAAGACGTAACACAGTTGTTTGTAATAATAATGCAAAATTTCGAAAACAATTACATTTTGAACTATGACCCAAACGGTGAGGAATGGGAGTACCTGCCTGATTACGTTCAAACAGTGGCAAATTTTATGCAATTCAAAACATTCAAAGCAAGTGAATTCTATTGCCTTCAAAGAGCGGTAATTAATATGATTAAATCATTCCATCAACTACCGTATTTGCATTACTATTTGGTCATTGATGGAATTGTTATAACATGTTTTTATTTAAAGAAGTCTCAGTATTTTGATCCATTTCTGGAAAATATAGTTTATCAAGGTAAGTTATTTAAATTAATTTATAATAACTATGAATTTGTTCCCGACAGAAGGGACCATGAGTACGCGGTGTAGAACTAACTACATCTATCGACCGTTTGCTACTCCATGCCGGACTGAAAATGTCACAGGCACGAAGCGTTCTACATGCAGTAGACACCAATGAAAGCTGTCGACCTTTATCCGTGTTTGCAAAATATCGTGCCTGTGACATTTTCAGTCCGGCATGGAGTAGCGAACGGCCGATAGATGCAGTTAGTTCTACACCGCATACTCATGGTCCCTTCTGTCGGGTTAGACAGATGAAAGCAGCTAGGATTATTTGTCGGATACCTCACCTATGGCATACTGATGAGAGCTAATAAGCTCTAAACCGATATATGCCTGGTGGACGTCTGACGAATGACTCTAGCTGTTATAGGTTTTCCAGGTGTAATTCAATGCTGGTTGGGGCATTAGCCCGCAGAGTAGTTGTTTCCTGGAATTCCGTGTTTGCAAAATATCGTTTCTTGCCGATCGCGATAAAGGTCGACAGCTTTCAATGGTGTCTACTGCATGTAGAACGCTTCGTGCCTGTGACATTTTCAGTCCGGCATGGAGTAGCGAACGGCCGATAGATGCAGTTAGTTCTACACCGCATACTCATGGTCACTTCTGTCGGGTTAGACAGACGAAAGCAGCTAGGATTATTCGTCGGATACCTCACCTATGGCATACTGATGAAAGCTAATAAGCTCGAAACCGGTATATGTCTGGTGGGCGTTTGACGAATGACTCTAGCTGTTGCTATAGGTTTTCCAGGTGTAATTCAATGCTGGTCGGGGCATTAGCCCGCAGAGTAGTTGTTTCCTGGAATTCCGTGTTTGCAAAATATGCTCATATTTTTTATTGCAGCAACTATTCTCAAATACTAACATTTTTGAGTTATTTTGGAATAACTAATTTTTAATGCCCTTCACTTACTAAACAAAGTAATTTTGAATAAAGTTTTAAGAAGCTGTGGTAGTTCTACATTTGTACACAAATAAATGAGCACTCTGTATAACATGCTGGTTTAGGGTGTAATCTTTATTAAAACATAAATTAGCAAAATATTTATACCATAATATATTTTAGGGATTATGTGGTCTTGCTCGCATCAGCATATCTCGAATGCCGATTTTTCAGATGAAATCTATAAAAATCTGACGACAGTAAAAAATTTTTTTCCATTATGGACGGGTATTCTGAAGTTGTCGTCTAATAGAACTTATGATAAATACGGGTTGTATCTGGAAGATCGAAAATATATTCTGGAAACGATTGTCAATCAACTTGTGAAAACACTTATGATCCTTATTAATAAATTAAATGTATCGATGAGTTTGAAAGAAGAAAATATTGCTATAACAGAAGTGGAGAAAGCTTATCAAGTAGAACAAGCAAGTGACTATGCTATATTCTTAAATGTTGTTGATTTATATCAAGAAATTTTTAATAGCATCGAGCCAAAGATGTTCAAAAAATGTATTTGTAAAATGATTAAGCACATTCTTAATAAATGTATCAATTATCCCTTAATTAGTGGATTTTACAAATTATTATCTTATTGTTTAAATATTGCAAATAAACTAGATTTATTTAAAGAATACGATGAGAACCAAGATATTGTAAACATGAAAGAAACTTTAAAACAATTTTTGGAATTATTGCTAGACAAAATGACACAATATAAGGATGAATTGTTAATTGCTTGCTTAAAAGTTCTTCTAGAAAGTCCTGTAATTTTAATTAAAGACATGTTGCCTATCTGTGTTACTCCTTTTATAACAGTATTTAATATCGGAAGAAGTTATTTCCCATTAGCAGAAATGGGTTTAAATACTTTACATCATTGGCAGGACTCTCTGAATAATGAGGAATATGATGATTTTGTGTCAAAAATTATTCCACATTTTGATAGTTATTTAAGAAGCAAATCTTTACTTGGACAGGCACAACCAAATGTTGAAGCGAGACGAAAAACAGCCCAGATCTTGAAAAAGAGAAGGGTTGTTTTAGAGATGGAGCCTGAACTTATGAAACTTCAAAGAAAAATCTTAAATTTCATAGGAAGACAGACTTCTAGAGTTTGTCACACATTTGTTTATTGTGATGAACTAAATGAAATTGTGCCATCATCAATTTACGGAGGAAATCTTCATCTTAAAGTAGTATTGCCGTTTGAAGACTTTAATGTGGATATATACTTAGATGTGTTTGTCCCTCGTATAGTTAACTTGGCATTATACAGCAGCGATAGAAAGACAAAAATTACTGCCTGCGAATTACTTCAAGCAATAATTATGGTATTTTTAGGAAGAGGTAGGTAGAAATGAATATTTTGTTACTATAATTATTATAGAAGAAAATAGACGAATCAAAAAATATTTAGTCAAAAATTAAATCTTGCCGCATAACCTGAGAACAGCAACCAGAAAAATAATGGAGTGGGAAATAAGCCGGCTAACTGTCAATTTGACATTTAGCTAATTGACAACTCTTAACTGTTTAACCAACGTCGATGTATGTGATTCTCAAGCTATTGTCTGCCGATTCATTTTATTCACAAATTAAATATTTTGTTTTTAAACTTTTATGCTCCTATTTAGTTTATTTATCTTTACAAAAAAATATGCAAGATAATTTTTTTGGATTTATCGAGAAATAGTATTTATAATATCGCACTGTTATTTCTCTTATACCGGCTATCTGTCGCCATGACTTAAATTCAAGGTCACAAAATTTTGCCCCCAAAACTTCAAAGTGCTGAGTTTTTCTCACTTATCTGGGTTGCTATTCTCGGACATACCCGTGTAAAGTCTACATGTATGTTTTCTTTCAGCTAAACCTATGAGTGGCTCTGGCCTATCTGAATTAGAAGACTTATTAAAGGCAGTATCAATGCCTTTGCTTCAACTTGGATGTGATATCGATCAGCTCGTACAACAGATTTTTTCACCTTTAGTTTTCCAGTTAATTCATTGGTACGCCTCTCCATCCCAGTTAAGGGGAAGTCATACTGCTATTGTAATTGATTCCTTGATGGTAAGTAAATTTTAATCCAGGAAATCTCTGGTTTTACATTGTACACATACTAGCTACAATTCAACACGCTTTTCCTTTGATGATTCATTAATTTATCAGCAGGCGTTGGAAAAACAAGTCAGTTTGCTCCCACTTTTTTCTCCATGTAAATTACACCAGCTTTAGCAAACAAATTTGTTTGCTTCTGTTCCCTCTAATTTAAACGCACCTTTAGTATAACATGTTTTTCGAAGGTAAAATGCCATTGTTAAAATTTGACCAGTTGTTTTTAGCAGTGGCGGCTGGTGAAATTTCAGGTATGTCATATCTTCAGACATGGGACCCAAACCAAACTTTAGTATATACAGGGTGATTTTAAATAAAGTAGCAATAATGAGACCACATATTCCTTAGGTGAAAATAAACCGATTTAACCTAACATACCTATATCCCAAGTCGCTTAATAAAAAAGATACAGGGTGTCAAAGTTACAAATTTATTTTCAATATTTGTAAATTCTTAAAAAATTCAAATATTTACTTAAAATTTGTAAACCAGGGGTTTTTGCGGTTGAGAAATTCAAATTTGTTTCTAATTTTGGCGTCACTAGTACACGGCGCCACCTATGGCACATCATGTTTCTTTTAAATAGCAGAACTTTTTTGCTGCTTAGTGTATCCATCTGACTATCGAAACAATCGATTCTCCTACCTGTTATATCTGAAAAAGGTATACCTTGTTGAAGTCGTCAGGAGTAACAGTTTTCGAAATAATCCTTGTTAGGTTAAATCGGTTTATTTTTACCTAAGGAATATGTGGTTTCATTTGTGCTACTTTATTTAAAATCACCCTGTATATACTGCGGCTATATAGAGAACTTCAGTAGAATAAGGAGAACGATTTTGCAGTTTGCAAAAAAAAGTTTAAAAAAACGTGAGCCTCACCCAAGATTTCCAAATTGGCTTGTTTAAATTTAAAGAAACATTTTTTTCATAAACTAGACATAATTCTACCAATATGTTTCAGATTTTATTAAAAATTTTTAAATTATGTTAAAGTTACAGCAGTTTAAAAATTAATATTTATTTGTGATACATTATAAAAATTTCAAACTGCTGTAACTTTAACAAAAATTTAAATTTGCTACGTCATTCTGTTATTTGACACAAAAACTGCAAACTTTGTTACAGAACGCCTGAAAAAATAACCATACTAATAAAACAACTTGTACTTAGTGCATTCGTTTCGCAACTTAGTTGATAAAAATTGCATAATAAAATAAAAAGTAATCTGTATGTTGAATTTTTTAAATGCAAAAATTTCAAAGATGGTTAAGGTATGAGATTCCACAAGGTTATGCCATTTTTCACTGGAGAAAGTCCAAATTATTATATGAAAGAATGTTTGCCCAAATTTTAGGTTATGTGGTGCCCTTATAAAGTATGATCAAAAGTGATATGATATTTGACTTTGGCACCCTCAAAAATCCATTGATACCAAATTTTAAATCGATATGTCAATAACTGTAAAAGTTATTAGAAGTTTTTGTAAAAATTTGTTTTACTTTGACACCTTGCGTCTCTGTTAATATTAGCATTAGCCCCGACACATACTTTTAATAGTTTAACTATTCATTTACAGATGTAATGAATGGCTTGTCGCCCAGGGCGAGAGGTCTGTGTTAAGTCGCTTCCTGTAAGTCGAGCCGCTTAGGCCGAGCAGGAAGTGAGCAGGCCACTTATATCTCACCTACACTCAATTTATATGTGAACATACATATGAAGGAACAGCCAGTTCAGTTGTCGGTCATCTCATCTATGGCATACTGATGAGGGCTAACAAGCCCGAAACCAGTCTATGTCTGGTGGTGTGTCCGACAAAGGTTCTTGGCTCTTCACACAAATATTGCAGGAGTAATTCAATGCCGGTCGGGGCATTAGTCTGCGAAGTAGTTGAATACACCTTGTATTCAGTATTTTGTAAATCATATAAAAGTAGATAATTTTTAAGTACCTAACTAAATTAGATTCTTCTAAATGAAGCTATGGCACTTTTGTATAGTAAACTGCGGTAATGACGTGGTCGTGGTAGGTAGTGCAGCGTCAAAAAAATAAAATGCTGCAACTCTCGGGAATATGTGTTGTCTCGGTCTGAATGCTCTTATATACCGACTACCATGGTATTTATGGTAATTTGACTCATTCATTCTCCTTTTTTTTATAAAATACTAGCTGTACCCTGCGCGCGTTGCTACGCCACTCATTGGAATGACAGTGGCGCCATCTGTTGAAAATTGGTCGTACCAACTTAGAAACCTTTGTGGGCTCATGCACAACAACTTTGCTAAAGATCATCACTTGATCAAAAGGCATAGTTTATGATTCTATAAAGGACATACAGACAAACATTCATTTTTATTAAATGAATTCTCATTTTCATAGCAGTTATCAGCTAAATACATAACTCTTGATTTTTAATTTTATAGGAGGCTATTACTCATCCTACAAATTCTTGCTTGAGGGACTTTTCCGGCAAATGTATTAACGAATTTGTAAAATGGACCATAAAGCAAATGAGTGAAGAAGTACTTTCTACAGATCCAATTAACATTAAAATTTTAATAAAAAAGATGAGATATTTCAGTACTCACTCTGATCCTCTAAAGAAGTTAGGGGCTGCCTTAATTTTCAACAACATTTACAGAGAAATGAGAGAAGAAGATTCACTAATAAATATTTTTTGGTTCGAAATTCTTCATATATTCATCAACAGCTTGTCCTTCATTGAAAATAATTTGTTTGAAGATGGGAACACTATAGTACAGATTAATAATGCTCTGAATCATTTAGAAAGAGTTTTAATAGAGAAAGCTCACATTTTTAGAGTAAGTAGTGGTAAACGTAGAGTTCCAAGCGATATAAGTGGAGATACTTTAAAAGATGTGGCTGTTTGGTTACTGAAGCAAACTGGAAGCAACAGCATACATTGTAGAAGAGCTAGTATGGATTTATTTATCGCTATTACCCCTTTGACGTCGGATAAAAAAGTAAACTTAAAAGCTTTCGTTAATGAAGTATTTAAAACTAATTTTATTAACAACATTTATGAGAAAATTTTGCAAACAAATCCAACACTTAAAGGTATTTCCTATTCCGAAGATTGTTCTGTTTTGTTAAAGTGGATGCAGGGGTTTTGCTGTGCACTGGATGGTTACAACTTTGTTATAAAAAATAATTTATGCGAAATTAATTTTGAGAATAATACTACCTTTAGTGTTGTCAATTACTTTCTTAAACACTTGCAAGAAGTTGATATGGCAGAGGCGTTAAATCTCATAGATCATAAAACATGGACATTTACAACTCTTGATATGGAACAATTTAAAAAACAAAAATGTGCATGTGTTCTATCCATATTAAAAGTATTTAGTGCAGTACTTTTTGATGAAATTTTAGTAAACAAATCAAATGATTTGTGGAATGAAGAATGTTGGAGACTTATTTTAAACGCTATATTTTTGCCTCAACGATTGGGTTTAGACGATAGAGTATCACAACCAAAATATTTGGAAATGTTAAAAATGTTGTTAAATAATCTTCCAAGAAAGATATCAGAAGATAATATTTCCCTATTAGTTGGAACTCTATCAGATTTTATTGAACAAAATTACATGTCAAATATAGATTTAAAAAGAAATGTCCCCCTTCTCCAAAGAAATATTGTGAAAGGACTTTTGTTGCTGAATTCTACAAATATTAATAAGTGCTTGAAAGTCGAAAAATATGTCAGTGGTTTAATTAATAAGCTCATGCTGGGCTTTTACGCTACACTCAATGACGACGAACTATTTATAAGCGATGTTCAAGAAACTACATTTGAATACTGCAGTTCAGTTTTCGAATTGTCTTTGACAAATATGGATGAACTTAAGCAACTTATAAATCATTTGCATCGTTCTTACTTAGTTCAAATTATGGAATTTAACAGAGAAGTCAAATTTGGCGTTTTTATCTTGAACACATTCGAAGGAGTGGTCATGCCTCCCATTTTAAAGAATTTTGATGATTTTTTGAAGTTGTCAATAGAAGCTGGAGATTTAATGCTAACGGTGGAACTAGTGATGTTTATTTTGGTTCATATTGTTAAAAACAAAAATTATAAACAGTACTATGAAGGTGTGTCTAAACTATTATTGAGTAAATGGAATAATTTTGAACTTTTATTCAATTCAAAACCGGAGAACATACAATTGGGACTTGAATATATCAAATTGCTTATTGTCATCTGCAAATTGAATGATGTTATCCAACTTAATAATTGGTTGATTAACCGGCTGCAGGAAGAACAGGATTTAAATAGCAAATTACAAATATTTAATTTATTAGTAAGCACAGTAAATGAAAACAACCTTCAGTCGAGGTGAGTAACATTTTTATTTGTTCTTTAATTTTTGGTGGTCAATGGTAAAAAAAGGAAAACCACATGATAATGTGTTTTTTTTTACTAAATTTTATCAAAATCATTGTAGTGTCCTGAAGATGTCGCAATAAAAGCGACGAAACGTCGACAATGAAAAAATTTGTGTTTTCTTTAAATTTTGGCTTATTTCCCACCATTGACCACCAAAAATTGAACAGGGTTCTCAGCGTCAGGGAAAACCTGAAAAACCTGGAAATGTCAGGGAATTTGAACTTTGTCAGGGAAACGTCAGGGAAAGTGCCAATAATTGTCAAAAATCAGGGAATTTTTATTGTCATCAGGGAAAATTTCTGAATGCTACTCATGCCGTGTCTAAATTCTTTATTTAATGAACGCACCCAGTTGCCTATTTCTGTTTGTTTTAATCACACGTACCCGTAGATTGATATAAAGAAACGGATATATCTGGATTGTATAGCTGTTTTTTTTATACATATTCATCGCCTGTTTCAAAACGTATTCAATGGTGACGTTACTTATGTAATGCACCAAGAAAATGTATAGTTTCAATACGTAACATCATCAAATATTTTTTTCTCTTTACATCACACTCACACTTTTTGATTATTGTTTATACAATTTATTTATAACAAAGCTACATTAGATTTGGATTAAAATAGAACGGTTATTAGTGGTAGAAATTATTAACAATATATTTCTTGTTCATGTTTTTGTATATATATATTTTGAAAATATGTGAGATCTGCAACAAAAACATGGAATTGATTTTAGCAACTGCAAACCAAAAACAAATAATTACCTACATGTTTGTGTGAGTTATAGGTTTAATGAAATTTGGAGAAAAGTAATTGGATTATGCTTTTGTAATGTAATTTAAGATGTCTAAGAATACGTTAAAATTTGTAGAGGTTCATACAATAATCCACAACCAATTCCTTTTTAAATAAACAAGATAAGAAATATAAAAATATCAACCATTTTAAACATAAAATCTGAAAATTTAAATCACCGATTTTGAAATCTCTATCTAGCAACTGCTGCATAGACCTTAGCAAAGCATCTAAAGAGTTCAAGCCGGGCTCAGTGGACATTTTAATCACGGTTTAAAAAGCGACCTGTGTGATGTTACTGTTTCAATGCAATAATGTTTTGAACCAATTTGAATACATTTAATGGCAAAACACAGCTTTAGCTGTTTTTTGTGTACCTAGCTGTTTGCTCAGTAGTAAAATCTATTTTTATTGGTTTTTGTTGTGTTTGTTTATACATATTTCTATATTAGATCTCTTAAATATATATTATATACATATTTCTATTAGATTTCTTAAATATTTATATTTGTTAATATTTAACATAGTACAATATGTTCAATGACTGAAATAAATATTTCTAATAAAATTAAATATCCATGTCACTTATTTGTCATCGAATGGGCTCATTTATGCCTTATCATTTGACTTGTTTTTACTTTGGTTTATGTTTTAAAATATATGATATTTTGTATGCTTTTTGTCAGGGAATTTTAAAAAAGAATGTCAGGGAAAACCTGGAAATGTCAGGGAATTTGGTTCTGAAAAATTGCTGAGAACCCTGTTGAAAAAAATCAAAGCTATTAGTACCAATATTTATAATTCTTCATTAAATTCCTATTGCAGGATTGATTTGGAAAACACATTGTCAGATTTGTTCAATAAGATGATCTCCGTCGAAAAAGAGAACATAAATTTTTTATTTGATAAAATTTTAAATAATGTACCTGTTTTAAAATCGAGCGTAATTTTAAAGTTTCTTGTCACATTGTATGGAAAATTAACTACGAATTTAGACATAGCCACTTTGTTCAAACAGTATATGAGAAATATAGATGTCGAATTGCAACAGATCACTTTGAGAACAATTTATGGCATATCAAAAGATGCAGAAACGAATTTTCAAAATAGATATAAGATTATAAAAAATATACTACCTCCTTTGTTTCAAACTTGTGATATCACTTGTTTTGAACAATTTTTTGTGGAATATGTAAATGAGATGATCACAAGATTCCAAAACACGGAAGATTTAGAAACGAATATACTTAATTTTGTACTGGTTGAAGTATTATTTTTAAGAATACCCATAGGAACTGCTCAGCGAACTGTTTGTTCGATATCAAATGCTGCAAATAACCAAAAATTACTGTATTTATTTCTTACATTTACTTTGGAGGCATTTAAAAAGTATTCTGCTACGACCAATGAAAATCTTAGACTGTACAAATGCCATGCTTATAACGCTTTAACCTCCATAATAAGCAACTCGGTGAAATCTCTACAATTTTATGAAAAATTATTTGCACGCTATGAAAATAACAAAGACATTTTATGGAATGGCATCATAGATACTAGCATTGTTTATGAATTTCCAATTTTATTTGACGCCATTCCTTCTCAAAGAAAAATAATTATTAATATAAGAGATGAATTAAGAACGCAACAGAAGCGGAATGAATATAGTAGTAAATCCCTGAAGTATATTGAATCACAGAAATTATTCAGCAGTTCATTAAGTGAAGATGTAACAGACTTTGACTTTACTAACACTAGCCTAAGAAGTGAGAAAATAGCTGATGAACAACCAGATTCACTTCACTTTCAAAGTGAAATACAGCTCGACAGTGTAGAAATCAATAATCATGAATGCATGGCGACAATTTGTGGATTGATACAACATATTTTTGACACTGGTATAAATGATTTGCCAAATGAAGAAGATGAAGAGGTTATATTACCAAACTGGATGAAAAGTAAGTTATAAAAACTGAATGTTAATGTAAAAAAGTATTTGACAACTATATGACTAAACTGTAATTTCAATTTCTGAAGTTTAAGTTTAATAAAAAATTATTTTTTTAACTCTTCATTAGTCGCTACCTATATCTAATACTGTAAAATACATTTAAAGTAACGGTAAAAGGTCGGGAAACACCCCACACGACGAGACCACTTGTCCCCTACGTATTTTGGGCCGCTGAATCCGAAAATGAGGGTTAAAAGTTGCAGCAATGGTTGGAAAACCCCTAAAATTGCAAAAAAAACCTAAAACGGGGTGTTTTTCGACTGCACTTGTTGTTTTGCAAACTAAGCCATCCTATATGTTTTTTGGGGCGCTGATTACGAAATGAAAACGAGGGTTAGAACTTGCATAAATGATCGAACCACCCCTAGAATTGCACAAAACACCCCCAATTAGGGGTAAAATAGACAAAGATCTGGAAGAAAAATGTTACACCTAGAATCCTAGAAATGTAAGGACTAGGCAGGAAAATTATATGATTCTCTTGCCAATGTTTATATTACCAACAAAACATTTGAAGAGTAGCAATGATTATTATTTGCAATTCAAATAAGCACTGGCCTACTTAGGATTTTTCTCTGGGTGGGGTCTGAAATTTTTTTGAGAAAATTTCTTTGAATAGTTATTTTGTATGGATGGTAAAGGATACAGCAAGTGGTTGGTTTTATTTATTATAAAGATAAGAAAACAGATCAATTGAGAATCCAATATTTTATTGAGGAAAATACAAGGGTTGTCCGTAAAATAAGGTTCCCAATGATTTTTCAAAATGAAAAACATGTTTATTGCCATTGAATAATACATTTTTGGAAAGCTTTGACTTTAACCTATTTTTTGACATAATCGTCATTAAGATCAATGCATTTTTGCATGTGGTGGACCATCTTCTTTATGCCTGAATTGTACAACTCTCCCTTCTTCCAGTTCCTCTCTGGTTGTGAAATGCGTCCCACCCAGGTGTTTCTTCAATTCGGGGAAGAGATGGTGGTCACTTGGGGCTATGTCTGGGCTGTAGGACAGGTGTGTGGCAGGATTTCATTCAAATTTGTTGATGAGGTCAGCTGTTACATGGGCGATGTGTGTTGTTGTACCGGCAGACATGAATTCGCACAACAATAACCCCTTCCTGTCCCAAAACACGCTCACCCTCACTTTGCCGGCAGACAGTGTTTGTTTGAACTTCCGCGGCTTTGGCGAGTCTGGATGTTTCCACTGACGGGATTGTTGTTTTGTTTCCGGTGTCATATAGTGGACCCAGGTCTCATCTCCTGTAACAATAGAGTCCTCGCCAATGGTTTTGTAGGCCTGAGGAAATTTATGGGCTGCTTCGGTGAGCATTCTGGGGACCCACCTTGCACAAACCTTGACATACCCTAAATGTTCTGTCAAAATTTTGTCAATGCGGCTCTTGCTGACGTCAGGGGTTATCTAGTAGTTCAGTAATCTGTGGGATTATCTCACAAAGTTCCCGAACCATCACCCTTTGATCTTTCAGCATTGTTACTTCCACTTTCACAAGCGTTTCGTCCGACACCAATGGCCGTCCAGAACGCTGTTTGTCATGGAAGTCTGTAGTCTGTACGCCTGTTTCCAGTGTCATATAGTGGACCCAGGTCTCATCCCCTGTAACAATAGAGTCCTCGCCAATGGTTTTGTAGGCCTGAAGAAATTTATGGGCTGCTTCGGTGAGCATTCTGGGGACCCACCTTGCACAAACCTTGGCATACCCTAAATGTTCTGTCAAAATTTTGTCTGTAGTCTGTACGCCCGTCTTTGAATTCTCTACACCATTTGCGCATGTGTTGTACGCTCATACACTTTTCACCGTACACTTGACACAGTTGTCTACTGCCGCAGTGTTTTTTGCACACAAAAAGCAAATAACTGAGCGTAATTTGAGGCAGCTACCAAGCCAAGACTGAGCGTCGCATATAGCTCGATCTTGCGGGAACCAAGCTACACGCCACTGTCCATCCCACTTAAGACCATTCCTCTCGATTGCAGCTCCTTGAGAACCTTATGTTACGGACAACCCTCATAGTTATCAAAAAGTAATGCAAATAAACATTAAGTAAAAGATTGAAATATTTTGTATAAACGGTAGCCTCATGGGGGGCCAAATAAGTAATACATTCAGTAAGAGAAAATTTCTCATACGACCATGATGCCAGGTCTACTGATATATAGAGATTTAGGCCTTCATAGGATTGCTCTACTATGCAGGAATTGGAAGACCAACACATATTTGAAACACCCAGAAAAGCTAGTATGTTTGGATTCATACCAAATTCTAAGCTCGTTTTATATGTTCTCAAAAAATAAATAAATAAAAACTTGTTGCAAACACGGAATTCCAGGAAACAACTACTCTGCGGGCTAATGCCCCGACCAGCATTGAATTACACCTGGAAAACCTATAGCACCTATACCTCACCTATGGCATACTGATGAGAGCTAATAAGCTCGAAACCGGTATATGTCTGGTGGGCGTCTGACGAATGACTCTAGCTGTTGCTATAGGTTTTCCAGGTGTAATTCAATGCTGGTCGGGGCATTAGCCCGCAGAGTAGTTGTTTCCTGGAATTCCGTGTTTGCAAAATATCGTTTCTCGCCGATCGCGATAAAGGTCGACAGCTTTCAATGGTGTCTACTGCATGTAGAAAGCTTCGTGCCTGTGACATTTTCAGTCCGGTATGAAGTAGCGAACGGCCGATAGATGTAGTTAGTTCTACACCGCGTAAAAACTTGTTGGTTTCTTCATTGCATCATGATAATGCTATTGATACTAGTAGGTATATGCAATTTGTGTAAACCAGAGATAATACCACTCTATAATGCCACCATTAATAAAAACAATTGCATTGAAAATAATCAGAAATGCAGATCAAAGGACCTTTGCTCATTTTGTACAAGAAGAACCAAATTACTTATTTTATCTGCGTAAAATGCAAAACTTTTATGTGTATATGCATGGTTTCGTCAAAAATTGCAAAAATGACATTGTGGATCTTAATTAAAAATTTAAATGGTTTAACATTTGTTTAGTTTTATTCTGAATAACTTTAATATTATAAGTAATGAATGTATATTTTGTTAATTGACCTTTTCCCAAATACTGTAGCGACAGAACATGTTTTAATATTTACAGTGGCTAATGGAGGGTTAATGAAATCTATTACTTATTTTGTAATGTTTTAAGGTATACGCAGCATCCTACTAACTAATGAAACTCATAAAAACATAAAAATATTTTTGGTGAAAGTTATAGACAATATGATTCATATTTTCAATCATTATTCCCAGTGGTTTTTAGAACCGTTGTTGCAATTTGTTGTTGACAGATGTGCTGGAGATAATTTAAATTACTTCGTAATTGATGTTGTAAGTACTTTTTATTGAGTATCTATATGACATATATTGAGAAGTGTATTTATTTCAGATATGTATTTTGTCCAAATGGTCATCAAAAATAGTGACACCCAGTGAAAAGGAATGTAAACTTGCTACTGAAATGTTACTCTTTTTAATAACAAATATAAATAACGAAAGGACAGATGTATTCAAGTATAATTTAGACCTGATTAAATTAATAGTCGAGTCTTGGAAAAATTACGTCAAAGTACCCAGCATTAAGTTGTTTGAGATCTTGTCTTCAGAATATAAGTGTGAAATGGGAATTCATTTGGCATCAATTTTTCTTGTTAATAAACTAGAACCATGGCAAGATAATGGAACAGACGGTTTTATAACAGTACTTTTGAAACAACTAAATTCTTCTAAGAAATCTACTTATAAATCCTGCGCAGAAACAATCGGACTTATGCTTAAATATTTGAATGGGCTCTACGCCGAAAGAGTAGATAACCATTTAAAATCAATTAAAGATTTTAACAAATATGTGTATTGCGTAGAAGGTAAGAAAACATTTACTTATTTTTGAACAACTAAAAATAGTTTTTCTTTAAAACGTATTAATGAATCAATAATTTGTTTATCGCAGTGGCACTCGCTAAGGGACTCGCCTAAAATCATCAGTTGTGCGTACCACTTAAAATTATTTTTAATCTAATATAAATTTTGTAATTGACATTTTGATATTACAAATGTCTTCTGTTTATTTTTTAGATAAATATATATGGTTTATGTTTATTGCAAATTTTATCAACATTGGTAGATACAGAAAAAAAAAAATTATAAAACGTAACGTGCTACATGTCTTCCCAAAAAAACAATTCCCTTCATTGCGCACAGAGCGACTACCAATTTACAATGCATAAGCAAGTGTCAGGGAATCGGAAACACGTATAGCTAGCCAGAATTAGTGGGTGTTGTGGAGCTCAAGAATCACTTCGTCTATACAATTCATATGCAATTAGAATAAGTTCATACGGGGTCAGCAGTGTTGTTATTTCCATGTCGGTGTTCAGTCTTTTGTATGTTATGAATATTCAAAGTTGTCCAAAAGTTTCTATTTCATGATTCCGGTTGTTTTGTTGGAAATATGAAGGTTTTTTTTTCATCCTCCTATTTGACTGAAGTGGCCTGTGGGGCAGTAGAAGGCAGAGTTTTTACCCCACCATAACTTATGTCACTGTCAACTCCAACATATCACGTGAAGCTGAGCTATACGGCTGGGTCTATTGATTCTTACTTTTTATCTAAAAAGAGTTCAAACTTATCTGTGTAACTCACTGATAGAAACCAGACTTACAAATTTGGCAAAAACTTCAAATGAAAAGAGACTATTCAATGAACTTATTAAGTGCATGACCATTTTACGACGACTGCATCTATAAGTAAAAATGAAACAACAATTCTTATATTTAAAAAGTAGATGGATTTGTTAGATACATTTTTAATATACAGGGTTAACTATATGACTAAGTACAAAACTTTTTACCACTCAGGGAGGCCTAAAATACAATAAAAAAATTATTCCAGAATTTTAGCTCGATATTTAAAAAATGGAGCAAAATCATCTTTTCCTACGGAAAGTCGGCACCTATGATAAGCACTGACTGAGATAGCTTAGATCCATAGATAAAGCTTACATCTGTCAACAATGTCAACTACCATGCGGTCGCCTTTTTGCAGCGTTTGTAAATAATGGAGAAACGACAACAATTAACATTCTTATTAGTAATAATACCTGATAGATAGGTAACAGTTAATCCAGTTAGCTCCAGTATTTTGCATTCCATTATTTCATTACAAACTGGCAAAACTACATTTTCACTCATTACAACCACTCACTACCGATAAAACACATACAGCTAAATAAAATGCCTATTTATTATAAGAAAATTGAACGAAAGGAATGTAGGTACTAATAGATAATAGAAAACTTTTAATACACCCGCGGCAGTCTGGTGCCATAACCTAGAAAGACATACCGCCAAACTATATCGTGGGAAAATATCTGTATACGACACATAACTATAAAGTGTTTAAAATTAAAATAAGCACTAAAAACTGAAGAAGAACACTAAACTACAGTGATAAATTTGCTGCAAAGTATTATTTATAGTTCTGCTTCACCTATTATAAAGTCCGCAAACGGCCACCGGTTTATTGATATGAATATTGCCTAATGCTTACTTTTATTGTAGGTGTTGCCATACACTTTCCTCAATTAGTAAATGCATATCATATATCTAAATTGATTAGTACACTTAACCAGTTTCCAGATACTCAAAAAATTGTACATTTAAAAATTATATTTCGAAGAGTTGAAATGTCACTGGATATTCTCGAAGAGATAAATGATTTTAAAATTGTCGAATGGAGTGATCTGCTGGAAAATGCTAATTTAGAAATACAAATTATTACATTAAGAATAATTAAGACATGTTTGAATATATTTATGAGTTACCAAAATTATCCAAATATAATTAAAACTCTTGGAACAAATATTACAAATTCAAACACGTTATATCGAAACTGCATTTATGACATAGCTATTGCAGTATATAAAGAGAATAAAGATATATCGGACACTTGCAAAGAAATACTTATCTTTGGTCTGATAGACGAAGATGCTGATAATAAGGACAAAGTTGTTAATTTCTGGAAAGAAAATTCAGACTTGCCTAGTACGGTAGTGGATAGATTTTCTTATTTGCTTTCAAATTTTTACAAAGCCAAAATGGAAGATAATTTTTTAAGTTATGTAAATTATTTTCTTATTACGGTATTAAATACACAAGAGGAATACAACACTGAGATATTTGAGCATCCATTAGAAGATTGCAATTTTGAAGATTATCGACTTGAGTTGAACTGGCGGATGCAACATCCTTCAGTTGTTCCCTTATTTGCGGAAACTCTTGCTACCGAAAATACCGACTTTTATGACAATTCTAATTTATTCCAACTTAAGGAGACACAAGCTAATTTATCGTTCTCTCCAACTCAAAGTATGAAGGAACAGGAATTTTCTAAATACACAAATTTGGATAGTTCCCTTGCTGTTAACATTACTGACACTGAAAATTCCATAAAAAATCCCAATGACTTCATTCTCTCACACAGATATCGCTTGCCAAAGAGAAGGTTCTTAAAGGATAAATCTAAAATATCCATTATTTCTGCACACTATGAGACTAAAAAACAAATTAACAAAATAGAAAAAAGGAAGGATTTAGCCAGAGAAAGAGAAAAAAGAGTTACTATTTATCGAAGTTATAGAAAAGGTGATTTTCCAGATATTCAGATTTTACTGTCTTCAATTTTGGAACCATTGCAAGTGTTATCCCTGGTAAGTTTTTTATATTGAATTTAAGTACTTAGTTCCCTTAAGTGTGATTATGGAAAATCTTTTATTAAATGTTCTTTAAAGTGTTGTTTAAATAGATTATTATAGGGTGGTTGTTAAGTACACTTCGATAATAACATTTTTTAGACTAACAAGAAGTAACATAAAAGCTTTGTCAAATTTCTACACCACTGATTTTTCTGAAGTTTTTAATAAATATTACTTTGTAGGTATTTAAAACGTAATTTTTATAAAATAAATTGCGAGGTATGTTTATTTTAGATTTCCAAAATATATATGTAATTTTTTTTGCCTTGTTTTTTCTTTATATACTTTGCATAATGATATGATTAAGAGAGGTTTTCCAGTTTAGGATCAGTAATAGGGGAAATGTTTTTGTGTATACAGGGTGAACCTTAACTGTGTAGAACACATAATTAATAGTTGTTTTACAAAAAAATCAGAAATAAAAATGTTTTAAATAAATTTTATAATTTTTCTGTAGAAAACTTGTTGAGGACCGCTGACTTTCATACATTTATGAGTCATAGCGCTTCAGATTGAATGTGTAGTTCACAGTGTTGCCAGTGTTACACAAATGTCTTTGCTTGAACAAACTTTTAAATTTAATATGTTGTGTGAAAATCATAGTTTTTCGTTATTATTCATAAAATAACTTAAGGAAATTGTGTCTTGTGTCTCTTTCTAACAGTGTACAATGGCATTTAACTTGTGAAATGTGGATTACTGATTATTTTTTAACAAACAGGTAAGCTTGTGTGCATGTTTATGTATAATTTTTGAAGATTGGACATTGTAATATATCACGTATCTTCCTAAATACTTTACCGTAGTATTTAACTTGCGGAAATTCATTTTTAATCGTTTATAGTAAGGTCAGTTAAGCAGTTAAAATGTATGTTAATATTGCTGCGTATCATACTACATACCCAACTTTACTGTACTTATGCTTCAAACCAGTATTTTTAAAATATAATTAACCTTATTACTTTACTATTACGTTAAGGAAAACGTAATATTTATATTAGAGAAGATATGGCAACCTCGCAACAAATCATATGGTTCATTAGCTTGGTTAAGCAGCGGTCCTCAAAATGTGGGTATTTTTAAAAAAAATTAATATCCGTAAATATTAGCAATTTTTAAAAATGGCTTTCACTGGACTGATCTATATAACAAACTACACCAGCAGTTAAAATATTTGTACTTATTTAAGGTTCACCCTGTATATATAGGTCAGTTTCAAACTGTCAGATATTTTACCTGTAAAGTTATTAATTTGTTTTGAGTAACAATCATGCAATAAGTAGTTGGACAAACGTTTTTGACAGTTTTGAACCAGTCTGGATTCCTTATTGCTTGAACAGACCTTAAGCACAGCTTAAGTAACAATCAGCTCACAGACTCGACGGCGGCACCTTTGAAGTATTAAAACCTGAAAATTTGCCCTTGAAGTTTGTTGTCTCTCTCTCGTTTGGGATACAAGTCAGGACCGGATTAAAAATAGTTGTCCCAATTTAGAAAGTGTCATACTAAATATAAATTTGTTTTACTTGAAATTGTTTAAAAATAAAATAACATAACAGTATAAAATACAAGAAAATCAACAAACCACAAAACACAGCATTCGTGCGCCAATAACGCAGTCGTTGACGGTATGGTTATAAGGGCATATTTTACAACCACACGTCCCTGCCGCTATTTATCCCAAAATGGCGGCATGCGCGAAGATCTGCGCGAGACGTTCCCGCTCATACGAGTCTGTGAGCTGATTGTTATTTAAGCTGTGCCTTAAGTATGATTATTACTTTTCTCTGATAACTAATTTATGTATTGATTTATATGAACATGTGTTCAAAATATTTTAGTTTTTGAAACAAGCCTCTAAAATACAGTATATTAAAAAAATGATAACAAACTTTGGAACATAGTAGAGGATATTAAGACACAAAAATAGAAGATCAGAACTTCTGTCTGAAAATGTTCCATTTTCGCACAAGAGCCTTTATAAGTGATAGAATTGTGTTGTTTTCAATACCGGTTAAATCTTGTCCTCAGGGACGCGAAATTTCACGCGAATTTGGCAGGTTTTGATTTAAATTATTAATGGTGGACTCAACATTTAGGGAATTTTGCAAAACGTATAATATTTTCATCATTATGTGGGGTTAGTAAGTTTAATTTGAGCTTCTGATAATCGATCATGACAGTCAATGATAGTTATGATCAAAATATTAGTGTGACGGAATTTGCCCCACTCACACCCAAATCGGCGACTGTGCTATCGCGAAACGCGAAATTGCCCCGATCGCCCCTACGCGATTCTGGTAAACAAACAAATAATGCCGGGGTATCGAGGCGCAACTGGAGAAGTCTTGTATTACAGTCTTGAATTGGAGTGTTTAGAGCGATTTAGATAGCGATTGAAAGTGAAATCGTGTTTAGTTGAGCTGTAATTAGTAATCAGTAGTGTACTGAGTAGTCAATAAAGAAGTGATTAATTAACGGATTGTTTTTCTGGCAATATTCTGTGACAATAGAAAATGTGACAGCGAAATTGGCTAAAAGTTAAGCCTTTTCCCACCATTAAAAGAATTATAAAATAAAAGATATAATAAAAAATAAAATCATTCGCGGGAATATTCGCAAATTTGCGAATTGATTGATAGTTGTCTAGTTGCCCCACCAGTTGTTGATGTAAATATTTATATACGTTCAGTTAATTTTTTTCTTTACTGAATTGCGTTTCTGTGACATTTTTCAAAAGTCTCAAACTTGGGCCATTTACAACATATGTTCATAATAATATACAGGGTGTTTCATAATATATGCGCAGGACTTCAGGATGTGATAGCTCGTCCAAAAATTTGAAAAAAAGTTTGTATTAATTTGTTTTCTGTACGATAAACGGTTCCGGAGATATTCGCAAAAAGCGAATTTTTTTTACAATTTCAACACCCTGTATCTCGAAAATTGTGTATTTTAGAGGGTAAGTTAATACAAACTTTTTTTCAAATTTTTGGACGAGCTATCACATCCTGAAGTCCTGCGCATATATTATGAAACACCCTATATAATATATCTCTAAAATATTTTAAAGAACCACCCAGTATATTATCAGAGTGTACTTAAGGACTACACAGTATAAATAAAAGTTTGACATACTTCTTTTTTTTAGCATGATGGTGAAGTGGCAAAAATATTGTTAACAGAAATTTTTAAGGGTATCATTCAAAAAGTTGGAAAGAATGATTTATTCATGAAGTCGGTTCTTGATAGTATTCAATACATTTTTCATAATTCTACAAATTTCAATCCAAACGTAATTAGTACCTTATTAGATATATTGCTGAGACATAAAGACAAGTTTCACTTTGGCCAGCCACAGTTAATATCTTATATTTGTCAACAAAGTGGTTTATTATCTATTGGAACTTTACTTTTGGAAGAGTACCTCATTAGCTCTGATGATTTACCATCTGGAAGTAAAAAGGGCTCAGGTACTGAAGAAAATAAGGAAACTGTGTATTGGGTAAAGTTAGCGGAGTAAGTATTTGTTTTTCCAATATTTTTTATTGCCATTCTTTCTTTAATAAAAACTATAATATATTTTAGGCTTTATAAGGAATTAGAAGAGTGGGATATGGTTAGATCGATATTTCTAGAAAAAATGAATTGTAAAGATGTTATTCAAAAAGCAGTACATCATGAATCTGAGGGGCAATGGCGAATTGCTCAAGAATTATACGCAGAACTTATAGAAACTGATGTGTCAGCAGAAAGGAAAGATTTCTATTATGATTCATATTTTAAATGTTTTGCAAATTTAGGAGAATGGGAGGATTTACCTGAAGCAATAGAATCTGTAATTACCTCCAATAAAATTGATGATGTTTGGACCATCCTTTGGGATAAAGACTGGTGTCAGCAAAAATTATTACCTTGGTATATCCAGGCACAAGTTAAGAACACGCTATTCAACCAGAAATGGTCCGAAGAATTCTCTAATAATTTAAATAAATGTCTCAGTTGTGCAGAAAAAGCGGAATATATCCAAAACTATTTTTCAGAAGAACTGTCCATTATGTGGTTATTTAAGAAAGATGTTGCGAGTAGTTCTCTTTATCTTAACAGTTATATAAAGAATTTTTTAAATAATTGGCAACTGTTAAATCCAATGCATCAGTCTTTAAGATATGATAAAGTGTTACGGTTGAGAAATATTATTGAAGTTGATGTGTTTATATCAGCATACAAAAATTTATCAGATGATTTTGAGAATACTTTAAAAAAATTGACTGCCACATGGGAGAGTACAGCAAATGAAATAATGCCATCTATTTTACTAAATGAGACTAGGGTACTATACAGAACTTTATTTATAAACTTGTTGAAAGAAAAAATATTAAAATTTGAATTTATTGATACTAACCAATGTGCCGAGGAGATAGAATCGATAAAAACAAACTTAAACATGTCTTTAATTGAAGTTGCAATAGAGTTGAATAACTATCATATATCAAAAAAATATTTCAAGAAATATGCTACTAAAAAGAATGCAAAATTTCAGCTGGCTTTTGGTAACATCGCTTTTCTTAAATCAAAAACAATATCGAATCCACAAGAACAAGTGAAGGGTTTAATCCAAACTGTAGACATTTTTGGTAAGTATGATAATGACATTATACGAGGCGGCACAACTATCGTAGAATAATAGACCAGGGTCGATAATTTTTGAAATCAAAAAAAAAAATAGGATGAAAGCCATTGGAAAAGGAAGAGAATACAACAAAAATGAAAGGAAAAATAACTTACGGGTGATCTGAGGTCGGGAAGTGGAAGGGGGTGAGTTTTTAAGGGTTACCTCGATTTCTGGCCAAACTACAAGTCCTATGGAAAAAAGTTAAATGGCAAAGTTGTAGGTAATAAAAAGATCTACAACTTTTGCATTTACACTTTTTTCACATAACCTCAAAATTTATGTGAAAAATTCAAATAACCAAGTTTTTGGTTTTTTGGTTTTCTTTTACAAAAAAAAAATTTTTTTTACGAAATTTGGTGAAAACTTACCTTTTTATGTCCCAAACACACTGTAGTTTTTTTGATTTAAAATATTTATTTTTTCACATTATTTTTTTTATAACGAAAAAGCACCCTAATTTTCAATCCAAAATTCTCACGTCAAAATATCTGCTTATTTTAAAAAGTCGGTGGGCTTTTTGTTTGTTGAAATCTCTACTTTCTGATGGTGTAAAAAAATATACATGACTATGGTAAATGTTCTCAGAAAATGCAAAGAAACGAAAAAATATTGTAGATGTCTTATTAAATATTAACTTTTTTCCATAGGACTTGTAGTTTTGCCGGAAATCAAGATAAACCGTTTTTTACCCTTAAAAACTCTCCCCCTTCCACTTCCCGACCTCAGATCGCCCGTAAATTATTTTTCCTTTAATTTTTGTTGTATTCTCTTCCTTTTCCAATGGGTTTCATCAGTGGTCTATAAAGCAATTTTAGTAATTCATAAAAGTTTTTGGAAAAATAAAAAGAAAGTTAATATTAATTTAGAAAGAGACATTTTTTGATACAAATTTGATATTCATAATTATTCTGTTGATAAGTAGCGGGTATGATTCAAGCATAGAATTGAAAGTAAAAAAAAAACAATCAATAAAATACTCCAGCATGTAAAATGACAGGATCATTATTTAAAATATTAGATTTTGAATTTTTACTTTGGTGTTTTTGAAGACATCGAAAAAGTAAAATATTATTTTTAATCATTAATTTTTCGTGTGTATGGAAAAAAATAAGCAGAATACAGAAAGTGAAAGCAAGGGACAAACACATGTTCAGACAAAACAGGCATGACTTTTGCCACATTAACAATTTAAAATTCACTGGCTCCAAAACGAGCTATGAATCACATTGTATCAATGACAAATGTCAAATACAAGCAGCACTAGCAGTGCCAACAAAAAATTATAACTGTGTGTTTGTAAATCAAAGTCAACTCTTATGTAATACATTATGCTTACGGCACATTATTTCTGCTATGTTTCTGTTAATATTATAGATGAAACCTTACATTTCTTCTAATCCTTCTAATAGTATATAGAAATATACAATAGTGCTCTATAATAAAAACAATTAGAACTAAACTTTTCAAAAATATTTGAATTTAACTTCTTGACGTTACTTTTCGGAGATCTTCAAAGACAACGAAGGTAATCTTGTTGATATTAGATGTCGGGTAGTTTTTGTATAGACATACCTCTACACATTTAATTGTGATAAAATATTGTCAAGTTTTCTTATAATAACCTTAATGTAGCAAACAGTTATAGATATCTATTGTAAATATATTGTTGTAAATATACATTTGATTGAATTACAACTGAACTTTGGAACAGTCCATCTTCAATAATATGCCTACATATTTCAATCCTAGTTTTCAAAAGAACTTCATATTGAATTTTCTACTTTTATTTTAGGGTCACTTTTTAAAGAAGTAGATGACCCAGCTATATTGCTACCAGCTAATATCAAATATTTTGATGTGGTTACCAATATTTCACATGTATTAGGAAATAACCCGGAATTGTTTCCCCAATATCAAGGCGATCTTATAACTAGATTTGGAAATGAAATTAGTACTTCCGAAGATATAAATACATATATATCAAATAAATTACGATTAGCTATTGAAAATACAGATGCAGCTAGTGATATGGATTGTGATAATGCTACTTCTACATCTTCCAAAATTAAATACATTGCCAATGCTTTAGTTAAGTTAGCATACTTCACCAAGGATAAAAATGACGAAAAACTTCAAGGAGAATTTATTTCTTATGTTCTTAGAGCAATGAAGTTAAATTCGTTAGAGGCAAAACAACTTTTTCCCTGTATATTAATACAAAATCGACTGGCAACTGATTATACCCAGCTGTTTATTGATGAGGTAAGTCAATATGAAGAAAGATTTGATTGAATAAATAGTGTACCATAACAAAACTATATACAGGGTTAACTATGACTTAGTACAAATATTTTAAGAGGGGATAGGGAAAAATAAGAATTAACGGAATCACCCTTCAACAAAATTCAAAACTTATTTATAAATCCAAAGAAAATTGTTTTCGATATTATTTTAAATCCTTATTTAACGCCGCCAATGTTAACTTGCTTGTTGGTTGCATACTCTACAAGCATGCAACAGTCGGTCAGTCGGTCGGTATCGCTGTCATGTCATAATTGAATTCCTGTGTTTACGTTGTAATTTTGTGGTGTTTACGTTCTAATTTTGTGTTCTTCTTCAGTTTTTAGTGCCTTTTTAATTTTTAAACATTTTATAGTTATTAAATAAAGACATTTCTGTTGGGTGCAGATACTTTCCCACAATATAGTTCGCCGGTTTGGTTTTCTAGATTATGGGACAAGACTGCCGTGGTTACATCAAAACGTCTATTATCTATACCTATTAAAATATTAGAGCTAGAATATCCAGCAAGAATGGTAATAAACTAAATGATTATTTAACCTAAACTAAATGTCACATATAAGATGATGCATGTAAAAATTACTCCATTAAATATATGGCATTCATAGTATGTACTGTTTAATTCATGAATTCATCTAATCTGTGTAATTTGAACAATCTTTACAGACTGAAAAAATTCCAACTTGGATGTTTTTGGGTTGGATACCGCAGTTGCTAGCAAATTTAGATACTAAAAAAATATATGCTCTTTCAAAAATTGTATTAAGAATTGCTGAAACGTATCCTCAAGCTATAATGTATCCGTATCGATTAAGTAAAGAACATTATAATTTAAAAGATAGTGAAGTGGTAGAAGAAAGTCAGTTACTAATAACAAAGTAAGTATCAGATTGATATACAGTGTGATTCAGAATTTATCCAAAAACAAATTTTTGAATGTACAGAGGACTTTTACAAATATAATTTTGTAAAAAAAATCAAAAAGTGCAGTTCGAAAATGATTTAAAAATACACTTCTGGAAATCGATCCATCGTAAAATCTGACCTTACGTAAGGCAGAGCATGCAGTCGTTAACACATTTGGATCTGTCTTACCTAGTTTCTACTGGTAGTTGCCCGTTTTTAACTTGTAAGTTATTGGCATAAAAGTAATAATATAATTTAAAAAAAGTATTTTGAGTGATTTAGAATAAAGTTGTAGTATATAGTAAAAAATCAGTAATTTAGCAGTTATTTTATAATCAGCTCAATAACGTCATCAAATCAGCCAAATTTTAATAAATGATCTAAAATAACAACATTGCCATGAGAAATCTGTATTTATATAAAAAGAGCTATGTATCTATTTCTTTATAATATCGGACATTGATACCTTTCCTATTACATATATAATGCTTATCTCTAAATAATTTTCATTTTTAAGAAAACTGTACACATAAATATTAATAATAGCATGTTCCTTAGTTTCTATCATGGAAAACACAATTATTTTAAGGTTTATCAATTCATAAACTTCAAAATGACACCTAAACAGAACCGTACACCTTGACAGCTATTTGACATATCTTATGATGAGACCGGTATTTATAAACGGTTCTCAATCTCAAGCATAGCAAATAATGTCATTGTTTTCCATTTAAAATAATGACATTTGCTATGCTTCAGATTGAGAACCGTTTATAAATACGACCCTAAGGAACACCAAATTGTTAATTCAAACAATTGAGAGTTATGTCATAAATCCTGTAGTGTGCTGTCATTCATGGATGAACGAGGTAATTTGACAAACTAGAAATGGCACGGATGCTGCGAATTAGATGAGATGATTGTTGGTCTCTGAATAGATCAAAGTAATAGATGTAGTAATTCCTAAATAATATGAGTGTTCATAAGATCTATTTAATAAAAAAATTAAATAAATCTTGTTTTTAATTGTTATATTTTTTTACTTATATTACATAACTTTCCATCTTAATTTTTAGGCTTGATTGTCTTCTTTTAAATGACCCAATGGTTGATAAATTCTTAAAAGCACTTACGTATGTTAGTGTACCTGCTGCAATGCTGAAATATTACGTCTCTAAAATGTCTAAATCAAAGAAGGAAAGCGATATTAAAGCTATTCAAGAAACTGTAATAACTAGTATCTTTTCAGAAACACCAAATTCTAAGAATTTGGAAAGTATGCAAGGCAATATGTTCAAAAATATACTTAAATATAAGAAGAACATTGAAAAAATATTGAGTAAAAATAGTAAAATATTATACATATAAAAAAATGATTATATATATATTTTAGTTTCAAAGAAAATGAAAGAAGAACTAGCAAAAATTGATAAGGAATTATCAGCTATGTTAGAAGCAGAGAAACATTTTTCAGTTCTCCTTAAAGACTATTGTCCATGGCTAGCAAATTTTTCTGCCAACAAACTAAATTTAGACCTAGAGATTCCTGGTCAGTATACTGGTGATAAGTTGCCTTTACCGCAACATCATATTAAAATATCAGGATTTTATCCAAATGTAAGTACTATAGTAACTGACAATACCGCATCATAAAATTCTTTTCGCTTTCTTAAAGGTATCGATAATGAAATCAATAAGAAAACCAATAAAATTGACAGTGTTAGGCGTTGACACACAAGAGTATCCGTTTTTAATGAAATTTGGAGAAGATATTCGTCAGGATCAAAGAATAGAGCAGTTGTTTGGACTAATGAATGGTATTTTTAAAAGTGATGCTACCTGCAATTGTACCAATCTAGAAATTTTAACGTATCAGGTAATTAAATTTATTTATTTTTTTTTTCTAATTTTGATGTTTTATTTAATAGCAGTGGTGGTTGGAAAACGATAAAATTTTCATTTTTTGATAATGAAACGGGAAGCCCATACTGTTTAGGTAACAATTTCTATGTGCACAGGTGAACTTTGATGATTGAACGTTTCAAATAAAATTTTAAAAATAAAAAAGCAAAATAGAGGCAACCACTTAACGGTTTCATGAAATTATAATTTTTATTGAAATTTTGATACCATAAGAAAATTGAGTTTTTTGAAGAATAAAAAAACCGTGTACTACTACTGTACTGTAATCAGTTGATTATGGAAAAATATTTTGCACATATACAATCTGTTTTCGCCATCGCCAATTTTATTCGGATTTAACTTATGAAAATTTAAGTAATTTTTCTGAATACATTTTTTCTTACTTAAAACGAAAAATAGTAAAATAGCAAGCGAGCCAAGGCAGTTCTGAGTATTTTATGGTTTTGAGTTAGCAGTTATTTCTGTCAACAGCTGAAGACACATCGCCATAATTAACCATTTTGACTTTTTCAAATAACATTTTGCTGTAATTTCAGAGGAAAGAAGGGAGAGTAATCGATTATATTAATAGTCATATGTATACACTAAGCTGCAAAAATGTTCATCAGAATTAAAAACAAATTTGAATTTTGAATTTAATCCATCTGTCTCTTATAAGATTATGATCCATTAAGCTCCTTTCCTTCTTGTATATTTCCTGGCTGAGACCCTGACAGTAGTTGCTGGACTCTCTTCCGCGGCGACTGTTGCTCTTGGCCTCAATACCGAGGCTGTGTCACACGAAGCCGCAAATAGAGATAGGCATGCTACTTGTCATTCTCTTGTGTCCGTGTCCTTTGTCCTTCCTTCTTATTACATCCTGTTTTTAAACTGCACTGCGCTGATGAAGGGCAAAAACCCAGAAACAACGTTGTCCGCAGTTGCTTCGTTGTTCCCTCCATCTTTTTTCTCTGGATCCATCAAGCCGTTAAAATCCATCTGTCTCTTATAAGATTATGATCCATTAAGCTCCTTTCCTTCTTGTATTCTTGACTGTTGCTCTTGGCCTCAATACCGAGGCTGTGTCACACGAAGCCGCAAATAGAGATAGGCATGCTACTTGTCATTCTCTTGTGTTCGTGTCCTTTGTCCTTCGTTCTTATTACATCCTGTTTTTAAGCTGCACTGCGCTGATGAAGGGCAAAAACCCAGAAACAACGTTGTCCGCAGTTGCTTCGTTGTTCCCTCCATCTTTTTTCTCTGGATCCATCAAGCCGTTAAAATCCATCTGTCTCTTATAAGATTATGATCCATTAAGCTCCTTTCCTTCTTGTATTCTTGACTGTTGCTCTTGGCCTCAATACCGAGGCTGTGTCACACGAAGCCGCAAATAGAGATAGGCATGCTACTTGTCATTCTCTTGTGTTCGTGTCCTTTGTCCTTCCTTCTTATTACATCCTGTTTTTAAACTGCACTGCGCTGATGAAGGGCAAAAACCCAGAAATAACGTTGTCCGCAGTTGCTTCGTTGTTCCCTACATCTTTTTTCTCTGGATCCATCAAGCCGTTAAAATCCATCTGTCTCTTATAAAATTTTTACTTTGACACCTTGTATCTTTTTAACCATCAACTTTTGATTAAAATAAGTTTAGCTATATCACATTATTCTGTCATTAACAATATACTGTCCTATGCTGCATTAATTTCGGGACATCCTGTATTACTGAAGCATAATAGGTCTCACCACGCACAAGCTACGAAATGCAGAGATATTTAATTACCTAAATACGATGCATTTTAAAGAATAATTGTTTGTTCAAACTAATAAAAATTTAAAGTATCTTACATATTTTTAAAATAAAAGAGTGTTTCAGGGTTTCTAAGCCACTGGTGATAATGGGAATATTTAAACATACTGAATAATTAGACTAAAGTAATAAAAATTTTGAAATTTTTGACACCCTATCTCATTTATTTTGACTGTACAGTCACCCCTTCCAAAGATGCCAGTAATACCTGAGACACCCTGTATTATCAATCTTATACAAACCACATATAAACAAACCGAACAATGCAAGATATGATTATGTGCCTTGTCGATGCCATGTTGAATTCGTATTTGACAGCATCGTCGAATATTCTATAGAATTTTATGTAAATTTTGTTTGTAGGTAATTCCCTTGACATCCAGTTTAGGAATGATTCAGTGGATAAACGATACACAACCATTAAATGATTTCATAAAAAAATCCTTAAATAACAAGGAGATTAAAGAATTTGAAAGAATACCAGGGGATTATACCAACTGGTTATGGAAAAGTGACAATGCAGCAGTTAAATATGGATTGTCAGCAATTAAATACGATAGGAACAAAACCATTGCTTTTTATCGAAGTCTGGTGAATAGAATTCCATGGGATATTTTCAGGTAACTTATTCCTATGAAATATAAAATTAATGTTTCACAAAATAATCTATACAAGGTGTTCCGAAATTAGAAAGCAATTTTTCTCCAGGGTATTCTTTGTCAAAAAAACTTTTTCTTCATCTTTCTTATACAGTGCTTTCGAAAAGTAACGAATAAATTCATTACTTTTGAAATTGAGAAGTTTTCGAAAAAATCCCCTGGCACGTCGATTTTGTTTTTAAAAAAGGCACTTTTTGAAATACGACCCATATTTGTGACGTCATCGGTGTTCGAGATATGACGTCATCGACAATTTTTTTAAATAGCAACTCCCAATTTTGACCATGCTGTTTGAAAGAGCGTGTCTTTCTACATACATACATCATGAAAAATTATGGTGTTACATAATAAAAATTTCAAGAAAATAATGTTTGAAGATTTTAAAATTTAATTTATTATGCAACACCTGTCCGTGCTTATTTAGATGAGCTGTTCCCGAATCGTTGGATAGAGAGAAGGAGGTCGATTGAGTGGCCAGCCAGATTGCCTGATTTGACACCTCTCGATTATTTCTTGTGGGGATACTTAAAAAGCAAAGTATACATTACTAGACCGGTTAATTTAGAAGATTTAAAAGCAAGAATTCGTCACGAGATACATCGTATACCTCCTGAAGTTATTGATAATGTCCAAAAAGAATTTATTAATCGTCTTGGCTACTGTCAGGCAGCCAACGATGCACAATTTGAACATTTAATTTAGTCGATTTTTTACATAATCATCATAATCATTTTCAGTAACTGTACCTAATCAAGCTGTTTGTGTAGATTATAACAGGCATTAAAGCTAGCAAGACGAAAAAATTTTGAAATCATCTGCATATACAATAGTTGCGGCAAGAATTCAGAATTCGAGATTCGTCATACGAACAAATAGTAAAAAAACTATATACTACTCTAAATGTTTGCACTAAATTGTAAAAAATGATTTTTTTTAATGCAACCAAATATCGAAAATTATGTTGACAATAAAAACAATTGCGTAACGTCAGTCGTGATGTAAGTCGTCTGAATTCTTGTTGCAACTATAATAACTTTTTACTACTAATACAATAACTGTATTCATCCTATTGCACCTCGGAGACTTCGCCTGGCTTCGCAATGGGGGTGATTGGAGCAAATCGCGTGACAAATGATATACATCGCAGTAAGGGTGTAATAAATAACTTCTCGAAAAAGTAGTAAACTATACCAGACTTCCAAAATTGTAGAGAGTGACTAATCGCTAGCTTGTAGACAAGCGCGACGGGCGAAGCGTGCGAGGTGCAATATTTCTAGGCGTACTAAATTTGAAGTCTATCAGATATAAAAAACATACAAAAATGACAAAAATAATCGCATTACATAACATTCATTATTTTTAAAGTAGAAACAGTTATATAACAGTTTTTACCAATTTTGAGGCGTTAGATAATAAAAATAATAAGAATTATTTCAAAATTTAAAGTTTTTATCTTGTTTTATCAATTACCCAAAGTCGAAAATAATAGAGTAACTAATTCACAACACAGAGATGAGTACGGAAGATACGTGTGGTATGATTACCTAAGCGTGCCACTTGAGAAGAGTTAAAGCACACAAAATTATCAAAAATAAGTTGACGTCGGCTGAACCTACCACATTAAAAATTTACTTTAAATGTGACGGCGATTGCCCACTACCACCCACTTACACCTACCTGATGAGCGCTCCGCAGATATCACACTTAAGCCTTGTCCTCATGGACGCGAAATTCAAGGATTTTTGCACGAATTTTGCAACTTTTATTTTAATTATTTATGGCGGAAAAATCTCAACTTTTGACAATTGCAATTTGCGAAACTGTCAAACACTACAAATATTATTGCACCTTTCATTATTATGTGGTGTTAATAAATTTGTTTTGAACTTCTGATAATCTACCATGGCAGTTTCATGATGAAAATGATAGAAAATGTTATAGGTAGTTGACAAAATTTGTTACAAACAGAGATTTTTCCACCGTTAAATAAATCGCGCAAATATTTCCAAACTCCACATTCAAAAGGACAAAAGGCTTTAGATTACTACAATAATTGTAGAGCGATATAAGTATTTATAATTATTATAAATAATTATTTGTTGTTTCAGAAAATCATTTTGGTCTCTAAGCAGCACCACAGAAAACTATATTGCTCTACGAAACAATTTTATAAAGAGTTATGCCGTGCTTTGCATTAGTCAGTGGATTTTGGGAATAGGCGACAGACATTTAAGCAATTCATTGATATGCATTAGAAATGGTAAAGTCTTGGGTATAGACTTTGGTCATGCATTTGGTACAGCTACACAGATTCTGCCCGTACCTGAATTGGTACCTTTTCGATTAACCCCGCATATAATAAGCCTCATGGAGCCACTGAAAGAGCGTGGTCAATTTAGACAGTGCATGATTCATTCTTTGAGAGCTTTACGCGCCAACCACAACTCTTTACTGGCCACAATGAATGTATTCATAGAAGAACCTTCCCTGGACTGGTTGGAAAATGCTTCTAGATTTGAAAATGAAGATGAAGGAACACATGACTGGTATCCTAATGTTAAAGTGAATCAAACTAAAAGAAAACTTGAGGGTGCAAGCTCTACTAATATATTGATAGAAGATCTACTCGGAGGACGAAAAGAGCCTCGCTGTGTACAAGCTTATGTAAAATTAGTCAAAGGATCATCGGAATTTGATAGAAGAACAGGACTGCTTAATGACAACTTGAGCGTCGAAGATCAAGTTGACTGTTTACTTGATCATGCTACCGATTATAATTTGTTAGGTAGAATGTGGAGAGGTTGGATGCCTTGGGTATAATTATTCATTAGTATTAATATATTCTAAATATGTCTGTATATTTTTTTAACATTTAGTTTTATAGTCTTGTAATTATTTATAATAAAGATTATTCAGTTTGTTTATATTGGTTTTTATAAATGTTAAAAGTAAATAAAAGAAGTGCTAGTTTCAAATGTTTTATATGCAGCAACATTTAATATCGTAGAACCATGGACTGTCATCAAAAGCAAAATGATGGAAGCCTACTAGATATTGATGTGGAATTTGGGTATTGGAAAGGACTGTGCATGTAGGGTTATAAACTTTATTTTTTTTGCTCAAATACGGTAGGCTATTTATCAAAAAAGTTTCCCAAAAAAAATGTTATGAATAATACACAGGGCGTACTTTATTTCAACGCCTTATGACAAGACGAGAATAAGAATTATTCGGCCAGAAGAAGTTTCTTCAGCCTAAATAGGCTGGAAGAAATTAAATAAAACTCGAAATATATTACCTCCTGTTAAGGGGTCTTCATAAAAAAATTATATATAGGGTGTTTTTTATGGAGGTTGGTTTTTCCATTTGGCAACACTGCTTCCACCGGCGGTCAATTTGATAGGCGACGGCTGATTTGTGTTCAGTTTGTTTTGCCATTTCATCATGAATAGACTTACGCCAGAACAACACTTGCAAATTGTGCAAATTAATTTTGAAAATCATGGTTCAGTTCGCGAAACTTATCGAGCGCTACGTCGATTTTATGGTCGATATAATCGTCCATCTCAGCAAGTTATTCGAATAACCATGGAGCGTTTTCGCACCACATTTACTTTAATTGATAATGCGCATCCCCAAAGACGTACAGTGCGCGCCGAAGAAGTTGTTGCTGCTGTGGAGCGTAGTGTTCAAGACGATCCCAATGAGTCTATTCGCCATCGTGCACAACTATTGGAGCTGTGTCCACCTACCTTATGGAAGATCTTGCGAAAGGATCTTGGTCTACGAGCTTACAAGATCCAACTTGTGCAAGAGCTGAAGCCGCGTGACCATCATATGCGTCGTACGTTCGGTGAATGGGCCGAAAACCAGATTCTTCTTGATCCTTATTTCGTCCAAAAAATTTTGTTTACCGATGAGGCTCATTTTTTGCTTAATGGCTACGTAAATAAGCAAAATTGCCGGATTTGGAGTGACGCACATCCAGAAAAACTCACTGTGTGGTGTGCTTAATGGGCTGGTGGAATCATTGGCCCATATTTCTTCAAAGATGATGCCGACCAGAATGTAACAGTGAATGGAGAATGCTATAGATCCATGACTAGGGACTTCTTTGTTCCCCAGTTGAATGGCATTAACGTGGAAACACTTTGGTTCCAACAAGACGGCGCAACATGCCACACTGTGCGCGACACCATCAATTTATTGCGGGAAACATTCGATGACCTCATAATTTCGCGTAATGGACCTGTGAATCAGTCTCCACGGTGATATCACGCCTATCTGGATTATTTTTTGTGGGGATATATGAAGTTGCTAGTCTACACTGATAAACCAACGATGTTGGACCATTTGGAAGCTAACATTCGCCGTGTTATTCCCGATATACGGCCCCTGCTGATTGAAAAAGTGGTCGAGAATTGGACTTCCAGATTGCGCTTCATTCGAGCCAGCCGCGGCGCCCATATGCCTGAAGTCATATTTAAGCACTAATGGCATTAAATTATCTATCCAATAATAAACTACCATGATTTTGGTATGTTTTATTTAATTTTAAAGTTCTATACTTCTAAAATCACCCTTTATAAAGGACCTTATTAAAATCGGTTGTACAATCTACCCTCAATTTTTGTCCACATTATTTGGAATTACCCTGAATTTAATGGATAATTTATATAAGGTTGTCACTTTTACGATACCAGAGTACATAGATCTCAGAAACGGTAACATATACAGGGTGGCTTAAATTAGGAAAAAGTTGTCGTGCAATTTTATGCCTATCAATTTTCTGAAAATAAAAAGATATTTTGTGTAGTTCCTGAAACACTGGCTGAAAACAAAAATACTGTATTTTCTTTCTCCTATAATAACTTTTGAATTTTAATATCAAATGTTTTGAAATTAAGTACACTTAAACTGTTCAACAACAGCTTTCCAATATAAGTGGAAAAAAAACTATTTGTTTTGCAAATTTTCATAGCCAACGAATTCAACCATCTATAACATGTACAGATTCGGAAATTGCGGATCTTTACAGAGAAAGTAGAAATTGCCGCTTCATCCCAGGGAAGGTATAAGAGGGGCGGCGACGTGCATTGGTCTAGCATTCTCCACTACTACAGTAATCGGTTCCGTATCGCCAATTCGCCATTGCAAATCTAACTGTCCGGTCAACTGATGCCAGTGTTGCCAGGTCTCATGCTTTTGCTTAATAATTTTATTACGAAATAAAATCTGTTTACCCTACAAGAAACTAATTATCTAGTACTGTTATTCTACTGGAAATATAACTTTTACAAATGTGTGAAACAGTCTATAAAACTCCGAATAACTAAGGCATCAATAGGGTGGTAAAGGAATATTGCCTATGATCCTCGTTGTTTTTGGAATTATATAAACAGTAAGACAAAATTATATATCTTACCCTACAGCATGTTTTTCGAAGAGGCAACAAGTAATGATAAGATTGAAATTGTAAATCTTTTTGTCAACTATTTTTCCACAACCTACATTGATGAGAATGTCATCCAAATTTCAGAATATGAAAAAAGAGCGTGTTTGTGTAATTATTATATTAAAATAACAACAGAAATAACGGAAGTAACATATCTGCTCTCTATTATCAGGAACATTTTCTAAGTTTTGGAAACAAAGTTTTCTCACTTCAATTCATAAATCTGGAGCTAGAGAGATGACATAAAAAATTATCGTCTAGTGAATTTATTATGATTTGTATTTTCTATACGCTGACGCAACTATTCCTCATTGTCAACAGCTTGGAAATACACCTTTTGTTTTATTTGACCCCACACATATTAAAATCCATTGGATTGAGGTCTGGTGACCGTGGACAGTTTAAAGCAGCATCATTTCCTCGACCAATCCAACGTTTAATCACTGTCGACATTAACGGTTGAAATGAGGAGGGGCGCCGTCGTGCATGTGCTATAAGGAACCTCTTCTCGCCAAAGGAATAATATCCTCTAAAAAGTCATACAATGTAGTGGACAAAAGTTAATGGTACATTGCTCCTGTTAAATTTCCAGGCATGATAATGGGATATCCAAATAGGTTGTTTCCTAATGTGGCAGCCTAAACATTGCAATTAATTTATTTGGCTATGTAATGGATGTTAAATGTGGGGCACGTTACTATAATGATTAAAATCAATTTTACTGAAAAACGGTACACCCTATTGAAATTTAACAAGAGTATCTATTTTATGTTAAACTCTTTAAATTTCAATATTCTCGCGTCAGAAACTAAAAAAAATTAACAAAAAAAAAATATGATTAAATTTGTCCCTGAGTCTGGCATTTTCTCACTCCCCTGTAGAAAATTTTGAAATATATTTTATGACACAATGTTGAACCACTGACAAAAGTTGTCCAAAAGTGTAGGTACGCCCTGTATTTTTGAAACCAGCAACATTCGGATAATGCATACTTAGCTCAATCGACTTTTTTTGGTCACCAGTATCTCCAGCTCTGAGATTTCCCAAACTTTCACAGACACCCTGTATAAATTGGACCATAAAGTGGTCTCTTACCGTTTGGTTCAAATTAGCAATTTGTAAAAATTATACGTTTTTTCCTACTTCCCATTAAAGTTATAGGGTTACAGGTAGTTAAAATTCGTAATAACAAAGATGTAAGGGACAAATATTTGATCAATAAAATAAACCTCCTAAAGGCCGTATACGTTATTGCTTTTGACAGTAACCTAAAAGGTGCTCCACGTTTTATGTGATCTCATGTCATGACATATATTCTTTGCTTTTATATACCTATTTAAAATAGCTTGATAATCAATTTATTCATCACGCTAATTCATAAATCTTATGTTTCCCGCGCAAAGGCATTATTGTTTGATTTGCGCAGTACCTGGTACTGACAGTGACAATTTTCGACAAAACAGTTGAAAACAAAAGCTTTTTTACTCTATGCTTTTTTATTCTAACTTCTAACAGTCAGTAGTGTACATAAATCGGGGACTAATAATTTTTATAACTCAGTTTAATTATGGTTGACAACAAAGTTGAAATGAATAACGAAGCTGAAAGTTACTCTAGCATTAATACAAATGATCCAAAAAATGTTCAAGAATTAACCCAATACGTAAGTTTGGAAATATAGCCTTAAATTTGACTGACTTAAAATTATTTAAGGTACAAAGCTTGTTGCAAACAATCCAGGATAAATTTCAAAATATGTCTGATCAGATATTAACCAGAATTGATGAGATGGGGAATCGAATAGATGATTTAGAAAAAAATATAGGTGATCTAATGACACAAGCTGGTGTCGAAGGAACAGAAAAATAGTCATGTACTTACTACAAAATATTTATTCTAAGTTACAAACTAGGTAAATAATCCTCAATAGTACATAACTATTAGGTTTATGGCTCTAATTTAAATTAACAAACAACAATAAAATGTTTTATTTCTTGCTTATATTTTCATTTGACCGATTTCTGTTCAATGAAGATTATGAAGCATATATCTAAACCTTTTTTAATTCAAGAATTTAAAAATTCTAGTAAGATAAAATACCTTTGTACCAAAGAATTTGTAAAGATTTAGTTTAAGTGCAGTTTAGTAGTTTTATTTCAATTCACATGTACACTTGAACAATAATAAACATTTGGATATTTATAAATCACAAGTTTTTGTTCTTTGTAAAAGTGTTTTTTAAATTTATTTGTTATGGAGCTTATAAATAATTATTTGTGAGCATCAGTCTATGAACTACATATAAATAGTATCTATTATTGATCCAGTTAGCATAATGGTATGAATAATTTGTTCTTTATTTTATCTTACCAATCTATAATTTTACTCGTTATTTCTATTCAAAAAATTTGTCTGCACTACTTATTCAAGGTGTTCATTCGTGATAGGTCCTGGAATGAGAATTTATGTTTATTCAAATCGGCATCGCCATGTCTAACGAGTAATGCCACAACTTCGCAATTTGTTACTTAAATTGTTATAATGTAATAAAAGTATTATGTACAGGGTGATCGATTTAACTGAAGAAATGTGTTTTTCTAGTAAAGGGTTGAAGCAAAGTGAGTATTGTCAAACAAAATTTGAGCTGACTAAGACTTGAAATTAAGGTAGATAACAAAACCATAACTAAACAATACTGGCCATCGTGACGCCTCCAAATTTTTTTTCTCAGAAGCTTACCAATTGTTTTACGTATATTGAAAACAAACAATAATATATTTTGTAATTAACTACATCAATGAAGAAAACTTAACTAAAATTGAAGAGTGCTTTAATAAATTATCGATATATGCACCATTAATATCAATACATAGATTGTAGATCTAAGGCTACTTTATGTATGATTGGGATTAAAATAAAACATTACCTACTGTTTTTGCAAGGCCCATCTGATCTAAATTGACGATTGATGAGATACTTGTGATCTGTATCTTTTGAACTATTATAAACACAAGGAAAAATTATTTGGATTCTTTCAATATTCGTAAAAAAAATGGTTGGAGGGTCACAATGCTCAGCATTGTTTAGTTATTGTTTAATTGGCGCAAACAAACTTTGTTTGGCAATTCTCACATTGCTTCAACCATTTACAAGAAATACTCATTTCATGTACATGTAAAATAATGATACATGCTTAATTTATCAGACCTGAGAGCGTCGATCAAAATATCCCCTGAATTGACAGCCTATAAACATTAAAATTTGTAGACACGCTTAACTTATCTGATAGTGAAGCTTGTCATTAATATATTACCCATAATATAATATAGAATTACAGTATCTTTGCAAAAGCGTATGTTTTGTAAATTGCTAAAAATAGATAGTTTTAATTTTTATGGATGTTGCTTACTTTTTTGAGTTAATTTTTTTATTTGCAATAAAGTCAAAATTGAGCTTTATAGTAATTGAGCAGTTTGTGTTAACAGATTGGCTAAGTAGACATTTTAATAAATATGGACATTTAGGTCCACAACGATCTGCTCTCAATCCCTTTGATTTTATTTTATGGAGATATTTGAAGCAAAAAGTATATTCACATGATTTATAGGAAATTCCAAATAACAACTCTCTAATTCAAGACTAACTAACTCGGCCGGTTATTCTTCTTTTATAGACCAAACGAATGTTCCAGGTATTTTCTAGCATCTCTAGATCCATGTCTACGATTCTCGTCGATTCTCAATTTTTCCAGTTGCGCCTCGATACACGGCATTATTTATTTGTTTACCAGAATTGCCTAGGGGCGATCGGGTGCAATCTAGCGTTTCGCGATACCACAGTCGTCGAATTGGGTGCGAGCGGCGCAAATTCTGTGACAATATAACTGAATGAAATCAAGTGGAATATGTAAATAGTTGTTTATTCAAATTTATATGACATACCATTTTCTTTATTCAATTAATCTCTGTTTTTCTTTCGTTTGGGATGCTGGTCAAGGTGATGTGGAGTTGGTAGGTTGCAGTCTCTACTTTCTCTATTTTCTTCAGTTTCCTCAGTATCTCATACAAATAAACATACAAGCAAGACAACAACACAGAAAAGTATGATATAAAACAACAAACTTAAATATATACAAAGAAAGAACATGGTGTAAAGCAATCTCAAAAATTGTACTAAATATAATACTATATTACTAAATAATACGTCCTCGGAGGATATATAGGTGTATGTAACAGTAAGTACATTGTTATAAGTGCTTTTAACAAAGTTACTAGACGCAATAAACGAGGTTGAGAAATAGTCAGCAAAAACATCAATTTATTTATTGTCACTAAGGAATGCTTTGTTATAGACCATTGAAGATGGTACAGTCGAATTACCTGTCTTTGAGTTAACAAAGTTCAGAATCTATTTGGATTGGATTTCAACTCGCATTCAGTAGCAGCAATATAATTTTGCTAAGCTGTATGACTTTTGACACATGTAAAACTTTTTAATGGACACCAGTCAACTAATGCAAGTTCCTGACCTAACTCAGGGAAATTAACCTTTTTGAAATTAAAATCCCTGCCAGAGATGCTTTGACTTATCGGTAACTTATTCGGGATAAAAATATTGACAAGTAATGCAGGATGAAAAAGAACTTTTGGAAGTAAAAAGTCGGAAGAGTGCAATACCACACAGTCCAACAATCCACAGACAACAAAGAATTCTATTCGTTATTATTTTGACGTAATTCATAGAAATTTAAAAAGTTTTCAATCAAATTAACTGTCAAATTATTTAACTTGGTATTATCCGCATAATTAGGGATATTAAAATCTCCGACGATTACAATATCCGAAGATAAATCTGATATTTACTGCAAATACTGTGGAATACAGTGGTTGCACGGTTTAAGGCGTCAGTACATGAATCGAGGTAACTAGATTGCTGTGTGGTTCGACCCCCGCAGCCGGTAGACCGTATATAAGCTATATTCGTGGAGAGATTGGCACCCCCTCTGCAGGTATGGTAGGGTGGAAGAATGTTGGCTTGGGTCAATGTGAGAGATTGATACCAGATGACATTTAACTATCCCCCTAATTAATGAGGTTTTCCAGGTTTCCCTCATTCCTGCACTGAATGGTGGTTAGTACCTACCAACGTAAGTCGTTCCTGGGCGCAAATGCGGTCTGCTTAATAATAATATGCCGCTCCCTCTCCCGCACAAGTCTTCGACTTCTGGGATAATCTCATGATTAGAATGAGGGGTAGAGATATTATTATTATACGTGGGTTATTTATAGGTAATTAACAATAATATTTGTTTAAAACAGTTTTTCTGCAAAAAACTTTATTTATACTATTCTGTATTAACACACATTAATAGCTTAATACTTAAAATGGTAAGGTTTAGTTCGACAATTTTCTTCTAACTATTGGTGAACTATTTATGTTACTGGAAGTATCATTTTCATCTTCCTGACTTTCTGAATCATTACTCTCGGAAATACTGTGTTTCATTGAATCTAATGTTTCTTCACTTTTAAAATGAGACTTTTCAGTTAACTGTGGAATACCAGCAGTATTCTTATTCCGTTGCGTTGCTGAAAATATTCCTCCTATCGAACCTAAAGATCCTGTCGATCTAAAGATAGATCTTTTTTGGACTGGTGATTTTTGTAGAATGGTGTCTGGCATCCTTAAAGACTTTTTAAATTCCTAAATAAAATAATGAGTATATAAATTTATTAATAAACTAACATTACTTTTATTACCGATTCCATTTTTCCTCTAACTTTTTGAAAATCCTATGCAGCAAAGAAGAGAGGAAAATATAAAAATCTAATGGGTTTGCTTCTTCGTCACACTCTTTTTTTATCTTGTTTGCTCTAAATCTATCTGACGGTGCTCCGGCTATGGTTTTATAGGAACAGCAAATTGTACTTCGACCAGAAAATCATGACGAAGAAACAAACCTAATGTTACTGGTTACTGTTACTACAGCAAAACAAAAGTAATTGAAATATGAAAATAATTATTTAATAAAAAAATATAGTAGATATTTAAATGCAGAGAAAATATTGTATAGCCGATCTTTCAGCATTTAATAAATTAAAATTTATTAAACACAAAAGAATTTGTTTCCAAATATTATTATTGTGAGTAGACATACTTAGATACAGACATATGTATATTATTTTTTTACAAACCTTCAGATCTGACTCCTCATTTATGTGATCTATATCATTAAAAGCTTTGGTAAATGTTTCTAATACTTTAGCATGATATCCTATCTCTATGCTTATAAAGTCAAGTAGAATTGACTTCAAGTCATGCAATTTCTGTCTTTCAAAGTTATTGGTTTTTTCTTCCAAACTGTGTATGGTTTTTGATACTTCTGCTGTAGCTTTTACTAGTTCTGTTTCTGCTTGTACCTATGAAATAAATATTTATCTATCGTAATACTAATAATTCTTAGTTAACTACATAGTCAAGGTGTTCGGAAACTAGCAGAGGTGATTCGACAAGTTAAAATAATAAAAAAAGTTCATAGGTACACCCTATATGTTTTATTTAATCTCAATTATTTCGACAACTACTAAGTTTAGATATAGAAAATCTCGCTTATATGCTATTGTTACGAATTGAACAAAGAATACAAAAATGTCGTTTGGATTGTTACACATTTTTGGAGCGCCTTGCACATCAGAAAATAATTTTAAATTGTGCCCTCTTAGCATACAAATTCCCAAATTTCATTGAAACATTTCAAAAACTGAGGAAAGTATAAAAAAAAATTAAAAATTGTAGTAATGTGATTTGATCTAAACTAAATCAATTTATTTTGCACCAAATCAATTACTCTTGCGGTACATGTCACATTTTTTCTGGACACCCAGCATTTTAGACTTGAGATTGACTCAATTTGATCTACGTTTATCAGTAAGTAGATACGTTACTTTTTTATGTGCATTTATACACACAGTCTGAAGGTAAGTATAATTTTTTGGGTACGTACAATTTGCTGTCTGTTTCTCGGATTTCTGTCTTTGATTCTATCTAATTGCTTTTTTCTATTTATTTCTCTTTCTCTAGCAGAATATATGTCTTTCACCTCATCTTTAGCGTGCTTACAAATGTCTTCATATCGTGCAAATTCACTAATAACTTTAGCATCCAACATCTGCACTCTACTATTGCCATAATCACCAATGGTTGACAAATCCTCTGCGAAGCTTTCTAAGCCCATTGCTAATGATTTATTTATATTTTCCGATTCTGCATAATTTAATACAATCTTTGCTAATTCGTCACCTTTATCACGAAGTCTTGCTGTTTTACGACAGTATTGTGCAAAAATGTTACAAAATTCGCCCAAATTTTTCTCTACGAACTGAATTCGGTCCTGGATGAATTTGGCCTCAATTTCACTAAAATTAATAATGCATGGATAACAAAGATGACTTCATGATGTTAAGAACATGTAAGATGCAACATACATAAAAATATTTCAGTAGATGAATACAGATATACACATTTACTGAATTTGTGTTCAAATACGGGAAGATATGAAACAGAACAAAGAACCAAGATTTCAACGATTACCATCAAGTATTCAGCAGTGCTATTGAATGCTAACTATTGTAAAAAAACAAGATCTGTTTCATGTATTTAACTCATAAGACAAAGTATTTTCGATTTACCACAGTTGAATAAATCAGAAATTACAAAGAAAAAATCTATAACTCATTTTTTTATTTTAAAATATATATAGAAATTATTAACTGAATAAATTCATTTTCTTTTAAAACATAAAAAGTTGAAAAAAAAATATATGAGAAATTGATATAAGTAGATTTTTTTCTGATATAATTTTAAAGTTACATCAGTTTATTTAGAAAATATTTGTAACTAACAAAATGGTTATTTTTGAAATAAAATGGAAAGATTTCTCTTTGAAACAAAGGCATTGTCATCAAGAAAAAAATGCACTTGACAAATTAAAAAAAATACTTGATAGTGTTGAAGGAAATCTTAACAACTAAATATAAGTTCATATAAAATCTCCAGAAGTGTATTTAATGTTGTTCAATGGCAGTACTGAATGCATTCAGTTGCTGAAATTGTGTTCCTCTAAGATGTCCTACCTACAGGGCATCTTAGAGGAACACCATTGTCTGACGGACGATTCCGACCATAACAGCCCTAGTACCAGCAATAGTATCCGAAATCAGTATATAGATGGGCCCATATCAACAAGAGTTGGTCAAAGATTCCCAATTGAGGCAGGGAAGTACATATTATAATTCTGTAATTGACAGTGACCTTTACCTATACTACATATAAGCTACAGCATAACTACCCAAAAACCATTGTAGATTGATTTAAAGAATTGCCTACTGAAATATTTTGTACTGAAGTTACACCCTTGTTCAAAAAATGTTGCTGTAACAAAATAACTATCCATTTTCCTAAAAGAATTACTAATCTTGTAATGCAAAAGTGTATATATTTTTTGGTAATTATACGAGTATATTTCTAGTATAATATATACATCTTATTCACATATAGATTATATAGTAAAAATTCATAATACAATAATAATATAATAATGAATTTGGCGATTTATCTCAAAATGCTAACGTAGTCATGATGAAATTTACTTTCAACATTAGTTCTTAGTTGTTTCCATACTCACCAATAGCAGAGATCTAATCAAATTTCTATTCCAAACTTTCAGTAATCAAAAACTGATTTAGGGAATGCTGTTATTACAATGTATTGTTCATACCTACATGACAATTTGAATTTTGACAAAATTGTTACGTATTTCCTAAACAGAAAGTAACTCGGATTAAGTTCTTCATGCTAATTTTAATAATTATTTTTTTAATTGATCAAATTTTATTTTTTTGTGCAAAATATAAGTCTAATACAGATTGCATTGTTCAGTTTTATGAAATATACTTAATTCTTTTTAATATGAAGCATAATACTAACAAAACCATGTTTGGAAATATTGTATAGTAATAGTTTTAAACAATTTAATTTGATATAAAAATATTTACCAATTACTTCTTGGACGAAATGAATTCAACATTTTGAAATTCAACTGATCACTTTCTGACAAATCAAAATTTGTAAAACAGTCAAGTCAATACAAACAAAGAAGCAGGTGTAAAGTATTGCCAACAAAGGAAAAATAATCAATACATGCAACACATTTTTATTATAAAAATACAGTACAATAATAATTAATTATAATTCTTTATAAAAATACTTACGAACAAGAAAAACATGAAAATTACATAATTGAGAATTATACTAATTTAGTGCTATTCAATGACGGCAAATGAACTACCAGTACAAGCAAATGCAAATTTAATTTTTTTGTTACTTAATATTTGTTTTGGGATTTTAACGTCTTTTTTATCACCAGTACCACAACTGCCATGTTCATTCCATCCCCATGAATACAACTTTGCTTCCTTCGTGACGGCCAAATTGTGCTCCGATCCAAGACTTAATTGAATAACATTATTCATTGCAGGGACTTTCTCTGGTTTATATGGTACTTCCCTTTCTGCCCCTAATTGCCCATAGGAATTGCGTCCCCATGTAAATACTTCCCCATTCTTAGTAAGTCCTGCACTGTGGGTCCAACCAGCGTATACAGAGTGCAGTCCCTCATGACTAAACACTTCTAGAGGTACAAAACTGTTTGCAACATTTGGGTCAACACCTAATTGACCAAATTTATTCTCACCCCAACTAAGTACCGTTCCATTGTCCCTAAGAACTACAGTATGATGTTGACCACTAGCAACACTTACTACATCTTCTAAGTCAGGAACTTTGGATATACTTAAGTAATTGTTGTCATCAAAATTATCACCTAGCCCTAATTGACCCTTGGCACCTGTACCAGCAACCAAGAGTCCACCATCCTTTGTTATCATTGCCGAATGTCTTAATCCGCAACTTACATGTTTAAAACCTGTAGCTAGCTTTTGTGATACTTGCAGCCTTGATGGTATTCCTGTGCATGTTATACTTTTAGACAGACCGAGCTGAGTATTAGCATTATTCCCCCATACAAATTGTTTTCCACATTCAGATACAGCTGCACTAAAGTCCCACCCACAGGAAATCTGGACAATTTTAAATTCTCCTAAAATTTCAATCTGAGTTAATTTCAAGGTATCATCTGATAGTCCCAGCTGGCCTTTCGAGTTCAAACCGCAACAGTAGACAAAACCATATTTATCTAAAATCAAAGTATGTCCAGCTCCTCCGGCTATAGAAAGTATATCTTCAGCTCTCAAGTCACAGTTCTTCAATGGTACTTCTTTCGGTTCTACCTCTTCATCTGACTTGTAGCCTAAACCCAATTGGCCGTAACTGTTAGCACCCTGAAAAGATGAAATAAATATATTTTGTTTTATATATATTATTTATTCCTTACCCAACAATATAAACTCATGATGCGAGGGATGAATTAGAAAAAAATCCGTTTTTGCGTTGTTAAGGTTCTGAAACACGCGTCTTATCCGATTAAAGAAGTGAGGTTAATGTGATGAACTGATGAGGTGGGTGAAAACTCCAGCGTATGGTGAAATATCTTCGGTTAATAATTAAAGCAAAAAAAACTATATCACTAGTGCATTTTTTACTGAATTAGCTCTTTGATTAGTACCGGAAATCTTTTTTATATAGATTTCTTTAACAAAAATGTAGTAAAAAGTAAAACCTCAAAACTATTAGGTTCATTCGTTTCGTGGTATTGTCGGGTTCAGTTCAGTACACTTCAATAATAATAATTGAGAATACTCGTCCTCTTTGATTGCATCAAAAAATGATATCTCATTATTAAAAGTGATGAGTGATACATTATATTCTCTCTAATATTATAGAAATAATATTGGTTATATAAGCTATGTATCTAGAATGTACAAGGTGCTTCCTAATTGCGTGGAGAAAGTCCAGGGGCATATTATTATTCTACGGTTGAAATTAAGGTACTTCCGAGATATGAGATATATACCTAGGGTTTCCAAAGTTGATTAAAAATACATTTAAAATTAATAATTTCTAAACCCCTTGAGAGTTAGATACTGGTTTCAAACTGTTAGAAATGTTCGACCAGTTATGGTGTGAATGTGTTTATGATATATGCTAACTCAGGAAGTAGTTGGAAGAACGTTTCTGACAGTTTCAAACTACGCTCTGACTCTTGTCAAAGAAAATATACAATTAATTGTATATACTCTTTGCTCTTGTGACCTATATGCACAGTATACTATATATATAAATATCATATTTCTATAATTTGTTATTATGTTTTCAGAATATTTAGTAGGGCACAATTTTCCTTGAATACATAAAGCGAAATAGAATCTCATCATGTTTCCACTGCCGGTGCACAAGCATCTAAACACCATCTAAAGCAAGTAACATGATTATGATCTAGACAAGGCAACACGAAAGGAATGAACTTTTTCAACAATGACATTTCAATTTGTTTCCTTCCGTTTCATTATCCGTTGACAGATTTCATAACCTCAATCATTTTCAAAATTTGTATGATAAATACATTCTTTTATTTTAAGCTGAGTAAAGTGTTAGACGTGTTAAATACAGAATATAAACATTTAAAAACAGTTGCTAATATTTAGACTCGTATATATCTGCACAGAAATAATGGATACTTCAGATATTAAAATTGATTTTAAAGTTATGAAATATGATTTAATGAAAGGCATACATGAATGCTCACAAAGAGGACTTTTTCATACAGTAAAGTGGCTATCTGAAATAAATTATGCTTTGAAACATATTAAATTATTTCCTGAAGAGCTGCCTCGATACTCAGAAGATTCAGAAGAGGAAATAGAAAAATTCTTAATTGCAAAGTCGTATTTTGATTTAAAAGAGTATGACAGATGTGCACATTTTGTTAGAGCTTGTATTAATCCTAAACCACGTTTCCTTTATTTTTATGCACGCTATTTGTCTATTGAAAAAAAGAAATTGGATAATATGACGGATACCAATTGTCCTCCAGATCCTACAAAAAATGAGGCTTTAAAAGACTTGTGTACAGAATTGAAAATAGACTATTATGATAATAAATTGGATGGTTATTGTTTATATCTATATGGAATAATATTAAAGAAACTAGATTTGTCAACACTTGCTATTGACGTTTTTATTAAAGCAGTGAAAACAGAACCTATATTATGGTGCGCTTGGTATGAATTAGGCAAAATTATTCCAGACAAAAATAAAATTTATTCATGTCAGTTACCAGATCATTGGATTAAATATTTTTTTATAGCTCATACTTATTTGGAACAACTAAATAATGACGAATCTCTTCAAATGTATAACACATTGTATTCAATGGGCTTAGAAAACAGTACCTATATAATGTCACAGATTGCTTTAGGACATCATAATCGCCGAAGTAAGTTCTTACATATTAATATATTCAGTACATCGATTATAAGCTAATGTTGCATTACAACATATAATCAAATATGAAACCGAAGTTAAATTAGTTTATAAAAAATCTGAATCCTAAGATTTTGACACTGTTTATTAATATTTAGTCGTAACTTAACCTTTATTTCGGCTCTACAAGCCCTTGTTAATTTTATTTAATGTAATGGACGTAATTTTGCAAACAACATGGAAAATCTTTGTGAAAGAAACTTGGATAAAATGGAACTTTTATTTAATCAAATCAACTGCTCTCTTAACATGGAACATCGTATAATTGAACTTGGTACATCAATTTTTCAGAAAAATGGCTCAATTATATGAATTTATAAAATCATGATCTATGATTTTATAAATTTGTTTCTTTAACGACAAAATCTTCTTGAATATATGTTACTGTATCTAACCATCATCTGCTAATTCACATCATCTTTGTAATACTTGTCTGTCAAATCATCTGAATTTTCGAGAAACATAAACTAGATGTAATTTTATGGATAGGTTTCAAGTTTTATATGAAAAAAAAAAAATGTTTCTCGAAATTTAAACAAGCCAATTTGGAAATCTTAGGTGGGGCCATTTTTTTTTAACTTTTTTTGCAAACTGCAAAATCATTGTACTTCTACTGAAGTTCTCTATATAGCCACAGTACATATACCCTAAAGCTTGGTTTGGGTCCCATGTCCGGTTATTAAGAAATGACATACCTAAAATTACACCAGTCGCTACTGGTGGTGAGTCACTGCAAACGGAACGGTAATGGAACAGAGTAGAAAAGCAGGCTGTGTGATTATATAATCTTACCCCTTTTGTAGAGTCCATCTCCAATAGTATCCATAGAATATTAAGGGAGATGTTGTATACACAAACTCTTCAAAAGTTTGTAGTAGTTCATCATGATACTCTTTTTAATAAGCTTCGATGTATTGGTGTGTATGGCAATCTTCTATTGTATTTAGCAACTGACCCCTATATGTTGTGACTATGAATTATAGCTCCGATCTAACTGTCAGGTGTTTTTCAAGGCAGTTGTATAGGTCCATTGCTTCTTTCAGTATGTCTATAAACAATATATCCAGTGCTTTAAGCATTGTAATTTCTTAATGTACGGAGATAATCTTAATATGTTTATCTAAATAAATTTCAAGTGATACTGATGTTGAAGTTTAGGAATAAAGAATAATTTTTGTGATTTTCTCACCTTAGATTTTGATAAAAATTTCAGATAAAAAGTAAAATAATAATTTAGAGAATAGCTCGACTTTTGCTTTACTTATAAGTGGAAGTTCGGTCACGAGTAAGTTATAGATATATTTTTTTTTATGATTTTTCACGGTTATCCCATTTCAATATAATACAAAAATAACTGAGAAATATGGTCTACCAGTGTCTAATAATTTCTAAAATTTACATCATATTAAAATACTTAGGCATTTTCCAAAGGAATTTAAGATAAAAATATTTTCGTCTTGGCCACTAAATGTGGACAGACTCCACAGCGGCTATGTAATAATATGCAGAAGAAGACCTATAATGATAAAATTATTTGAAAAATAATAATAGCACAGTTTCTAATTGCAGTCTGTATTTCCTGCAATAGTATTTACAAAATCCAGTTTTTTACTTATTCAAATTTAATCGAACAGTATAATTACTTGTTATAGTTTTGTACGTAATTGAAATTATTAATAAATGTTTTTCCATATGTTACAGCCTTCTGTTTTTCTATATCTATTTTTTCCAAATTTTTCATTTGAATATATAAAGCTCTTCCTATGTATCCATATTCCTTAACAAATGACAAACCACCATCATTGATATTTTGTGTTTTTAACAAAATAGGTGCAACACTATTTATTATTATATCTCTCACATGTTTAGCTTCAATAACCTGTTGCTTATATTTATCTTCAGTGTAAAATGTAAATGTTTTCTTCTCAAATATCATGTAGAGTCTTTTACTTATATTACATATGTTTGGTATAAAGTATGTTTTTATGGTTTCTTCGCCAAGACTAGCTAAACCTTTTAGGGCTCCATATACTGTAGTTAATGGTTTGGAATTTTCTTTTAGAGATTTCAAATATACATCTATAATTCTAGTAGTTATGTTATTAACTTTATTGGAATATGTTTTACATATTGTTGCAACAACATATGCTGAAAAATCTCTTAATGTCCAGTGATTATCATAGTAATATTTACTTATTCGTTTTGATAATGAACAGGATAAAATAGCAGGTAATATCTCATGCAAGTACATTTTTAGGCAGATGTGTTGGTTGGCTAATAAACTTTTTGTCATTCTTACTGCATATATTAATAGTGTTAAGTCAGCAAGTACTATATTTAAATGAATGGTTTCCTTAATGAAGACACTTAAATACGGCATAAGAAATATAACATTATAATCTACAGAGAGAATCTTTAGGTTATCATTTCTTATTTGTTCATTATATCCAAAAATCCCTTCAGTAATTTTAACATAAAATATTTGTTCTTCCATTGAAAGTGGATGATTGTCAGGAAATAATTTTAGTAGTATTACATCTGCTTTTGGGACAAATTTCTTATTATATGACGGTTCACATGTTAGTATTCTGTTTAAATTATTATAATGTTCACTTTCTTTTTTACAATCATTAGTTACTTCTTGTTTATTGCATTTGGGTGTCCATTGTATTTCATCTCCTAGATCCATGATCATTTAAACTTATAGAGAGATGTACTAAATTATAATCTGTCTATAAATGAATTTGACAAATACATATTTTTATTACAAAAACTGTACTTGGCCCACTACTTATTTATAGATATATTGTTTATGTACCTACATATATGATATTTATGTCATTGCTGAAGAAAAAAGAAAATATGAAAAGTATGAGTCAGTTTTGTTGCACCTATAATATATGATTAGTTTTAATACATTTAGGTTTCAAAATTGTTGAACCATGTCTAAATTTTTGAGTACTTATTCATATTTTCAGATCACATTGTCAAAATATTAATTCAAGTTAACAAATACATTTTTTTTTACATATATGAAAATTAAAAAATATCTTTATGTTATAAAACTCTACTGTTTAAAATAATGTTCTTTCATTTCTAAGGAAAGTGAGTATATCAAATAGCACATCATATACGAAAATCTAGGTTTTATCTATATTTGCATGAATAATTCAGTTATCAAGGCGCTATCCTAAATCCACTGCTAGGATTAACTAGGATTCTTTAGCTGTATTGTTGTTCTCGAGGTTGGCTCTATAAATGTGAACCTACTATCGGTACTTCTGGGCCAGTCCATATATTTCAGTTCATGTTGTTGGTATTCCATTGTAGTATTTTTTGCGACTGATCGCATACTATGCTTCTAAACATTTTGGCACTTTTCACTGTTGTCGCCTTTAGTAGTGACTCCACAAAAGTTAGATCAAGCTAATTTACTCGCTAAGGATGTGCATATTCAGTTACTGACAGCGATCAATTATCGAGATCATGTCGTAACAACCCGAAAAATCGTCATAGATCAAAAAATTACCTCTTTTTGTCGTTACCTCTTTATAATTTCTATTTATTTTGTTTTATTAATTTTGTATACTTTGTATTTTGTATAGAATCATTATCGTTGCAATCACTTCCTCTATAAAAAAATGATTTTAAAGTGGTTTATTATTAATTCTTACCTATATAAATTTATGTTGTAGAGTTGGATGAAGCGATTAATATGTTTAAGAATATACTTGCAGTTGATCCTTATAGATTGGACAACTTGGACACTTACTCAAACCTTTTATATGTATTGGAATTAAAAAAAGATCTTGCAGATTTGGCACATAAAGTTGTTAATATTGATAAATATCGAGTAGAAACTTGTTGTGTAATAGGTATGTTAGTTTTTATTATTGTTTAAGTTTAAGAATTAACTTATTTGATTTCATGAACAAGGCAATAGCAAACACTATGGTGTTAGTGTACATATTTCTAAATTAAACTGTTTTAAAGTCAATTGAAATATTGTTAAGTTGTTACAGTTTGTGGATCAACATCATTTATTATTGCGAAAAGAAATTCAAAAGCAATATTGATTCTTTTTAGAAAAATATCTAATTTCTAGGAAACTACTATAGCTTAAGGTCCGATCATGCAAAAGCTGTGTTATATTTTCGAAGGGCTTTAAAACTCAATCCTCAGTTTTTATCAGCATGGACGTTAATGGGCCATGAATTTATGGAAATGAAAAATACAAATGCTGCCATTCAAAGTTATAGGCATGCTATAGGTATGTTTTTTTGAATAATTTTGACAATGTACATAAAGACTTTGTGGAAAATTCAACTTAATTATGGATGGATCTCAATTTGTTGTTTTTTAAACGATCTGATCTCTTATTTTTTCAAGTACAATACAGCAGTCAAGAACCAAGCCAAAGGCTAAGTTTAAAGTTCAACATCAAACTTTTACATCATTTTATTTTTAACTAGTTCTGTAGTTACAGAACAAGATTATGGTTTACGAGAATCAATCACCTTGATAATATTAGTAGAGATACATACAAATTGTTTTTCTAATATTCTAGAATGAAATATAAGTGTTCTAATTTTGTATTGCTGTTTAATTATATTTTAGAAATAAATGCAAGAGATTACAGAGCTTGGTATGGCTTGGGGCAGACGTATGAAATACTTAAAATGCCGAATTACTGTTTACATTATTATAAACAAGCACAACAACTAAAACCTAATGATAGTAGGATGGTAATAGCTTTAGGTGAAGCTTACGAGAAATTAGATAAGACTGAAAATGCATTAAAATGTTATTATAAAGCATGCAATTTAGGAGATGTTGAAGGGACAGCTCTAATAAAGTTAGCCAAGTAAGTAATTAACCTTTTTTAAATATCTTAGGTACCTCTTTTAGTTATCAATTTTGTCACTTATACAACATGGTTTTGCCAGAGTTTAAAAAATCAGGTATTTGTAGTTTTAAAACCAATGTCAGATCATACATTTTGAATAGAATCAGAATTAACAAGCTATGTTTTTTTTTACTTTCAGTCGTTCTGTTGTCATTAAGTTTATTTTGAAATCATTTATCATAAACATTAGTGATATAATTTTTTACATCTGGGAAACCTAGAGAGAGTTGTTTCCTGGAATTTTGTGTTTGCAATTACAATATAGTTCTATAACAATGACAAAAAACATTTAGACATTTTAGTTTAGTCTTTGAGGTCTATGGCAAGTTTGAATTTGTTTTTTATGACTTTTTTAGTTATCTACATTTTTTTTTCAGGTTGTATGACAAGTTGAATGAAACTGAAAATGCAGCTGCTGCATTTACTGAATTCTGTTTAAGAGAAGAAGATAGAGACATAAAATGTTTTGATGATCAAACTGATTTTTACAGTGCACTGCAATATTTAGCAAATTATCATCTTAAAAAGGGCGAACTAGATGACGCTTACACATATGCATATAAATGCATGGAATGTGAGGAGGTAAGGTTATTACTTATTATTATTGTAAATTATGATTTATTTATTTTGTAATTGTAAATAGCACATACACTGTTTTAGTTTTGTTGATATTGTTACGAAAGCTCACCTACGTTTTTAGTTTGTTAATTATGTTCCTGTTTACGTTAGAATTTATAATTGAAGCTCACCTACCTCGTTAGTTTGTAAATTAAGTTTCTGTTTATGTTAGAATTTATAATTTTTGTGATGCCTTTATTTTGACGTTTTCCGGAATATTCCAGGCTATATTGTATTTGTTTCTCGACACGTTCTCAAGATCTCAGAAACTTCCAGAACTCTAAAAACCTATATAAGCAGATCATTTTCGTCGCTGGAGTCAGTTACGATAACTTAATTTAGAGGTTACAATATTTAATAAAAATTTTGTTTTTGTTTTTCCATCTTCTAATAAATTTAATTGTTAATTAAATAGTCGCGGCAAGAATTCAGACGACACATCATACGAACAAATGAATAATTCATTATATTTTCATCAAAATATTGAAGCAACTGCAACTGAGAACGATAAAACTATATACTATACTAAATGTTTACACTATACAGGGTGAGTCAGTCATAATGTCATTAATTTTAACCACGTATTCGGGAGGCCTAATAAAGGCAGAAAATCGAAAAAAAAAATTTTTACTTGACCTTTAAAGAAATAAACAAATCACCCTATAAAAATCAGTAACACGACGCTCCTGGTACGCTACGAACTTTCTGATGGCGCGCCCGACGAAAATCTATTGCCACAGACTTGCCGTATTAACCATGGATGCCACATTTACATACATAATATCGTCTAACACATCAGCGTGTTATTCAAATTTACCTCCATTTAGCACTCTGCATTTCGCGCATTTCTTCGCCTTAAAAATTTGTAGATCATGCCACACATTTGGAGGGGGGATAGAGAGAATACAAGCAGTAAGCAGTAGTTTATTTCGGTCACGTATTTGGCGTAAATTCACAACGCATAATTTTACAAATTCCGAATATGTGGAAATGGTAGTGTTATACGGAGAATGTTTACGAAATGCGACTGAATTTTATTAATAAAGTGCTATGGACGGATAAATGCAGTTTTACTAGAAATGTGGGCTGTAAACAGGTTAGTATCATACTACTTAAAAACAATACATTTCTAGGTAACTACAAATTGTACATCTGGTTATGTGTGCGGTTAATTGTACTTACGAGTAATACTAAAAATTCATATTTATTTGTAAAACGTAGTGAAAACGTAATATCAAAATTATTAAACTGTAAAAACCTAACATTCGAAAACATTTATTTATTATCTACATTTGTTTTTATTAACAAATAAATCAATATTTAAGGAAAATTCATTCAAGTATCTAGATTAAAAAAAATAGTTTTACTCCTTATCATTAAATAACAGTACAAAAACTAGGTAACTAGGTTATTAACCTAATAATACGGTAGGTCAAGGTCAAGATTAACTCTCGATAACTTAGATTAGCGGCGTGCCATTTCGGTCTTGGACAGTTTTCTGTCGACAACACTGGTTTTTTATTAAGTACTTAGTATTTAAACACGAAACACTTTTCAGCTTCTCAATAATTTACCCATTGGGTATAGTTTTTTTATGTAATGTACGTAAATGGTTTATTACTCAGTTTATTATTAGACACGTTGGAGTTTTGTTGCAGTCATAACAGCTACATTTGCTCAGAGAAAAACCGACACGCAAGTGTACTGGTATTGTTTGATTGGACCGTATTTTCTACAGGAAAACCTGAGTGGACCGCGTTACTTGCAATTGTTAACAGAATTATTTGATTATTATTATTTGATTTTATTGGGTATTAACATTTTAAATTATTATTGGCTGAAGTTGAACTGAGCAAGAGATAATTATATTCTAAAATAGTCAGTACAACCGTTTATTTGTGATGTCTAAAACCTAGGTGGGTAGGTACTATATAGAAAAATATTACAACTTGACAACATTGCATCAGGTCGATATCGAGTTGAACTGTGAGCTGTAACCGACCAAGGCTGTGACCGGTCAGTGACAGTCTGAAAAGGGGGTTTAAATAATGATTTGAAAATATTTTTTTTCGGCGTAAATATGCATTTAGATTTTTTTTTAATCACGTATTCGCATTATACTCATTATTCCCTATCTCCTCTTAAAATTAATGACATTATGACTGACTCACCCTGTATACTGCACTAAATTGCAACAAACATTTGTTTTTCATACGTCCAAATATCGAAATTTATGTTGACAATAAAAATAAATGCGTAACATTAGCTGTGACGTAAGTTGTCTGCATTCTTGCCGTGACTATCTATATATATTTATCATATAAAAATATATGCATTATAGTCAGTGGTCGAAATTATGGACAATGACTAATCGCTAGCTTGTAGACAAGCGCGACAGGCGAAGCATGTGGGGTGCAACATTTCATAGGTGTACTAAATTTGAATGTGATCAGATGTAAAAAATATACAAAAATAATGGCATTACATAATATCCATTATTTTTAGAGTAGAAACAGTGATATAACGGTTTTTACCAATTTCGAGAAATAATAAGAATATTTCAAAATATTAAGTTTTTTCTTGTATATCGGTGTACCTAAGTTAATTTAGAAACTTTATCAAGACAAACTGAAAAGATTCTTACCAACATTGTAAATATATCCTTTAAACAATGCCCTCTTGGGCATCGATGACCCACCATTGCCCGGCTCATGCCGGCACAGGATCTTTCACATCACTGCCACATATTCACAATTTAATCTTCACTGTAACACTTTTGCCTTACTGCCACTATGTAGCAAAGTTTTCACTTCATTGTATTTAATTATCACTATCCGTAGAGATGTTGCTATCACTGTCACTTGAATCATCTTTCCCTAAATGGATAATGAGTGGGTCTAATGTCGATCTCTAACAGACCTTTTACTAGAACTGGCACTTTGATCCATTTTTAACTGTTATTTGTCAACTTCACGATTGCAATAATTTATTTTTATAATTTAATATAACTATAGAAATAACACCCCGCCCGCGAATAGCAGCAAATCCCCCAACGTATTCATATTCTAATGGCGTTCTAACCTCGGCAACGCCATGTACTAACGCTCACGGTTTACACACACCAAAATATTGTTTTCCACAAAGCAATAAAGAGATAGAGAATACATCTGGCTTCAGTTTGACTGAGTCTTTATCGTGGTGCCGTAAATGTGACTATAGTATCGTTGTGCATAGAAAGCGGCACAGTAATAATGAGTAAATATGTGTAATCTCTTATAAAAATATTATACGCTTAATAGTAAATTTTGACCGCTGACTATAGACACAGTACCGAATTGCTGCCGCCAGACGCTCCAGCAAAACCATACCTTTAGCTCTGATCAGTATCTCATAGGTAAGACACTTTCTGTTGTGGCCGCATTCAGGTCCAGCATTGACTAGCCAGTGATCACTAGATGGAGACACATAGTCTGTCTCACATACTCTGTAAAGGCTCCAGTTCAGATAAATTAAAGCAGGGTTGAATTCACAAGTTTTGAGATTAAGGCCGCCGGGATCTAGAAGGCATTATTTACTACATATATTATTTTTATTACCCTATTACACACACAAGTTGCTTCTTTTGGTAGTATGAATTCTTAGATCCAACGATGCTTCTTGGATCCCGAAGACCTCAGACATCAACAATTATGAGTAGGCAAACGCTTTTAGCGTTTTATATCTAATGATAGGAGGTACTATAACCAATTGGTCGCAAATTTTTTACATTTACAAACTTACTACTAACACTTTGCTATACTACTACTGTGAAAATATATATGATATATTACAGACCAAAGAACAAGGAAAAGCTCTTCTGAAGTCTATAGCAGCTAGAAGAATTGAACAAGAACCAGCTCAAGGTGTAGCAATGACTGAAACAATGGCTAATATATCAATAGCAAATGAAGAAGCTAGTAGTAGTAATATGGATATTGTATTCTCCCCTAATACTGTTTAAGCCATGTAAGCAAAATATTTTTTTATAAACTGTTAATACAAAAAGTGTACACAATGTATTAAAAGTGAAGAATATATAAAACGTTTGTTAAGTCTCTTTTTTTGAGATACAGAACGCTAAACTCTAAAAATGTGTTATGTTTAAATAAGTATGTTCTTAATTGAAAATAAATTGTAGGTGCACAATATATAAAATGACGTTCAGTAGAAAATTAAGTTTCAAACCAGTGGCGTAAATGAGATATGCTGGTTTCATTTTTCTCAAAAATTATGGCACATTCCTAGAAAAAGCATAATTTTTGTTTAGTTATTACCGTTCTGTTATAAATTAGCAATTTGTTTAAAATAAATTTAAAATTATTTCAACAATTTTTCAAGTATTAAGTGCTGCAGTGTTTTAGCTTTTTCAGAAAAAAGACAAAAAAAGTATAAGAATAATAAAATGGGCCTTGTAAAGGCAAAAGTTACTTCTTTATTGTTGATTTTTTGACAAAATTTCATCCTTAACAATGTATTCTTGTGTATTATCACATAATGTTATAAATTTATTTTTCAACACCTGTAAAATGTAATCTAAAGAGTTAAAGAAAACAGCTGTAGACAATGTGGACTCCATTATTCTGATTCTAATCTCAAGCAATTACTAGAAGTACCATATTAATAACCAAAATAGTTTTTAATGACATTTTCTACCTACCCGATCTTTCGTGGACAGATAGTTTTGGGGATGAATACACTCGACCAGATTTTGTTTTCGAAATTCTTTACATCGAAATTTTTGTGTTATTATAGAAATGTACGTTTGCTTTTAGTGTGTATTATGTGTGTATGTACCTATTATATCAATAAATAATACTTGGGTTGTGCAAAATTAAAATTTTTTAATCACAAAAACAATAAAACGGCTATGAACTTTGAAGTAGGATAATCCCAGACGACAAAATAAAATAAAAAATTCATGTGACAGAACTGGCCAACAGTGCCATAGCGGTCAGATCTATACGGCAAAAGGCGTGTTATAGCGGTCATGTGGCGTGGAGAGCTCTCAATTATTTTATTACCGTCGGTCGCTGGTGACCGCTCTGGCACCGAGGGAAATACTTTCAGCGGGTTTGTTTTCAAAATTCTTTACATCGAAATTTTTGTGTTATAGAAATGTATGTTTGTTTTTAGTGTGTATTGTTATCTATTATATCAATAAATAATACTTGGGTTCTACAAAATTACAATTTTTTAATCACAAAAACAATAAAACGGCTATGAACTTTGAAGTAGGATAATCCCAGACAACAAAATAAAATAATTAGTGTGACAGAACTGGCCAACAGTGCCATAGCGGTCAGATCTATACGGCAAAATGCGTTATAGCGGTCATGTGGCGTGGAAAGCTCTCTCAATGATTTTACTACTGTCGGTCACTGGTGACCGCTCTGGCACTGAGGGAATACTTTCAGCGGGTTTGTTTTCAAAATTCTTACATCCAAATTTTTGTTATTATAGAAATGTATGCTTGTTTTTAGTGTGTATTGTTACCTATTATATCAATAAATAATACTTGGGTTCTATAAAATTACAATGTTATAATCACAAAACAATAAAACGGCTATGATCTTTGAAGTAGGATAATCCCAGACAAAATAAAATAAAAAAATTAATGTGACAGAACTGGCCAACAGTGCCATAGCGGTCAGATCTATACGGCAAAACGCGTGTTATAGCGGTCATGTGGTGTGGAGAGCTGTCTCAATGATTTTACTACCGTGGGTCGCTGGTGACCGCTCTGGCACCGAGGAAAAACTTTCAGCGGGTTTGTTTTCAAAATTCTTTACATCGAAATTTGTGTGTTATTATAGAAATGTAAGTTTGTTTTTAGTGTGTATTGTTATCTATTATATCAATAAATAATACTTGGGTTCTACAAAATTACAATTTTATAATCACAAAAACACAATAAAACGGCTATAAACTTTGAAGTAGGATAATCCCAGACAACAAAATAAAAAAATGAATGTGACAGAACTGGCCAACAGTGCCATAGCGGTCAGATCTATACGGCAAAACGCGTGTTATAGCGGTCATGTGGTGTGGAGAGCTGTCTCAATGATTTTACTACCGTGGGTCGCTGGTGACCGCTCTGGCACCGAGGAAAAACTTTCAGCGGGTTTGTTTTCAAAATTCTTTACATCGAAATTTGTGTTATTATAGAAATGTATGCTGGTTTTTAGTGTGTATTGTTATCTATTATATCAATAAATAATACTTGGGTTCTACAAAATTACAATTTTATAATCACAAAAACACAATAAAACGGCTATGAACTTTGAAGTAGGATAATCCCAGACAACAAAATAAAATAAAAAAATTAATGTGACAGAACTGGCCAACAGTGCCATAGCGGTCAGATCTATACGGCAAAACGCGTGTTATAGCGGTCATGTGGTGTGGAGAGCTGTCTCAATGATTTTACTACCGTGGGTCGCTGGTGACCGCTCTGGCACCGAGGGAAATACTTTCAGCGGGTTTGTTTTCAAAATTCTTTACATCGAAATTTGTGTGTTATTATAGAAATTTATGTTTGTTTTTAGTGTGTATTGTTACCTATTATATCAATAAATAATACTTGGGTTCTACAAAATTACAATTTTATAATCACAAAAACACAATAAAACGGCTATGATCTTTGAAGTAGGATAATCCCAGACAAAATAAAATAAAAAAATTAATGTGACAGAACTGGCCAACAGTGCCATAGCGGTCAGATCTATACGGCAAAATGCGTGTTATAGCGGTCGTGTGGTGTGGAGAGCTCTCTCAATGATTTTACTACCGTGGGTCACTGGTGACCGCTCTGGCATCGAGGGAAATACTTTCAGCGGGTTTATTTTCAAAATTCTTTACATCGAAATTTGTGTGTTATTATAGAAATGTAAGTTTGTTTTTAGTGTGTATTGTTATCTATTATATCAATAAATAATACTTGGGTTCTACAAAATTACAATTTTATAATCACAAAAACACAATAAAACGGCTATAAACTTTGAAGTAGGATAATCCCAGACAACAAAATAAAAAAATGAATGTGACAGAACTGGCCAACAGTGCCATAGCGGTCAGATCTATACGGCAAAACGCGTGTTATAGCGGTCATGTGGTGTGGAGAGCTGTCTCAATGATTTTACTACCGTGGGTCGCTGGTGACCGCTCTGGCACCGAGGAAAAACTTTCAGCGGGTTTGTTTTCAAAATTCTTTACATCGAAATTTGTGTTATTATAGAAATGTATGCTTGTTTTTAGTGTGTATTGTTATCTATTATATCAATAAATAATACTTGGGTTCTACAAAATTACAATTTTATAATCACAAAAACACAATAAAACGGCTATGAACTTTGAAGTAGGATAATCCCAGACAAAATAAAATAAAAAAATTAATGTGACAGAACTGGCCAACAGTGCCATAGCGGTCAGATCTATACGGCAAAACCCGTGTTATAGCGGTCATGTGGCGTGGAGAGCTCTCAATGATTTTACTACCGTCGGTCACTGGTGACCGCTCTGGCACTGAGGGAAATACTTTCAGCGGGTTTGTTTTCGAAATTCTTTACATCGAAATTTTTGTGTTATTATAGAAATGTATGTTTGTTTTTAGTGTGTATTGTTACCTATTATATCAATAAATAATACTTGGGTTCTATCAAATTACAATTTTATAATCACAAAAACAATAAAACGGCTATGAACTTCGAAGTAGGATAATCCCAAACAAAATAAAATAAAAAAATTAATGTGACAGAACTGGCCAACAGCGCCATAGCGGTCAGATCTATACGGCAAAACGTGTGTTATAGCGGTCATGTGGTGTGGAGAGCTGTCTCAATGATTTTACTACCGTGGGTCGCTGGTGACCGCTCTGGCACCGAGGGAAATACTTTCAGCGGGTTTGTTTTCAAAATTCTTTACATCGAAATTTGTGTGTTATTATAGAAATGTATGCTTGTTATTAGTGTGTATTGTTATCTATTATATCAATAAATAATACTTGGGTTCTACAAAATTACAATTTTATAATCACAAAAACACAATAAAACGGCTATGAACTTTGAAGTAGGATAATCCCAGACAAAATAAAATAAAAAAATTAATGTGACAGAACTGGCCAACAGTGCCATAGCGGTCAGATCTATACGGCAAAACCCGTGTTATAGCGGTCATGTGGCGTGGAGCTCTCTCAATGATTTTACTACCGTCGGTCACTGGTGACCGCTCTGGGACTGAGGGAATACTTTCAGCGGGTTTGTTTTCGAAATTCTTTACATCCAAATTTTTGTTATTATACAAATGTATGTTTGTTTTTAATGTGTATTGTTATCTATTATATCAATAAATAATACTTGGGTTGTGCAAAATTACAATTTTTTAATCACAAAAACAATAAAACGGCTATGAACTTTGAAGTAGGATAATCCCAGACAACAAAATAAAATAAAAAAAATTAATGTGACAGAACTGGCCAACAGTGCCATAGCGGTCAGATCTATACGGCAAAATGCGTTTAGCGGTCATGTGGCGTGGAAAGCTCTCTCAATGATTTTACTACGTCGGTCACTGGTGACCGCTCTGGCACCGAGGGAAATACTTTCAGCGGGCTCTGGTGACCGCCAAGGCATCGAAAGTGTTAATCTCTACATTTTTGGGTGTTTAGAAAATTCGCCTATCGATCGTTGCTCCATCAACTGATTTTGGAAAGACTATACTTACCTTTTCAAATGCTAAACCAACCTATCGTAATCATTCTGGAAATAGCTTGTTTGTCGACGTGTTTGGCTTCATCGAAACAATGTTCCTGTATTGCAAACCTGTATGAAAAGGAAGTGAGGGTATACTCACATATATTCAAGATATTGTGTACAAATTTATTGAAACATATTTTTAAATTAAAACTACATTTTGTTATTTAAATATAATAACCATGTCTTATTCCAGACACAGAAAAACTATACATTTGGCAATAGATGTGAAATATAATTTCATTAATTGTTCGTTGCGACACATCACTATTCACTAGTGTCCATTGCACAAATCAGTCGACGGCCCCCCAAAATACTTCCAATCCGTAAACATCGAGTATCCAACAGTATTTCAAAGAAATCAGATAACGAAAATGGTTCGATTCACAATAAAAAAAAAACACAAAAATGCAACAATTTGTTTTACTAATAATTAAAAGAAATTCTTCGATTATTTAAAAATAAATTAATTTTACAGCAATATAATAATAGTAGACACCTTAACCCACTATATGGGGGGCTATAAGTGAAATATATTAAATTATTCGAAGTTTATGGGTGACTCATCACTATATATATTATAAATTACACTTTAGTTGACGATATTTTTTTGTAACACCTCTAGTACATTTTTATGATAAATAAAAAGAGTGTTGTCCTTCAGAAGCCGCTAAATGTAATTTTTCTCGCATAACTTCGATACTAGAATAGTCTGGTAGTTTGAGGTAGTTCACGCATGTCATCACAGATGGAAGGAAGTCGTCTGGATTCATATTGGGTTCCAAGGTCTTCCGTACTACAGTTAAAGGAGGCGATAATGCCTTAAACCCTTAAAAAACAAAAAGAAGACTGTTATGAACAATGTTTTGTTTTTCCTTTGAAATATTTAAAAATATTATACAAATATTGGGAGATGATTCACGTAAAACTTTTCAGATACGTGTGTTAAACTCAGTATTATAATGCTCGTTAAAACTCCAGATAGTCACTAAAATTAAAAAAAAAATTGACAAGCACAAAAATAGCTTGTATATTTTTTACACGTTGAGCGCCACATGCCCACCGGTGGACAATTTAATTTTTCAACAGAAGACCAAGTGACCACCGGTGGTCATTGTTGAATCCCGTTGCCTGGACGTGACCACCCGTGGTCACACTACGTGTTTTGATTTCGAGAGAAAACTACCAAGTCCAAGTAAAATCATAAAATAAGTTTACATCCTGGGACCAAACTATTTCATTTACAAGAATTTCCTAATGCTAAATATATGTAAAACGTTACCACCGGTGAGCACACAGTCTCGAAATGAAACACGTACTGTGACCATGGGTGGTCACTTGGTCCTCTGTTGAAAAATTAAAATGTCCAACGGTGGGCATGTGGCGCTCAACGTGTTAATAAGTGTAAAAGATGGTATTAAGTATTTCAAAATTAGTGAAGGTGCATTTTTTTTTAAAAAGACCAAGTAAGTATTTTATGTTTGTACTTTTATACTTTCATAATTAATTTAATATTATCTAAAATGTGTATTAGTACATATTTGAATAATACGAACAATTTGATAATCCAAACAGCATACTGCAAATACTATTTAGTTCTTTTTATTTTTGAAGTTATACTTCTTTGCGCCCGTTAGACACATTGGGATGGGATGGTGGTCGAGAAACCGCGTCACGCTCAAAAGGAAGAACAAATTTTTAAGAATATAATAATATATATATATATATATATATATATATATATATATATTTTTCTTTTTTGAATATTTTTTTTTTTAAGAATTTTTTTTAAGAATTTTTTTTTTTTTTTAGAATTTTTCTTTTTTGTACGTACGAGTGGGTGTATGAGAATGGCCAAAGCAGTATAACTTCCACCGTCTGGTCCGACGCAGACAATTTTTTGTTCTTATATGGTGCATTTTATTCTCTTAAACATTTACTAAAAATAGTTCGTAACACAATTTTTTTTCCATATGTGAAACTTTGTATAAATCAAATATTTGATTGTTGTATAAAGATTTTGAACTCAAGTTTAACAAACTGTAAATCAAAGGCAAAATCAGGTTGTATAAACGTTAAACGTGGATCAAATCGTAGTTCAAACTGACTGACCGATCTCGGCCGTTTAACCAAGTGAACTGCAGTTCAACGGTTTGACACTTGACTATCACCACTTTGTCTTTATTTGTTCTGCAATAGCAATGAAATAAAATAGATGAGAACGAAATAACCACCACCACTATCATTGTAAGTTAGATGAAAAAAAAAGAGAATGTCAAAGATACAGTAAAATAAAAATCAAAAGGTAGAATATAACCTTACAATATTGGACAAATTTCCCGCCAACTTAGGTTAAATTGTCAAATGTCACAGTTAAAAATCAAAATTTAGCAAGCCGCACTTCTACCAACCTCGGTAATGCATAGTTCAGGTACTTTTTATACAACCGGCCCTAAAAGAAAAGAGAATATAAACTTCCCGCACTAAAACGGTTTTATAAACCTTGTCAAGTGTCAAGTCAAGTTGCTTCAGTATCACCATATACGACTAAGTACAAATAGTTTAAGGGGATAGAGGACAGAAAAAAATCTGAATTAATGGAATCGCCTTTAAAAAAATTGCCGAAATTATTTTTAAAGCAGATTTTTTTTCTAAACTACACAGGATGTCCTGAAATTAATGCAACATAGAGCAAGGGTAGATCCCTGACGACAAAATAATGCGATGCAGCCAAACTTACCTTAGTCAAAATTTGATGGTTAAAAAAATACAGGGTGTCAAAGTTAAAATTTTATTTTTGATATGTGTAAATAACTTTCAAATATTTGCTTAAATTTTGGAGATTGTGGGTTTTTGGGGGGCGAGAAATTCAAATTTGTTTCTAATTTTTCCTTCACTAGTAGAGGGCGTCACTGATGGCACATTATGCTTATCTTAAGTGACAGAACTTTTTTGCGGCTCAGTATATCTATCTGACTATTGAAACAGTCGATTCTCCTACCTTTTTATCTGAAAGAGGCATACGTTGTTGAAGTCGTTAGAAGTAGCTGTTTGAAATATCCAGTGCACTAAGTAGAAACTGTTTTGATTTTAGATAAGAGCCTTTTGCTGAAAATACAGCAAAATGTTACGTGAAAAAGTTATTCAGAACGGTAAATTATGACCACGTGCAAAATTACAAGAACAATCGGCAAGGTTTGATGAAATCGGATTTTCAACAATGGTTTCATCGAAGCAACAAAATTTCATCAAAGCAGACCGATCTTCTTGTAATTTTGCGCGGAAAAAGCTCTATCTGGAACCCAAACAGTTTCTACTCGGTACACTAAATATTTCAAATAGGATTATTTCAAAAACGGTTACTCCTAACGACTTCAACAAGGTATAGATAAGAGAATGACTATTTCAATAGTCAGATGGATACACTAAGCTGCAAAAAATTTGTCATTTAAAAGAAGTATGATGTGCCATAAGTGGTGCCCTCTACTAGTGACGTCAAAATTGCAAACAAATTTGGATTTGTCGCGCCCCAGAACCCCCATCTCCAAAATGTATGCAAATCTTATCTTACAATCTTAACTACTGAAAAGATGTGATTAAATTTGTCCTCGAATCTTGCACTTTCTCACGCCCTTGTAGAAAATTTTGAAATATATTTTATGAGACATATTAAACACGTCAAGGTCACCAAAACTTCGAGACTTAATGTTGAGCCGTTTTGATGTTACGCATTAAAAACTGTTTCTGAGGTTACCCCTTTAAATGAGCGTATATCCCACTGACAAAAATTTGTACCAAGGTTTTCGTAATTTTTCGACTTGTTTTACAAGCTCACAAGTTTTGAATACTTACTACTGCTGCACCTTGTATAACCTGCATCTTACCTATGCAACCATCAACACAACAATTTTATATGTCCTGCCAGCTGAATAATGAATTTTTTGTGTTTTTGAAGTTATACTTCTTTGCGCCCGTTAGACACATTGGGATGGGATGTTGGTCGAGAAACCGCGTCACGCTCAAAAGGAAGAACAAATTTGGAAGAACTTATTTTTAAGAACTTTTAATATATTAATATATAATAATAATAATAATAATAATATATATATATTTTTTTTATGATTTTTTTTTTTGTACGTACGAGTGGGTGAATGAGTTTTTTTTTTTAAGAATTTTTTTTTTTAATTTTTTTTTACGTACGTGTTTTTTTTTAAGAATTTTTTTGTTAAGATTTTTTTTTTAATATTTTTTTTTTGTACGTACGTGTTTTTTTTTTTAAGAATTTTTTTTTTTTTGTACGTACGAGTGGGTGTATGAGAATGGCCAAAGAAGTATAACTTCCACCGTCTGGTCCGACGCAGACAATTATTCATGCTAACAAAATTCATTTTTGCAGTAGCAACAATTTGAAATTTAAAATAGCTGCTTGAATGGACGGATCTATAAATGAGTAAAAATGTTTTGGCAGTTTGCAATGACCGAACAAAGAACGATTATAAAATTCTGCAGCAATCCAGATTCTCTGATATCTATCACGTGTTATTAATAATAAAAATGTTTATTTTCATCGTTTTCTCGTTTTCACAATTGGCAAAGCTGTAAAAAGTGGTTGTAGACCTGTTTACAGTTCAGTCATCTCATAGGTCAGTTGCTATATGGGCCGATTTTCCGGGAGAGGTCTTGTCCCATTTTTTTTTTTGCAAAAAATTCACAAAAATCAAACAATAGGAAATAACTCTATAACATCGGACACACAAAGTTAAGCTATATACATTTTTAAATAAGAAGAAAAGATATACTAACCTCCTACAGGAAGTCGAGGGCTTCCAGTTAAGAACTGAACAAACATCCTCTGCTCTTCTCTATCGTAAGAGCTCAACACTTCAAACAGAAACCGAATAGCTTTAGAATCGGCAGTATACCCATGATCAGGCCTACAACATTCCAGAAGAGTTTTCACATCCCATCCTAAATTGTAGTCCTTGGGACTACCGCAGAACACGGACTCTAATTCTTCGGGCTGAAACACCCGTAGATTTTGTAGTGGGAATACAGACTCGAAGCCTTCCCGTAAAGATTCCATCTGACGAGTTACTCCCTCATGTAGTATCCAATGAGTCATGAGCTTAACGTAAAGATGTAAGTTGTGTATGGTTACATGTGTTGATTTACCATTTTTCATTAAATCAACATTGTGGCCAGGTATTACAAAGTCAATACCTAAATCTTCAACTAAACACCCATCAAATTCTAACTTCTCCACCTAAAATAATCAAACAAATTATAAAATTAACCCAACAGGAAGTTGTGGCCACATTACCTCCTCATTCTTTTCCTCCTCGGTTAGGTCAGTTCTCGATAGAATGTCATCTCTTTGCCTTACAATATTCTGCATTTTGCGAAGAGTTTTATATATATCTGGATTTACATATTTCAAATCTGCTAAAGTTAAACAGTGTTCTTGTCCTAATAACCAGCGGTAGAATGTAAGAGAAAATGGAAGATCAAGCTAAAAAATTTAAATTATTGAACAATATGGAAAAAACTAAGAAACGGTACATAAGGTTCGAAAAAATACATTTCTCCTTGTATTTTGGGGCATATGTCTTGCGCTAAAGTGCCTTTAATTGTTCTATTCAGGCAGTAGTTTACATAATTCGAGATATACTCAGTGGCAGGCAACATCCAATGCTGATTTATAAACTTTTTTCCTAGGAAACATGACGTGAAATTGTCCAACGAGGCCTTCAGGCAGGCAGCCGAATAGGACATCACAAGTAGGAGAAAACAAACCACGTCGCCAGTGGTTGCTACAAGGAATCTGGTCCCACCGACAAAGTAACTCAACGAGATGTAATGCTCATGGTGATTACCACATGTGTTGCTACCTTCGCCTGTTTAAAGTGAACGCTAGAAAATGTTGTGCGCCATATAAATACGTACAGGGAAACGAAAAGACCTATTGTTGATAATGACTAGTCATGATGGATCCATAGTACGCCGAATTTCTCTCACCGATGCAAAATAAAAAATTTCAATACGCAATGCCACATATTGAAGATTTTACACAATCTCTAAAATTATATTTTTGAAGATCGATTTGATGAGAGGGTACCCGCCAAATACCTGTAGCATCGAAAGATATTGGGGAAACAGCTGTTATTACGCTGTTTGAGTTCCCGAGAATGCCGTTTGGGTTACATAATGCTGCTCAAATGTTTCAACTATTTCTCGACCATGTTTTACTGAATTTTTTATACATACATCTATGATGTTTTAGTGACACCAAGTGACAAAGAACAGCAGCATTTAAAAACAATCAGTGAGAGTCAGATAATCATAATTTCTCAAGCCCGTGTTAGCACGCCAGCTACGAAAGTTTTTGGGCACAATAAACTTTTATTGCCAGTTTATACCCAGAGCTGCAGATCTGCAGCAGCCTCTCGAAAAGATATTACAAGGAACGAAGCTAAAAATAAACAACAAACCTGTCAAGTGGACTGATCACACACAAGACGCTTTTAAAGACAAAGAAGGGACTAGCGAATGCAATAATGTAGTACGCGAACAAGTTGAAAATAGATTTGTAGCGATCATATCAAGTTACCATAAAATTTGACTTACCATTCTGGAATCCATGACAGCTTTAGCCATAAACTTTCCCATAAATCTGTACTTGCTCTTAATTCTGGTTATTTGACTGACTTTTGCCCCTCTCGATAAAGGAATGGGGAATAGGCCAACGGGGTTATGAACGTACTCGCTCTCACTCAAACCAGTCGCATTCCACAATTCCAAATTGGTTTTCTGCAGCTCCTTGGAAACCAAAGCGTAAAATTCTAAAGTCGGTCCGAGACCAGTACCCACTTCGTTTTCGTATTGCACTTCCAACAGGGCCTTAGACGTAGCCAAGTCCTGCATTACCTGCTCTGCCTGTTTTAGAATATCATCCCTAGATATTGTACGTTTTCGTCTGTCCAACCTGGGCGTTACCCGCTCTTGGGAATCGCTGGAGCTCAACTCCGGTGACATATCGAGCAACCTTTGTAAGGCACGGTCTCTATCGAAAGAAGTTGCATAGAAGAGAAGTTGGCGAGTTTCGAAGGGGAACAAGAAGGGGCACACCGACGCTATCTGTTGCAACCAGTTCGGCAGATTTCCCGTCATGATGACTAGAGGGTCTTGAAGTTGACGGCTGGCTTTGGCAGCTATTTTGCTGTTTAAAAATTCAGAAATTGGTAGTATCGGTTTGTACTCTATGGCAGGATATAAGGTGCTCCAGTACATGTTGAGTGCATTGAGGATTCGTAGTAAGCATAGAACTTCCAAGGAGGCATCTTGAATAGTAACAGATTCGGGGAGCTGAGTCACCAAAAAGGGCGCTAGAGGAGATTGTACCAGTGGGGTAACTCCTTCTGAAAAGTCATAAACATTATCCAGTTAACAATGTGATACTTTAAGAGAATGAAGATTCCATATATTTTCTGAAGCTGAACATAAAATAATGAAAATAATTACCATTCCACAGGTCGTCACCTTTACGCCTTGATGTACTTTTACTGGAAGAGCCTTTCCCTTTCCGACTTGAGTGACTTGAAGTAATATTGCTACTTCTCCCTGTTGATGTAGGCTCTTCTTTTAACGGTCGATAATAAATTACATGTGTTTGGACCCAAATTCCAGCATTACCTAAAAGAATATTGTTTTTTCATAACTGGGAGTAGAAACCAATTTTTTTGTTGACAGAAATAAAGGATTTTTGAAATACTCCTCTATAGTTGTAACTCATTACCCTCTTACTCTTTGTGTACCTTATTTTTGCTAAAGATTATTATTAAATAAAAACTATTATTATTATTATTATAGTTTTGATAGCTTTCAGTAAAATTTTGCACTTTTGCTGGCATACTTTTTTGATAATGTCAGTAATAAATTTAGCACAGCTGCTACTGTATAGCCTCGGTACCTATCGGTATCTCGGTAACTTCAGTACCTATTTTGCCGTTCTATATATTTTATGAGTTCTATGGTTGCTATCAGTACTGATAGTACTCTGCATTTATATGCCGCAATATACCATAGGTGGGGTAAAAAGTGTGTTATGTACTCATAGCTAGTACAAGTGGTTTGACTTCTAGCTCGTCCACAGCTTGATATACAGAATCGGAAATTGCATCTTCATCCCAGGGAAGGTACGAAGTATAAGGGGCGCGGTAGTATAATAGAAAACTAAATTTTATTTGTATATCCGCCCTATTCTTCTCAAAGTCCTTTTATTGCATTTAAAATGCTGACGTGTATTAATTTATTTGGAAAGAGTAACGAATAAAACACGGCGTGAATAAGATCTTTAAATTTTGAATGTCCATTTAGCGCATCTACAATCTCCGATAACGGCCGATGGTAGGTGAGAGCTAACGAGAGCCGCACAACAATCCTCACAGATTACAGACCTCAATCCGGTCACCTGATGCCAGTGTTGCCAGGTCTCATACTTTTGCATGAGATCTCATGCATTCCGAGGAAATCTCATGCTCTTATATTTTGATTACAAAATCTCATGCTTTTTAATAGACACAAAAAGAAATAATAAAATTATTAAAATTACTCTTTGAAATCTACCAAAACAAAGTCCTAACGAGAAATAAAGGCAAAATCTAGGGCAAAATTGAATAGATAGAGGTAGGTATCTACAATATTTGGGTACTTGAAATGTCCTTTATTGTAGACTGCTCTCTTAATAATTAGCAATGAATACATAAACGGGTATGACAGTCGACGGATATGCGGTGTGTGTGCTGTATTCACGCTGTATTGCAGTGATTCTTAACTCTATTCCGTAAGGGTACCTACATTTTCTGGAAACAACAGATTTTACGACCCGTGAGTCACCCTGCGTCACGTCAACTGCGCCTCAACGTTCGCCCGGCCCAACAATAAAATAAATTAGAAAGGTTACGTGGTTAATAACTTTTAAGGAAGTACCTATAACTACCTACTTACAATGTAATATTATGATAAAATAGCAGAACATACTGCTTTTTAATGAAATAAAAATGGCATTACGAAAGTAATTAAAAATTAAGCTGCGTCAAGAGGTGTTTTTTGATAAATTAAGCCATCTCATGCTTTTTTCTCCAAACCTCATGCTATTTTGAAATTATTCTCATGCACTGAATTTTTCCCACCTGGCAACACTGCCTTATGCGAACAGTGGGAGCACTCTGTGGTGGAAGTATGCGTGTAGCATGACACAAATACACGCAAGCCGCAAAACACAATGTACCATCAAGAAGAAGAATTTATTTACTTACCTAAAGGAGTTTCGTTATCCGTATCTGTCTCACTCTGATCGTTACCATTATTACTAAATTGTCTCACAGCCTGGTAAACAGTCATGTTATAAGGGAGCACATTATTACCTATAAGAAACTGTAACTTGTGCCTGGTTCCAGTTTGTGATATCACAACTCCAGCTAAAGTATCGTCTATATCGTCATCAGAGTCGCCGTCGTCGCTATCAGCGCTGTCCTTATCTCTAAGTCTACCGTACCCTCTAACTACCAAGTAGCGCTCTATTGCCTGTACAAGGGCCAACGGATCTATCTTAACTGTACCTCCTTTCCACTGCTTTAAGTTGGTACAGTCCGGATGTCTTTGAAGGTTGCACTAAAATCATAAACACAATTAGATTATGAAAGAATGTATCGATGTTTGAGGTCCCTCTACCTTCAGTTGGTGGGTATTGAAAAATTTTAGAGCACTAGTCCCACCCCGTCCAGCACCTGAACTAGCGGGAAGGTCATGAACTTTAACCGGAAACTGTTCCAGTTGTGAAACACAGCCATTCAGTTTGGCCACAAGGGCGTTCATCCATGTCGAATTTAATTCTCCGATACCAGTCACGTCGGATTCTAGAGGACACCCTGCGAATACGTTTAGTAAAATTCTGAGCCTCTGATCTCTGTCGTAAGGCCCATTTAGATCCGCTAAAAAGGATAGCAACGCCTTGATAAGACCCGAATAATTCACTTCAAATGGAGATATATCTGATTCCATAAGTATTTCCCTAAGTTCTAATAAAGCTTCACCGCATTTAGTCGTAGAGAGTTTATCAATGGCTAGTTTGAGACGAATGATCACACTAGTTGCTGGATGGGAGTCGTCCTCACTACCAGAGTATGACTCGATAAATTTAGAAGCCTGAAAATATTATAAAGAAAAAGGAAATAAAAGAAAATAAAGATTTTATATTAGGAAATATACGAAAAATATGAAAGTAATCTGTTACCTGTTCCCTTATCCAAGTCCTGGTCTTTTCACGGTTTCCAGCTGTAATATTTGAATTTGAAGCGGACTTTGATAAATTATTTAAAGAATCTTTACTATAGTTACGATCGTGAGAGGAATTCATGCTTCTACCCCATCTAGCAGGATTGAGGCTTTGTAGAAAACTTGTTTTGGAACTGGAACCAGAATATCTCGGTCGAGAGGGATTGCTGAAAAAATATTTACAAATAGAAAATTTTAATAAACTACAATGTCGCACAAAATGAACGCAAACGTAGTGGATATTCACGTTTCATTCAGGTTGTTCTCATGAAGTAAACTTTTATTTATTTTTCTTCAATTATTTTTAGTGATTTTTTGACATACAGGGTGAGTCAGCCATAATGTCATTACTTTTAACCACGTATTCGGGAGGCCCAATAAAGGCAGAAAATCTAAAAAACAATTTTCTTACTCGACCTTTAAAAAAATAAACAAATCACCCTACAAAAATCAGTAACACAACGATCCTGGTGCGCTACGAACTTTTACGACAATCAAATGCCGGATTAAACATGGATGCCACATCATGTTTAATTACATAATATCGTCAAATTTACCCCCATTTAGCACTCTGCATTTCCCACATTTCTTTCCCCCCAAATTTGTAGATCACGCCACACATTTGGAGGGGGGATAGAGAGTACTGCAGTAAGCAGTAGTTTGTTTATTTCGGTCTCGCGTATTCATCATAAATTCACAATGCATAATTGGTTATACGGAGAAAGTTAAGAAATGCGACGGACCCAAATTTTATTAATAAAGTGCTATGGACGGATGAGTGCAGTTTTACTCGAACTGGCATTTTAAACAGGTTAGTACCATACTACTTAAAAAACAATAAATTTCTAGGCTAGATGTACGTAACTACAAACTGAATAATTAATTGTAGTTACGAGTAATACTAAAAATTGATATTTACTTGTAAAATGTAGTGAAAACGTAATATCAAAATTATTAAACTGTAATAACTTATCAGTTATTTATTATCTACATTTGTTTTTATTAACAAATAAGTCAATATTTAAGGAAAATTCATTCATGTATCTAGATTTAAAAACATAGTTTTACTCCTTGTCGTTAAATAACAGTACAAAAACTAGGTTACTGACCTAATAATACGGTAGGTCAAGATTCACTCTCAATAACTCTTTTGAGCATCAGATCAGAGGCGTGCCATTTCGGTCTTGGACAGTTTTGTGTCGACAGCACGATGGTTTTTTATTACTTAGTATTTAAACACGAAACACTTCAGCTTCTCTTAATAATTTAACCATTGGGTATAGGTTTTTATGTAATGTACGTAAATGGTTTATTACTCGGTTTATTATTAGACACGTTGGAGCTTTGTTGCAGTCATAACAGCTACATTTGCTCAGAGAAAAATCGACACGCGAGTGTACGGGTATCGTTTGATTGGGCCGTATTTTCTACGGCAAAACCTGAGTGGACCGCGTTACTTGCAATTTTTAATAGAATTATTTATTTATTTATTTGATTTTATTGGATATTAACATTTTAAATTATTATTGGCTGAAGTTGAACTGAGCAAGAAAAAATGACATTGTGAAATAGTCAGTACATCCGTTTATTTGTGATGTCTAAAACCTAGACAACCTATTTCAACTTGGCAACATTGCATCAGGTCGACATCGAGTTGAACTGTGAGCTGTAAACGACCAAGGCTGTGAGCGGTCAGTGACAGTCTGAAAATGGGGTTTAAATAATGATTTGAAAATATTTTTTTCGGCGTAAATATGCATTTAGATTTTTTTTAAATCGCGTATTAGCATTATACTCATTATTCCCTCTCTCCTCTTAAAATTAATGACATTATGACTGACACCCTGTACAGTGCGGGGATAACAAACAGGTCAATTTTTATTTTCTAAATAACCTCCTTTTAAGTTATCAACATTTATTTGGTACTTTTGATTTTCCCGGAAATAACGTCACTTCTCTTTTTTTTAAATGGAACACTAATATTTCCGTTACAAAGATATTGAATCTAAGGTAAATTCCGAGTCGGATGACATGGCACAATACCTGTCAAACTTTGACAGATCGTTCAAAAACGAAGAAAAACCTCTCGTTAGACTGAATAAAATATTTAACAATAATAATAATTTAATAGAGTAATAGTTCGAAATGTGCTTTATAAACCTCCTGACAATAATAAAATCACTCTTCACGCACGATAAAGTTTTACATAAATCTTACCTTGGTGTTGAGTTACCCAGCGAAGCTGCTTTAGTAAACAAATCTTGCATTAATGATGGTGACAGAGGAAGATCCTCATGCCGTGTTTTTGACCTACTAGTGCCACTTGCTCGTTTCGTTACCCTCTTTCTCTTGAGAACATCACTGAGGCGGACATGGGAAGGACTAGGCGAACGGGTATCCGAGTCCTGAAGACGTTGGGTATAAGGTGTAGAGGAATACATTGTGGAAGATACCGGCGTACTGCCTAGGGAAGCAGAACCATTTGCCGTCTGTAAACTCGTACTGCTGGATGGTTGAGAGGTTCCCGGCTGAGACTCGTTTAAAGTAGAAGAAAATGAAGTCGAACTGCAACTAGATTTAGGAGGACTTACTCCCAGAGGAACCTTGAAAATAAAAAATATGTATTGAAAAATAAGGGCCACTTTTTTCATTTACGAATAGATGTCGATGCAATTTTCTAATTAAGTTTAGGGGCATTCCACGCCAACTCAACAGTCGATCCCACATCACCCTCTCAGATCTGGCTCAAAATTGGTACATCGATTGGTACTATTGGAAAACGTATGTTCCCAAATTTTCAGCCCCTAAGACCGCTTCTTGTCACCAGGGGCCCATAGTGAAGTTTTCGACCATCATTTCACCCCCAGAGGTTTAAAATCGGTTTTTCGTGTACCGACGCGGCATTTTGGTCTAAAAAAATTATCAAAAATGCATTGAAGATGCCAAATTTCCCGGAGAACACGATGCCGCTATCCGTTTTCCGATATCTAGCAAGGGGAGTCCGAAAACGCGAAAAACCGCACTTTAAGAAAAAATCTGATATCTCAAATACGGTCGTTTCAAACTGGCTGAAAATTTACCAAAAGACTCTTAGATTATTGCTCTTCGAATGTTCATACGGCGTGGTGATCATTATATGTAAAAAAAAAGTTACACGCGTTTTACAGGTTTTATATGGGATTTTCTATAATTTTTTATTATACCGCTCCACTGGCCCTATCCAGCTGGGTAATAATTGGATTTTTCTCTCACCAAAGCGTCTCTTTTGTCCCCTGTCGTTTACAAACACAGAAATTTCTCTTCAGCCAGTATTAGAGAAAACATTATTTAGATAGAATGCTGATTCATGTATAAGGACGTGTAAAATAGTGAAAATAATATCGAGATGTATAGTGTCAACAATGATTGTAATGTGGGTTTTCTTATTTCTTACTGCGATTTTCATTCGTTATATTATATTCATATTTTTTACAAATAATAGAAGTAAGCTGAAGAAAATAAATTTGCTCAAAAATCATAAAATGACGAAAAATTGTGAAATAAATCATTGAATAAATAAATGTTTTCTCTAATACTGGCTGGAGAGAGAAATTTCTGTGTTTGTAAAGACAGGGGGACAAAAGAGACGCTTGGTGAGGGAAAAAAATCCAATTATTACTCAACTGGATAGGGCTAGTGGAGCGGTTATAATGGAAAAATTACAGAAAATCCCATATAAAACCCGTAAAATGCGTGTAACTTTTTATTTACATATAATGATCACCACGCGCGTATGAACATTCGAAAGAGCTATAATCGAAGAGCCGTTTGGTAAATTTTCAGCCAGTTTGAAAAGATCGTATTTGAGATATCAGATGTTTTATCAAAGCGCGTTTTCCGGGCTACCCTTGCTAGATATCGGAAAACGGATGGTGGCATCGTGTTCTACGGGAAATTTGGCATCTCCTATGTATTTTTGATCATTTTTTTAGACCAACATGCCGCGTCAGTACACGAAAAACCGATTTCAGACCCCTGGAGGTGAAATGATGGCCCCTGATGACAGGAAGCGGTCTTAGGGGCTGAAAATTTGGGAATATCATTTTTTCGATAGTACTAATCGATGTACCAATTTTGAACCAGATCTGACAGGGTGATGTGGGATCGACTGCTGAGTTGGCGTGGAATGCCCCTTTATCCAATACCAACAGTAGGAACTGAAATCAGTATATGGACAGACCCAGAGACACCGATAGCGGGTCTGTCCCCACAGAGCCTAGCCCGAGAACAACCAGGGCAGGTAAAAGAATCCCGGCTAATGCTAGAGATGTGCATTTTAACTCTGTTTCCCGGAAAATCACCATGTATCAAAAAGACAGATTAATCTTAGAAAAGTTGTATGCTTACCTCAGGATCGGCTAGTCGGTTTATCTGATGCAACACACCTTCTCTTCTAAAATGAACACCAAATTCCTCAGGTAACTTAGTCATGAGGATTTCTGCCATTTGTAAAGCACCCACCACAATCCTTAAATCACTAGATGCCATCATACCGGCGATATGACTGCTAACGATTTGATTTTTTAACACGTCTTTTAATAGTTCCGGACTCGCGTAATACACCATTCTTAACAGTGCCTTTAAACACTTACACCTTACCGCCGGTCCCGCACTCGATGAATATACCTCGTACAGAACCGAGAACAGAGATCTTATAAAAGCCGCTGCTAAACCTCTCTCTTCTCTCAGGCACGCTACACGAGCATCTCGGCTCGCCGACAAAGGCCTGCTTGAAGTTTGGGAAGGCTCTGCGGGACTAGACTGAACACTTGTTGGTGTGAATCTACGTTGAACAGGTCTCGATGTCCCAGTATCCTCATTTATTTGCTGCATAGAATGGAAGTCTATAGTATAAATTCTTCCTAAAGTGTTGAGACTCACTTCATCGTCACCATTTAAATGGGCTGCTTCGATAATGCGACAATCCACAGCACCGTAAGGGTGCCAGAGACCACGGTCATCTCTCCATTGCCAAACCGGTTGATCTTTGGCAATGCTAGAGGGTCTCTCTAATAAAGCATCAACTGCAAATATTCCATCAGTTGGCAGCTTTGGCATTAGTTCACCGATAAGCGCTGTAATTTCAAACTGTTCCTGAGGTTGTCTAAAAATAAAAACGTAAGTCAACTGTTTGATATTGCGCATATAGAGGTACCCCGTAAAGTATGTTACAAACTTAGAGGAAAAGTATAATTAAAAAAATTTTTGAATTTCAAAATTTTAACCTAAAAGTGTAATTTTAGATTTTTTGCAATAACGGAATTCAGATAAGATTTTGCATAAAAATACAGTAAAACTTTGCCGTTCGCAGAGAATAGGTTCCAGAAGAGAGGTTAAGTTATATTTATGTATATCGATTCAAAAACAAAATCAAAGATTCTACATTTTTGTTTACTGTATTTTTCTTTTTACAGATGAATCCACGGCAGAAGATTTGCATTTTGAGGTTATAACTTTCCAATTTTGAATGGTATTAAAAATTGAAACAAACATATAGAGAATTTGATACATTTTTTTTTTAGCTAGGTCGCATGGTAAATTTGGGACTAAATTCAAAACAATTTTAGTTTTTAAGTTGAAATTGCTGTCCCAACTATCTATGTAGAATTGCCAACCATGTATTTTAAAAACTTCTTGTGATCATCATTTGTCTAGGGAACTGCTTTCGACCCTATTATCATTGACAAGCAATAATTTTGTAGTTGCAAACAACTACTCTGTGGGTCAATTCCCCAACAATCATTGAATTACACCTGAAAAACCTATAGCAACAGTTAGTCATTTGTCGATGGCCCACCAGACATATACCGGTTTCGAGTTTATTACCTCCCATCAGTGTGTCACAGGTGAGGTGACTGACAAACAGCGTTAGCTGTTTGAACTTTCTCTAATCCGCCAGTAGGGATCATAAGTAACGCGCAGTAGCAGAGCTACCTCTAGCGGACATCTGCTACTTTGCTATAGGTTTTTCAGGTGTAATTTAATGATGGTCGGAGCATTAGCCCGCAGAGTAGTTGTTTCCTGGAATTCCGTATTTGCAACATATTAGGTCTGTTCCAACAGCCGTCGAGAACTGATTCAGAACCGTGAGAAATGTTTGACCAACACCGTGTTACGATGCATTCACCGAGAGTACATTAACAACTGAAGTAACTAGTTCTTGACGGTTCAGAATCGATTCTTGCTGTGTTGGAACAAACCTATTGTTATCGTCGTTTTGCGATAGAGGTCGCTACCTTTCAATCGTTTCTACGGTGACGTAGAATGCTTCTCGTCTGTGGCATTTCAGTTTGACATGGAGTAGTAAATGGGCGCTAGAAGCAATAAGCTCAAAACCGGTATATGTCTGGTGGGCCGCCGACGAATGAGTTTAACTGTTACTATACGTTTTTCAAGTGTAATTCAATGCTGGTAGGGGCATTAGCCCGCAAAGTAGTTGTTTCCTGGAATTTTGTGTTTGCAACGTTATCGTCGTTTTGCGATAGAGGTCGCGGGATGGTTTCTACAGCGAAGTAGAACACGTTTTATCTGTAGCCTTTCAGTTCGTCATGGAGTAGCAAATGGCCACTAGAGGTACCTCTGGTACTGCACGTTAATTTTGTAGTTTATTATCCGTTTCTAATTATGTAAAACGGCAAATTTATGACCACGGTAAATTTGTTACCGCGAACGACAAAGCAAATACTCGCGAACAGCAAAGAAAGGTCATCATTTAATGATTGTAACATTAACTGTAAATGGGCCCTTCTGTTCATAAATTCATAAATAAAAAATTGTCTGCGTCGGACCAGACGGTGGAAGTTATACTTCTTTGGCCATTCTCATACACCCACTCGTATGTACAAAAAAAAAAAAAATCTTAAAAAAAAAATTCTTAATAAAAAACACTCGTACGTACAAAAAAAAATTCTTCAAAAAAAACGTACGTAAAAAAAAAATCTTAAAAAAAAAATTCTTAAAAAAAAATATATATATATTTATATATATATATTATTATTATTATTATATTAGTTCTTACAAATTTGTTCTTAAAAATTTGTTCTTCCTTTTGAGCGTGACGCGGTTTCTCGACCAACATCCCATCCCAATGTGTCTAACGGGCGCAAAGAAGTATAACTTCAAAAATTGTATGCAATTATATACACAGTAGACTTAAACTTCATAAGTTACTGCACCTGTACTGCACTTTCAACATTAATATACGCTTCAACTGCAGTGAATTTATCTACAGAACGATAACGTCTGAAACAGTTGAAGCGACCTCATCTATATTAATTTCAAATCTTACCTCGGTATCAGCTCTACATCATCTTGATTAACCTCGACCGAACCCGTCAACAAGTACAGAAGAGTCTCAGCGATATTCTGCTTGAGGAGGGTCAAAGCTAGATCTGGACAATTAGCGCACATGACGGACAACATTCTCAGAACAGTTATAAAGGTTCCCGTGCTGATAATGGGGGGAGTTACGACCAGCAGCTGTTGCAAGTTCGTTAGTAGCTCGGTACTCGCAATTTCCTGCAGGCGTGTCGGTTCCAACTGAAAACTGTCAACCAGTCGAGAAAATGCCAAACATACGCTTTCCACACATTTCTTATCTTGCTGGGTAAGCCTAGATGCGAGCAGAGGCAATGATTCCTGTACATATTGGAACTCTTCTAACGTTAAATTGAGGCAACAGTTTGCCGTTATCGACAGTGCGTTACGTTGGGCATTTATCGAGAAGAAGTCCAAGTAAGTCAGACAAGCCGACACACCACGCTGAAAGAAAAGAACGGTGCAATTGTAACCAATTGTGAATGAAAAAATTTAATGAGAAGACATCATTTGAGTTTTAAAAAAATAAAGTAATTTCTATTTTTTAATTGCAAACAACTTTGGAAAATTATATTTTATAAAATTTCTGCGATGTCATTATTTTGACAAAAATTGCCAACACACACAGTGTATAACAAACTATCAGAATTTTTTTTAAAAAAAAAAAAAAAAAAAAAAAAAATGAAATCCTGCATGTAGTCACAACATATTAAAACTTGTCAAAAATTCAATTAGATTGGTTAATATTAACCAAAGTTTAAGTAGATCTCAAAAATTTCACTTACTGCTTGAAGAATAGCCTTCGAGTGTCTTCTGGACAGCATGTCTAAAGCTGTCAGTGACTGTTCCGCAACATCCATACACTGGATCACCTGCAGCTTTTCTAGAAATACAGGTACCGCATCGACGACCACTGCTGATGATCTTGGTAGAGCTTCCATCATATACGTTAAAGCTCGACATGCATGGTTCATCTGTAAAAATTGTAACAATTTTTTTAGTTGAAGATACTACTAGATGCTACTATTACAATATTGCTGTATTCTTTCATCATCAGTGTTAGATTTAGATTAATAATACAGATATGAATTATAGACAGTTACAACGGTACTTACGATGTCAAAGTTATGCTCCATTCCCAATAAAGTAATTAGAGCCGGTACCACTTGCTTGACGGGAAATCCTGTTAAAATCTCCTCATTTCCCATAACTAAAACTTGACACATCTCAATAACTGCCTGTAGTTGTTGTCCTTCGTCGCCAGTGGCCTGTAGACCAGGAATGAGAGCTTGAGCTCTTGCTACAGCTGTAAGTAAACATTGTTCAACAAATTGTCATTTGAACAAACTTATGATTTTATATGGTCAAACTGGGCCAACATGTATTTCCTGCATTATCAATGTGTGATGTAACATTTAAAAACTGCATTAACAAAGATAAAGATTAGAACAGAAGTAACAGTATTAGCGAATGAAGACACTACAGTTTTCAATCGATGAAATTCATGGATGTCAAATTTCAGCAAAATTCATCTAATTACTTTTCTTTTGCTTATGAGACTATTTCAATACTTGATGATAAAAACGCTCAGTATATAGTCACATAATATCAGGAAACAGGAAATTTAATGTCTCGAAATATTTGAAAAAAATACCAAGTTAATACAGATTTTTCTCATTTTTTTAATAACTTCAAAATGAGATATGTGATGTAAATGAAACAGATTGGCACACATCTATAAATTTGTATCTACAAAAACTGATCCATTATTGGAAATACATTTTTCTCAGAAAATACCCAAACTGATTAAAAAAGTACTATACTCGCGACAAGAATTCAGACGACTTACGTCATACGAACAAATGAATAATTTATTATATTTTCATAAAAATATTTAAGATACTGCAACTGATAGTAATAAAACTATATACTACACTAAAAGTTTGCATTATACAGATTTAGAAAGTGAGGATCTTGATGGTGAATTGTGTTTTGCCGCTTGCGTGTATTTGTGTCATGCTACACGCATACTTCCACCACAGCGTGTTCGCATCAGGCAGTGTTGCCAGGTGGGAAAAATTCAGTGCATGAGAATAATTTCAAAGAAGCATGAGGTTTGGAGAAAAAAGCATGAGATGGCTTAATTTATCAAAAAACACCTCTTGACACAGCTTAATTTTTAATTACTTTTGTAATGCCATTTTTATTTCATTAAAAAGCATTATGTTCTGCTATTTTATCATAATATTACATTGTAAGTAGGTACTTACAGGTACTTACTTAAAAGTTATTAACCACGTAACCTTTCTAATTTATTTTATTGTTAGGCCGGGCGAACGTTGAGGCGCAGTTGACGTGACGCAGGGTGACTCACGGGTCGTAAAATCTGTTGTTTCTAGAAAATGTAGGTACCCTTACGGAATAGAGTTAAGAATCACTGCAATACAGCGTGAATACAGCACACACACCGCATATCCGTCGACTGTCATACCCGTTTATGTATTCATTGCTAATTATTAAGAGAGCAGTCTACAATAAAGGACATTTCAAGTACCCAAATATTGTAGATACCTACCTCTATCTATTCAATTTTGCCCTCGATTTTGCCTTTATTTCTCGTTAGGTCTTTGTTTTGGTAGATTTCAAAGAGTAATTTTAATAATTTTATTATTTCTTTTTGTGTCTATTAAAAAGCACGAGATTTTGTAATCAAAATATGAGAGCATGAGATTTCCTCGGAATGCATGAGATCTCATGCAAAAGCATGAGACCTGGCAACACTGGCATCAGTTGACCGGACAGTTAGATTTGCAATGGCAAATTGGCGTTGGCGATACGGAACCGATTACCGTAGTAGTGGGGAATGCTAGACCAATGCACGTCGCCGCGCCTCTTATACTTCGTACCTTCCCTGGGATGAAGCGGCAATTTCTACTTTATCTGTAAAGGTCCGTAATTTCCGAATCTGTATATTGCACTAAATGGCAAAAAATGATTGTTTTTAATTGAAAATTACGTTGACAATAAAAACAAAATGTGTAACGTCAGTCCTACCGTAAGACGTCTGAAAGTACTCGTATACCTTTATGCTGTATTTATAAATTCTAAAAGCTTAAAAATTAATTAGATCACTATTACAAACAGTAACTTAAAATGGGATTTGTAATGTAATTAATCAAATTAAAATCATAAATTTTTCAATGGAAACACTTAAAAATACTGTTCGTTATTCTATGAAACAATTGCTAACAACACTTTGACTAATAAATTGCTCAATTGGAAAAAACTATAGTATGCTATCAAAATTTTTCCCGATTACAATACTTTGGCTTAGTTTCAAGTAAAAATTTCCCTATTGTAAAAAAACTTGATTTTCAACAGATTTCATATAAAAAATACAGGGTGTTTGATTTTGTTGGAGTTGTTAGTAATTCGGTTGTTTTATATTTAACAAACTTTTCAGTAAGTCGATGAACCATTTTCTCAAAATCAGTAAACTCTGTATATTCAATGTTTTTAAATGGGTCATGTGGTTTAGTAAAATAATTAGAAAAATACCTATTTAATTTTAAATCTAAATATTTTAAGCTAAATTTTATTATTTTGAATAGTAATGTAATTGCAATTAATTTCAACAAAATCAAAAAAATATATTGATTATAAAATCATCCTGTTTGGTAAACTGCATAACATGATTGTAATGTAATATTACGATAATATGTGATTCATTTCAAGATATTCTATTAATAATGATGTGCTATTACTCACAGTTATTTGTCCCCATACTCCTATGCAACAAATGTTGCATTCTCGGTCCTAGAGCTCCGAAAAGATGCGGCGGTAGCCCCCTAGCTTCTAGCAGAGCTTGCAGTCGTCCTACTTCACTATCATCACTCTCTGAATCTGCACCAGGTCCAGAAGGGCCTCCACTAGCTGGTAAAGCTTGTGTAGCTTCTTGAGGGGAAGGCGGTTCTTCGGATGCTGAAAGTATTGTTCCAAGCTCATAATATAATTCGTCTATCGATGAAAGTAGGTTAAAAAAGTTCAAAGCATCCATTTCTACAGGTCTTTGACATTAACATTTGTCAATTTGGAAAATAAATGACAGTAACTGAATCAACTTTTGTTGTTCAATGGCAACTTGGACCAATAGTTGATCTAAATGTTAACTTTCACAACATATTAATGTTTACCAAAAATTTCAACACACTGATTTAACAAACTACCAATAACATTTAACATCCCCAGTGAAATTATTATTTTAAATTAAGTGTGAGCTTACTTCGCTTACCTAAAATATCCATACTGAATGCTAATTGCTTCAATATTGTTCTTTGTATTTGAGAAGTAATAACAAATGCAATTATGAAAAATAATTAAATGATAAACTCATTTTAAGTAATTACATCATGTTCTCTGTATTTGTCAAATAAATACTTACAGAACATTAACTATACAATTATTCTTTCAATCTAATTGTAATTAAAATGAATTATATTTTAATATTGTCAATTTGAACAATAGATAAAAATATAATTCATTATATCAACACTTCTCACAAATTTAATCAACACACTACCCTGACAAACTACCAACAAGTAACAAGTTGAAATGCATACCTTTTATATGTATTTTCTAAAATATGAATTAAATTTTTGACCCCAAATGGGATTTTACATTCAGGGTAAATTTACCTGGATGACCCAAAATATCATTACTGATTGCTTTAATATTATTCCTTGTATTCATAAAGTAATATTAAAGCAATTAGGAAAAATAATCCAGTGATAAACCCATTTTAAGTACATCATTATTCTCTGTATTTGTCAAGTAAATACCTGTACAAAATAAATGTAATTGAAATTATATTTAATTTTTATTAATACTGCCAATTTGCAAGTTTTATAAATATTTCTATATAAGATGTAAATTTTGTGTGAACATATATATTTTGAAAATACTTTGGACTGTATAGGTATTGAATAATAAATATACAGTAATTACTCAATGGTATAGGGAACTTCAAAATGGTATGTTTTTGAGAGCGGGTTAGGGTTGGTTTTGTCATAGATGGAGCAAATCTGAGTCCTGGACTCTTTTTAAAAAAAAAATAACAATGGCAAAAACCGTATTTCTCTATCTCTTGCAGACAGTTTTCAACATTTACGATGTACTAGACCAGGAGTCCCCTTTAATAATTTTCGAATAGATATTGATTTACCTAAACCTGTTTGTTCAACAAAATATGATGGGAATTTGAGTTTTTTATTAATCCTAAGATCTTTTTGAATATAATTGCGCACAACTGTCTACACGAGTCACTATATTATAGATTTTGACGTTTATAGGTTGTTAGGATCTAAGGGACATTGTGATTTACTCTCAGATCTAAGAATCTGTGCCACAAAAAATGAGACCATTTGTTATATAAACTAGTGCTGGCAAAAACCGGAAAAAAGTGAAACCGATTAACCGGGTTCCGTAAAAACCGATTTCAGATAAAACCGGTTATCCGAATAGTGGTAAACCGAATAACCGGTTATTCCAATATTTGGTAAACCGAATAACCGGTTATTCCAATAATTGGTTAACCGAATAACCTATTAGATTGACAGATGGGGTAAACATTTTTTTATGAAGATTTGGCTACTTAAGTAATTTGATACACTTTTCACTGAAAATATTTTCAACGCTATACGACTTCCTGTTATACCAGAAGTAGGTACCAACTTTTTTATTTTAAATGAAACGTCCTGTAATTTCCGCATTTTTGAATTCTATAGTAAACTTTAGCGTTACTTTATAATTATATAACATTTCTCATTTGCATATACTCGTATTGTCAAATATATCATAGCTAACTTTAAAAATTCATATTTCAGAAACAGTGAAAGTGGGAATCTTTATTTTTAGGTCAAGCACGTTTGAATTTCCTCAAGTTTGTCAATTAATTTTTTCATAGAAAGCAAACACCGAATAATCGATTATTCGGATGTTTGGTTCGAATGAACAGATTTACACTCAGATTATGGAATAATTGGTTATTTGAAGAATCGAATAACCGATTTTCCGGTTTTGTAAAAATCCGAATTGTCCGAAACCGATTAACCAAACTATCCGAAAAACCGATTTCAGTTGTCAGCACTAAAATCGGTTATTTGAAAAATCGAATAACCGGTTTTCAGGTTTTGTAAAAAACCGAATTATCCGAAACCGGTTAACCAAACTATCCAAAAAACCGATTTCGGTTGCCAGCACTAATTTAAACTATTACAATAGGGCAGTACAAATAATGCAAGTAATAAATAACGGTCTAACGGTATAATAATACACAGTTCTATTTTGATCTTTGCTTAAATTGGAAAATGGTTCAAAACTGTGCAAATATATGGCTCTAAGACTTATTAGAAAATACTAGGGTCTTTCCTATAACATTTTTTTATCTACTGAACTTCAAACTTGGTATGTAATCGTAACTCCTGGTTAATATTTTGATGTAAATAATTTGTTTCAACTAAAGCCAGCGGTGTAGACCAATGGCGAAATGTATTTTTTCAATACAAATATTAGTTTTATTCTCTTTACTGAAAAAAAGTGTTCTTGAAGAAATTCACTAAGCAGCTTTGTTTTACAGATAGTTTGGTTTTTCCTAATCAAGGTTATCCTATGAAATTTTAAATAAAAACAGAGGTTTGTAAATAACTTAATTTAAATGGTGTTCAAAGTGATATGCATTTTTGGTAATGCAACGATAGCATCAATTTCTTAGAAATGTCTTTCTGACTTAGGTAGTCATTATTTAATTAACCCCAAGATATTTTGCAAACACGGAATTCCAGGAAACAACTACTCTGCGGGCTAATGCCCCGACCAGCATTGAATTATACCTGGAAAACCTATAGCAACAGCTAGGGTCATTCGTTAGAAGCCCACCAGGCATATACCGGTTTCAAGCTTATTAGCTCTCATCAGTATGCCATAGGTAAGGTATTCGACGAATAATCCTAGCTGTTTAGTCTGTCTAACCCGACAGAAGGGACCAGGAGTACGCGGTGTAGAACTAACTACATCTATCGGCCATTCGCTACTCCATGCCGGACTGAAAATGTCACAGACACGAAGCGTTCTACACGCAGTAGACACCATTGAAAGCTGTCGACCTTTATCGCGATCGGCGAAAAACGATATTTTGCAAACACGGAATTCCAGGAAACAACTACTCTGCGGGCTAATGCTAATGCTAAGGATTATTCGTCGAATACCTTACCTATGGCATACTGATGAGAGCTAATAAGCTCGAAACCGGTATATGCCTGGTGGGCTTCTGACGAATGACCCTAGCTGTTGCTATAGGTTTTCCAGGTGTAATTCAATGCTGGTCGGGGCATTAGCCCGCAGAGTAGTTGTTTCCTGGAATTCCGTGTTTGCAAAATATCGTTTCTCGCCGATCGCGATAAAGGTCGACAGCTTTCAATAGTGTCTACTGCGTGTAGAACGCTTCGTGTCTGTGACATTTTCAGTCCGGCATGGAGTAGCGAATGGCCGATAGATGTAGTTAGTTCTACACCGCGTAACCCCAAGATCTTCGAATACGATGCAGGTAACAGATTTTCTCTATTACACACCGGAGCTGCATACACTTTTCCTTTAAAAAGCCCCAAAAAAAATTTTGTGGATTGAGATCTGGTGATCGAGCTGGCCAAGCAAAAGGGCCACTTCTACCAATCAGTCATTCACCATCGGTCTTATTTAACCAACTTATAATTTCAACATGCCTACTTAAAACTATAACCTGTAATATCTTTGTAATCCAATAAGATAACGCTAATTAGAAAAAGTCAAAATATCTGAAAAACAAAGCTTCTTAGTGAATTTACTCAAGAGCACTTTTTATCAGAAAATAGAATAAAATTTTATTATAGTACAAATTTTTCTGATTCAAACACCTCATTGCCAATTTACTATCAACTAATTCTTGTTTGTGAATACATTTTCTTTTAATATTATGCTATTCACATTTGAAGGGGAATTAGCACTATTTAAATTATTATCCTATTTGTTTTAATAGATGGATTAATAAATACATACCAGAAAGCCCATTATTGGGTATTTCGGGTTGATCGGCGGCCATGGCTGCGGCAGCGTGAGTGGCAGGAGCCGAGAGGAGGGCTGGTGCTGCTGAACCAACCTTTTGCTGCCTTGCTGCTCTTCTCGAGCTGCTGCCGCTGCCACTTGCGCCACTTGAGCTTGCACAGGAACCCGTTGTTGTGTTGTGCCCTGGAACGTTTAAATAATTGTTCAGAAGCAGCAATAAATATTGGTATTAAAAAATTATGTAAAGTAAATAGCCTATACCTTTTCTAGATAAATTTCAAATTTTGCTAGCCTATTAATTTCATTTCCAATATAGTTTGATAATAGGGTCATTTGGTCAAATCTAAAATTATATCATTTGTCTAACTTTTATGATGTAAGGTCAACTCAGAAAATTTGAAGTTGATCTGATAAGTAGTTTTTGAAATATACGAGGTCAAATTGGAATTAATTGGATCGCGAGGCATGACATCATTGCCTCCTACAGTTTCTTGATACTCGCCATCTAACTATTAAAATTCACTATGTGCTATTTAAATGTAATATATCAAAGGTAGATTTAATTATGGTAATAAACTAATTTAATACAAATCACCAATTTGTAGAGACGGCAAAAGACCGGGGGGACCTTTTGATTTTGAGTGTTTAAATCCAAACCCTCTTTTTAACTGCTTTTCTGTTTTGTATAAAAAAGGGTTAGTTGAGACATTAAATTTGATACCGACACTTTTTGATTTTCCTCAAAACCTTTCTACTTTGAGGCTATAAAATGGTGCAAAATTTAAATTATTGGAAAGACCGGGTCTATATGAAAAGACCAGATCCATCTCCAGGGTTTCAACCCTTGGCACAACTCTTACCAATTTGTAAGTGCTGCTATGAGAGGTATAGAAATGTAACAGTAAATTCTAAAACAAAATCGTTCTTAAGTAACTAAAAAATATATTTATTATGTTACAAAAATAATGATAAAATGGATTGTTTTGTACATAATATGTATATTATACCTATTAGCCAGAATTTTTAATTTTAGTTTATTTGAAGTTTGGTTTGGTGTAAACAAACCTTCAAATTTATTCTTTCGACTTAAAATATTTAAAATTTTATATGAAAGTATAAAATATATAAAAAATTATTGTATTTAAGATCTTCACAAAAAAGCTATGGTGCTTATGTTCAAAATAAAAGAGAAATTTGCAAGTGTCTTCTACCTAAAAGAAAACCCCAATTTCAGACAATAACTAAAAAAATATGATTCTTAGTTTATAGATTTTATTATTCAAATTTAAATTACACATTCATTTCAGTAGTTTTTTTAGAATTTAGTAGTTCTCGATATTAAGACTAATAAGGTACTTACTTAATATGTCAGTATGTTGTTAAGTTTTAAAGGTAAGTAGGTATATATACCTAAGAATTTAACTTTAAAAACAAGAATAATTTCTACATAAGTATACGAGTAAAGTAGACTTTCAATTATTCGGCTTAATGTGGTGGACAGTTAGTCTAGATTATTTATTCTATTATTTATTTGTTTCAAAACAGACAGATTGTCTAATTACATGGAAAAATATCTAATAATACTAGCACATTTTGATCTAATGAATGCAATAAACAATTAAGTATAATATTTAGATTTTTAGAATGGTCGTATTGAGGTCGACAAAAAAAGAAATTGAAGATAAATGAACAGCCTATCCAATCCATATAGTGGTTAGGTTGAAAAATATTTTTTTGAAGTTCGTACACTAAAAATAAGAGTGCAACAAATTTCGAAAAATTTTCTTTCCATGATAATCATTAGGATTTTGCGCTAATTGTTGCTTGGAAAATTGTTTTATCGCAAGATCCATAAACTAGACACTTCAAGCTTCAAATTGATTTTTTATTCACTCACATACGACCATTTTTACCAAAGATACAGCCATTTGAAAATTCGCAAAAAATTGAGATTTTTTCTTTGATCCCTTAATTTTTTCCGCTAGTGTATTTTACTAAAATAAGCATATAACATATTCTCAAAAAGTGCTGGCAATACTGCAATTGGTCTATTATTGACTTTTGACTTGTCTCTACATTTATGAATTGGAGTTGCTAATGACATCTGACCGAAAATGTAGAATGATTCAAGGTCAGATTGAAAATATGTAAAAGTGGGGCTTTAAAACACACAACCTTTTAAAAATTATTACTACAATTATTTATATTCTTGTTTATTATCCATCACAGGATAAATCAATTCACAAACAACCTGTCAATGCACTGAACGAAATATGTATGTTCATGCTTTTGCAATAATAATGACACTCCCTCAAAACATTTTTGAACTTCTGGAAGTTCTGAGTAGAAATTTCATTAAATCTCTATTGGTGAGTGAAACAACGAAGTACTAATATTAAAAATTGAAGGTAGATTTCATTACAAATACGTCAGCAGTTCAAAAGAAGTCGCAATATTCATTTTAAAGAGTGCCATTATTATTGTAAACAATTGCACTACATACATTATATATTTATTCTACTGTATTATAAATTATTATTAAATTGATAGTAATAAAAACAGCAGATATTTGTTTTGGGTCCAAGAAATATGTCGCGTCTCATTGTTTATTGCCACAAGTTTTGTGTATTAGAATTCCGGTGTAACTAATATATATATATAATTTATCTGGGCATTTTATTGTTGTACTCGACATTTGGGGCAATACAACATCTAAATTTAGTGTCTCCAACAACACCTTCAATATTTGAATTTTCCATATATGAAATAAAAACTGCAATCCTAAGGATACTAACGGCCTCCTTATGCTTTGTATTTTAAAAGCAAGTAAATAGAGAGCGCAACCTGGCATGCTATAGAAGGCACTGATGTTACACAGTGGTGTACGCAAGTCCATGTTCTCAAATTAATTTAAAGGCTTTAGAGGCATCGGAATATTATATTTTTTCAGATCACACTAAAATTACAAAATTATTCAGAAAATGCAATAAAAGAATGCTGAATGACCCTATCAAGGGTGCCACAATATTGCAATAGTATTTTCTACAAAGATAAAAAATAGATTTAAACATTCGGGATCGGTCAGTGGTTGCACGGTTTAAGGCGTCAGTACTTGAATCGAGGTGACTAGATCGCTGTGCGGTTTGACCCCCGCAGCCGGTAAACCGTATATAAGCTATATTCTGCTGCGGGTATGGTAGGGCGGAAGAATGCTGGCTTGGATCAATGCGAGAGATTTATACCGGTTGACATTTGACTACCCCCCTAATTAATGAGGTTTTCCAGGTTTCCCTCATTCCCGCACTGAATGGTGGTTAGGGCCTACCAACGTAAGTTGTTCCTGGGCGCAAATGCGGCCTGCTTAATAATAATATGCCGCCCCCTCTCCCGCACAAGTCTGTGACTTCTGGGCTAATCCTCGTGATTAGAATGAGGGGTAGAGATATTATTATATTATTATTCAATAATGAATAATTTGAGACTCAACAAATAACAAGAATGTTATCCCAGGTCACCTGGGCATTTTAAAAAAATACCGAAGTAAATTGAACAAATAGCTATGAAAAGAGATCTAATCAATAAGGTTTTAGGTACTGAAATCTACAGAAATACCTACTTTTTGAAGTTATACTTCTTTGCGCCCGTTAGACACATTGGGATGGGATGTTGGTCGAGAAACCGCGTCACGCTCAAAAGGAAGAACAAATTTGGAAGAACAAATTTTTAAGAACAAATTTTTAAGAACTAATATAATAATAATATTTATATATATTTTTTAAGAATTTTTTTTTAAGAAATTTTTTTTTTAAGAATCTTTTTTTTTAGAATTAAAAAAAAATAAAAATTTTTTGTACGTACGTGTTTTTTTTTTAAGATTTTTTTTTGTACGTACGAGTGGGTGTATGAGAATGGCCAAAGAAGTATAACTTCCACCGTCTGGTCCGACGCAGACAATTTTTTAACTATATATTTTTATAACAAAAATGTACTAATTGTTAAAATGTGTGTATGTGTGTGTGTGTAAAAATAGTCACTATTAAACGATTTAATTATACCACATTAATCCACTAAGATTTTTATACATTTAAATGATTTATTATAAATTAATAAAATTACTTTTATATAAAGGATATCATTGTATTTAAGATAGCTTATTTAATGAAAATATCTGTTAATAAAGAAGTTATAAATACACGGCAAGTATTCTTAAAATATTAGTGATAACTACTAATGCAAATCTACCAAGTAGATAATCTCTACAAACTTGTTATAAATGTTTAATTTACCTAATGTGTAGAAAATGCAAATCGTTTTCACCAGACACAACAGACTCAGACTCCATTAAAATATAACAAACCCAACTTATTTTCATTGAAGTATGTATGTTTAGGAAAATATATTATGAACACAAATACCTGGCCTGACTAATAAAATGGCTGTCATCACTTTATCAGAACATTAACTTTATCTGCAAGTTTTCACAACAGTCATTTCAAATTAATTAAATCTCTGATAATGTAAATTAAATAAATGTGATAAATATCGATCATTACAGAAGGGCCACTAAACAATCTTTGGCATGCATATATACGTTAGCAGGCCCATTGTAATCAGTATTTGGGAAACTGACATTAAATGAAAGTATTTTTTAGTGTTTATTAGAGAAGTATCTTATCATTACAGACTTATAATCAATAAACTACACAGATATCATATAGAAGTTGCTAGACTGATTATAAAGAATAGAAAAGTATCTAATTTTGAAATAAAACATACACTTCTAATAATTTGAAGAGCATGATAAAACAAAGACCGGATAAAGGGTATGCAGTTTTGCAATTATAAAAAATGTATATTTAAAGTATCAACTTGCAGCTTGAGGACATAAAATTTGCAATGTTTGAAAACTCCCACCTTGACTTTTTTTATAATAAAAATTAATATTATAGCCATTTTAATAATATTAGTATTTTTATTTCTCAGTTATTGTACATATTGTAACCTCGAAATTAGGTTATCGTTGAAACACGCCACGTAGACAGACATCTTTATTGTCACTCTTGATAATACAAGAAATATCCTTCAAACCAATTTCACAACTGTCAACGCTTTACTTTGACGTTTTGTCACTCGCGTTTGGCTGCTCAATATAACTGACTCCAGCGGCGAAAATGATCTGCTTATATAGGTTTTTAGAGTTCTGGAAGTTTGTGAGATTTGGAGAACGTGTCGAGAAACAAATAGAATATAGCCTGGAATATCCCGGAAAACGTCAAAATAAAGGCATCACAAAAATTATAAATTCTAACATAAACAGAAACGTAATTTACAAACTAACGAGGTAGGTGAGCTTCAATTATAAATTCTAACGTAAACAGGAACATAATTAACAAACTAAAAAGGTAGGTGAGCTTTCGTAACAATATTTTACATTAATATTCATCATATCGATGGAAAACAAATTTTTAAACTTATAAGGCTAGTCAAGAAAATGCAAAACATAAATACATGAATGTAACAAAGAAGAGAGAGACGAAAAAATTCAATAGAGATGAAAAGTAAGAAATTATAATAATAATAATAATAGTAATAGCAATATGGGGTCATTGTGTAGATAAAACTTTTGAATGTAATTTGTGTTTAAATAAATGACAAGACATATAGAAATTAATAATATTATGACTATTAATACATTAAACACTAAAAGATACTTTAAAGATATGCTTGTGATGATAAAGTATGTTTAGTATATGTTTTCTACGCATGTTTAAATTATGAATTTCTGTACTGTATTTAATTTCCCATATAGATATGGAAGAAATTTAAATTTCAAACTTTTATAACAAAAAACAAGTGAGATGTATCTTCTATTATACATAAGCCAAAATATTTCTTTTAATTTGTGTGAAATTCTCTGTGTACGTCTAAGGACAGGAAACTTCAATTGAACTATTTATTTTTACAAAATATAAGCTCAAAGATTGATGAAAACACTGAAAAGTCAATGATGAACGATGGTAGACACATGGTATTAGTTAAGGTTATGAAATAGAGTTGTCAATTACATTTAATGCGGTGTGAATTTATTCTCTGCACTTGAGACACATTCGCTTGCAACACCATTGCTTGTAACGCAAATGCACAGTTGGCAGTTGGAGAACATGAACTACATTACTAAAATTTGTATCCACTATAGACGAGATCCAAAATAATAGAGAGTGATTCATGTTATAAATCCGCTCACCATTTAAAGCAGTCAACATAAAGATAAATGAACACAATCAACATCTGAGGGTATATCCGATTACACAGCTTCTGCTGCAGCAAATATGCATGCGCCAAATCAGAAAGTACGATTTCTATTGGTAATCATGCCGTGCATCAAGAGATACACTTAAATACAGGAAACATACGTATCCGCTTATTGCATATAATTGGTCCAACCGTTTTTTAACTCCTCCCTCCGTTAGTTATTCTGAAATATTCTCGTTTTGTTTCAGTTTTCAATGTTGGTTTTTGTTGTTTTTTATTAATATTTTATGTTTGCTAAATAAAAATCTTGCTTCTTATATTAGTGATTTTTATTGAAATTCTCAGCAAATTCATAAAATATCCGTCAGAGTTTAGGAATAGTTCGCGGCGGCAAACGGACGAACCCGCAAGCTCCGTCCGCTACCGTCCTGAAAGGGTTAAGGGGTGAGACCAAATGTGTAAGTAATTGTAGTTCCTTATTAAGAATGTCTGAGTAGTGTATATAGTGCAATAAAGAGTGGTAAAAGAGAATAGATAACTGCGAAATGGAAAATAATGGGAACTTGCGGAAATATGGGATAGAGGTTGATGATACAAAATACATGGTATTTTAAAAATGAGCTTCCAACAATAAAATAATTCAGGTTGCTATCTCACAGAACGAAACTATGTCTAGAATGTCTAGAAGGATGCGAGTTATGCCTGACACGAATTTTCGTTTTATAAAACGATTTACAAAGAGTATGTTATAGAATGTGTGATATGGCAAAGAAACTATTTAAGACAAATATTAGAAGGTCGAAGTATGAATGAAAGAATAGTTAAAAGCAAGTGAAATCTCGAAAACCGATCAAAACGATTTTATAGTCAGGATATTGATAGTTTGGAACCAGTCTGGATTCCTTGCTTGAACATAAAAATGCAGAAATAGGTCAGATCTCATCTATTGTGGTTGAATTTTCGAGTTCCCACATTTTCAAAAGTGAACTTACGATATTTATAGAATGTTTTCATTAAACCAGGTTAGTAAATTTAGCTAGATTAATTTTTTTTAAATAATTATTGAATAAAGCTTTGTCTGTGGAATTGTTCATTAGCATACCTAGATGTTTCGTACAGTGCCTTCATAAATGATTACAAGCCTTGTGATCAGGATCAAGATTCTCAAATCAATCGCAGAGCAATTCATATGTGAATATCCTTTTTCTCACCACGGCTATTGGGAGAGACAAAAAATCTATTTGCATACGAGTTGTTTTTCGAGAATCACAGTCCTGGTCAAGTGCCTCGTAATCATTTATGAAGGCACTGTACTAGGCACCAAATGTTGAGGTTTTTCCGCCATAAATAATTAAAACAGAAGTTGCAAAATTTGACGTTTCTATGACAATCTCAAGAGTGATGTTTTTTGATAAAGTCAAAAACAAAAGACTTTTTCCTTCTGTCATATCCATTCGTGGACACACTGTATTTAAAAATCAAATCAGCTCTGAATTTAGTACTAATTTGTTACTACTTATATTACATGGTCAAATTTCAAAAGCCTACAGAGTATTTTTTATGAAACATGTACTTACCTTTGCTGTTGCGGGTGCTGCGCCTCAGCACTGCTCCACTGCGTGTGAGGCGGGCGGGCTCTGAAGTGTCCCTTGTTGTGGGCTGGCTGCTGCTCGCCCCCAGTGCTACAAGTTCTCGCTTTCCACGCTCAGGCAATGACTTTCTCGTTTGTATATTATTATTATTATTATGGGAAGTGTTGCTCACTGATGGTTTACTCTGGCTACGTAAAGGGTATTTGTGGTTGTGGATCTACAATGCATTCAACGTATCGGTATCAAAAATTTGTAATCATATATTAAATACATAAAAAAAAATAATTATATAAAACAAAATACAACAGAGCAATTTACATGTTGGAGATATCTAAAGCACGCCACTCACGTTCCAACGCCGCAGTACGATTTTGTCGAATGCGATTGCAGTACAATTGTGTTGAAAATCGGATGGGAACACACACGTAACGATTTTGCAGTACGAGTTTTACTTTCAAATGATAAATATGTCAGATGGAAATATAATTTAAGTGGCTCTGGCGCTTTGTATAACCGAAAAAAAAAAAACCAAAACGAAAAAACAAAACACGTAGGTGGTGGTGCAAAAACTTTAATTCCGTTTTGTACGATGTTCGAAAATTATTAATTTTCTTTTTTACAAAATCTTCATTTGCATCTGCTTTCACTTGAAAATTATCAACCAAAATGTCCATAGCTCTTTTTCTAGCGGTTTTATCATGATATGACGATTTTATTTTCCAAAGACAATTTTTTCTTTAAAATGTCTTGTTATGAGCTATTTTCGAAATTCACTAGCAAATGATTTGTTTTGCAGTATTAAAATCGTACAATCTAATCGCAAGTCGCAATACACGGTCAAATAAGCGACCCAACCAACAATGTCGTACTGCGACAGACTGACTTGTTTGCCTGCAATCAAATCGCACCGACTTGGTCGAATAGCGAAAATACACGATTAAATTATGTTCAATTTTGTCGCATTCGACAAAATCGTACTGAGGCGTTGGAACGTGAGTGGCGTGCTTAAGCTTATGCACATAATGTGAATTTCTTCTTTTATACATGTTTTTATGAGGTATTAATAATACTGTGTGAAACTAACAGAATTACAACCACAATCCACCAATATATTCTTTATTATAAGTGTTTGTAGATTTTTGTTTACTGTACTGTAAAGGTATTTTGGCTAATATAAATTAATTTTCCTACAACTCCTATTAATGAAGTCAAAGAACATAAATGACTTCATTAATAAGAATTGTAAGAAAACTGATTCATATTAGCTAAAATACCTCTACAGTATGGTAAAGAATTCCTCAAGGGATAAGAACCCTTTCAGATGAGGATACTGAATCTCAGATAATGCAGTCGAAATTTAACGATTTGCCACATACGATGTCTCAGTTTTGTCATTGTTTGCCGGCAGCGCATGTAGGATGGATGTCGAAATGTGCATGTTATTAGCATATGCAGTGTGTCCTTGAATTGGCACAATAACTATTTAGAGATAAAATAAAGTTGGTGTTGAAAAATTACCTTCCGGAAATAGCTTGCGAAATAACGCCTGCCATGACTAGATTTGGAGTAAAGTCCATCTATAAATTATTATAAACATTGAATGAAACAGAAATTCACCTTAGGCAAAAGGGTGATATATTTTGGAAAACGTCACACATGATCAACAGATGGTAAATAAATCATTCTCTCACAGTGGTTGCCACTTTTCTCTTTCAAGAGAAAAACTGACCAATATATTTTATTCTGCAAACACGGAATTCCAGGAAACAACTACTCTGCGGGCTAATGCCCCGACCAGCATTGAATTACACCTGGAAAACCTATAGCAACAGCTAGAGTCATTCGTCAGACGCCCACCAGACATATACCGGTTTCGAGCTTGTTAGCTCTCATCAGTATGCCATAGGTGAGGTATCCGACGAATAATCCTAGCTGCTTTCGTCTGTCTAACCCGACAGAAGGGACCATGAGTACGCGGTGTAGAACTAACTACATCTATCGGCCGTGCGCTACTCCATGCCGGACTGAAAATGTCACAGGCACGAAGCGTTCTACATGCAGTAGACACCATTGAAAGCTGTCGACCTTTATCGCGATCGGCGAGAAACGATATTTTGCAAATACGGAATTCCAGGAAACAACTACTCTGCTATATTTTATTCTGTTCAATAAACAAAACACTAAAAAAATCGAACTAAATTCTTAACTTGAACTTGTATTATATTAACTTAGATAAACATGAAATAAACGAAATTAACACATTTTTCAATTACTGAGAATTTTTAGATGGACTTTATTTGATTTCATGTCATATCCTGAAGGATCATACAACATTATCAGAATCAAATTAGAAAAGTTTTACTTTTGTTTTTTTTTTGTTTGACCAATGAAATCAGTTTCTCACAGCATCATTAAAGAATGTTTAATAAAACATCCTGAATACAAGACATAATTACAATTTAAATTTAGTAATTACCTGTGGGTATGTAAGATTAGCACTGGAAGTACTAGCTTCCGAGTTGTCGTCCCCAGAAACAGAATGATTCACTTTTAAGTTAAAGCTTGAGTTTGCCTTCTGTTTATGTTTTTCAAGTTTTTTACTTTTATCCTTTAAATTTCCACCTATTTTATCAGCGCTTAGATTATATTTCTCAGATTTATGTATTTTGTCTTCCTCCGTTTTTTCCTCAAGTTTAACCCTGGAACTGCTTGGAGAACTGGAGCTTTTTCTGTGTTTCTTAAGTTTATGTTTTTTGCCAATTTCTGATGAAATGTTACTTAATGAACTAGAAGGTTCAGTGTTATTATTTTTAAAACTAATATCTATGTTATTCTGCTTATGGTTAAGGTCTATGCTATTTTTCGAGTTTCTTTTGGATCTCTGTTCAAGTTCTAAGCCAACTGGTTGTTCTGAGTCGACCTTTTGGTATCTAATTGATGGCCGTCTGGATTTGAGAGGAGGTATTGGAATTTGAATCTTCTTTTTGTCTTTCTGGGTAGATGTTGAGGGAAGTTCACCTTGAGAGCGTGACTTCAAGTTTGTAAGTTCAGACTGTTCTGATTTTTTACTATTTGATTGTCCAGATTTCCCACTTTTAGCCTAAAATAAAATTCTATACAATAAGTAATTACGGTGGTAACTATAAACTATTTTTATAGAGTGTGATATTTGTATTTAAGAATTTCTCATTCGGTTTCTCAATAATTTCTCTTCAATGAAATATTGCTCGTTTTGTCATGATTTATACGGAAGTCGCTGATAATTTTCTTATTTTAATCCTTATCGGCTAAGTGCTATACTCGCGTCAAGAATGCAGACGTTTTACGTCACGGCTGACGTTACACATTTGTTTTTATTATCAACGTAATTCTCCATATTTGGTCGCGTTAAAAACAATAATTTTTTGCAATTTAGTGCAATATATAATGCAAACTTTTAGTGCAGTATATAGTTTTATTACTATCAGTTGCAATTTCTTAAATATCTTGATGAAAATATAATGAATTATTCATTTGTTCGTATGACGTAAGTCGTCTCAATTCTTGTCGCGAGTATAGTACCACATACCACTATAAGATTTCAAACTTAAGTGATTTTCCTGTTTGTTTTCTTGATTTAGCCAAGAGATATGCAGATAGTAGGTATATGCAGCAAAGGCTTCACAATGATGTTTGCTATTTTTAAGAATCTTGAGGGATAAATAGAAGACTATATTTTTACATATTCAGAATAAACGTAAAATTTTAACTGAAAGGGATGACACCTAATCTGTCATTTTGAAAAAATTTAGGTACTGTTTCATTAAAATTTTGACAACTGCGTGCATCTACAAGTATATTCAACTGCTATCTTTTGGTAAATGAAAACTTACTCAATGGTGTGAGGTCGTAAAAATAGACAATATCAAGTATTTCACATTGTCTACAATTTTCTTTAGGACTTCATTTTGTCTATAAATTTTGTTACTTATTTTTTTATGTATTAGTTTTTTCGACAATTTCTATACAAAAAGGAAATAAAAATAATAATGTCACGGATTTCCCAATCCGTCTTTTCTCTTACTTCCAGAAAAACAATCCGTTAATTAATTACTTCTTTATTAACTACTGAACACTACTAATTACAGGTCAACTAAACACTTATTTAATTAATCGCTATCTAAATCACTTTGATATCTCCAACTAAACACTTTAATTCAACTCTATACACAAGACTTATACAAGACTAACTAACTCGGCCGTTTATTCTTCTTTTATAGACCCAACGAATATTCCAGGTATATTCCAGTATCTCTAGATCCCTTTTCTCGCAAATCGACTGAACGCTTCGCCGATTCCCGATTTTTCCAGGCTGATCTCGATCACGGCATGTTGTTTGTTTACCAGAATGGCGTAGGGGCGATCAGGGCAATCTTAGACAATTCGCGGTGCCACAGTCGTCGGTTTGGGAGTGAGTGGGGCAAATTCCGTGACACTGCCCCATCCTTAGGACCGATCGTCCCGATCGGATACACCTCTATACGGGGACAGACGCTCCAGATGGACGACCTTCATCTTACTCCTGGGAGTCCTCTGTATCCGGTATACGACATCATTTATTCTTTTAATGACGGTGTAGGGGCCCTTCCAGCGGTTTTGTAGTTTAGGCGATTTTCCTTTCTTCCGCGTGGGGTTGTACAGCCACACCAGGTCACCTTGTTGGAATCCGACTGTATTGGCCCGGACGTCGTATCGAGTCTTCATGCGATCACTCTAGTCGCATTCGAGATCTGACTTGATCGTGTACGGCTGCTAGTCTTCGTTCTAGCTCATGGGTGTAAGTGTCTGGCTCTGTGGGCTGTTCCGCAGGACGACCAAATACCAAATCTGCTGGAAGGCGAAGCTCTCTTCCAAAGATGATCCTTGCGGAGTCTTCCCAGTCGTTTCATGGACAGCTGAGCGGTAAGCTAACAGGAAGAGTGGAATGAGCTTGTCCCAATCTGTCTGGTTCTCGTTCACAAACATCCTCAGATTGGTTTCTAGTGTGGCGTTGAAGCGTTCCACCATACCATCTGACTGGGGATGCAGTGGGGTGGTCCTGGTTTTCGGATTCCCATAAGCTCGCAGACCTTTCGGAACACACCTGATTCGAAATTTCTGCCCTGATCTGAATGCAGTTCCATGGGCACACCAAATCTGCAGAACAGGTTGTTGACTAGGGCTTCTGCTACGGTCGTGGTCTCTTGATTGGGAAGAGGTATACTTCCGGCCATTTACTAAAGTAGTCCATGGCGACTAACAGATATCGGTTTCCATTTTGAGTTTTCGGAAAGGGGCCAGCGATATCAATGGCAATCCTCTCAAACGGTGCTCCTACGATGTACTGGCGCATTTTGCCTCTGGAACGGGTCTTCGGTCCCTTGCTGGCTGCACATACGTCACATTTTCGGCACCAATCTTCTACATCCGTCCTACAGCTCAACCAGTAGAAACGCTCCCTAATCTTCTGTAGAGTCCTATTGATACCGAAATGTCCACCCCAGTACCTCCATGTACTTCCTGCAGCACTTCCTTGACCCGGGTCCTCGGGAGTAGTACTTGTTTCTTGACCTCCGTTCCGTCATTGTTCTCCCATGCTCTTTTCAGGACACCGTCTTCCAACACCAAGGAATTCCATTGAGCCCAATAGCTCTTTAATGTTGGGCTTTTACTGCTGACTTCAGCCCATGAGGGTCGGTTGTTGGCTTCTTTCCAGTCTAGTAAGGGCTTGATGTCACAGTCAGCTTGCTGGTCTTCCCGAATCGCCGCTGAACTCCATCTGTCTTCAGGTTGGGCTGCTACCACCTTACAAGGAACTGATGAGATGTCCTCTTTCTTTTCAAGACTACTACAGTGTTTGCAGTTGACAGGACAGGGTCTCCTAGAAAGGGCATCTGCATTTCCATGTTTCCTGCCGGCTCGATGTTCAACAACAAAGTGATATTCTTGCAGCCGTTCCAGCCACCTGGCCATCTGTCCTTCCGGGTTCTTAAACTGCAACAGCCATTTAAGGGAAGCGTGATCCGTTCTTAGAAGGAATTCTTGGCCATACAGGTATTTATGAAAGTGTTCTAGGCTCTTGACGATGGCAAGTAATTCTTTCCGAGTCACACAATAGGCTTTCGGCTTTTGACAGGACTTTGCTGAAGTAGCCTACTACTCGCTCTTGGCCATCTTGTACTTGGGAAAGAACTCCGCCAACTCCAATGTTGCTTGCGTCCGTGTCCACTATAAATGGTTGTCCAGGTATTGGGTATGTCAAAATCGGGGTAGTGCAGAGAGCCTCTTTCAGCGTCTCAAAGGCTTGCTGGCATCTCGGAGTCCATTCGAACGGGATGTTGTCTTCTGTCAGTTTATGGAAGAGGCTTGGCAATGTCCGAGAATCCTTGACGAATCGTCGATAGTATGTGCATAGGCCAAGAAAACTTCGAACTTGATGTTTGTCTTTAGGAACCGGCCAGTTCTTTATGCACTCTGTCTTCTCGGGTCTGTTTTCACACCGTTTGGAGTAATAATGTGGCCTAAGTATCTGACCTCCTTGGAACAGACTGCACTTCTTCGGGTTCAACTTCAGGTTTGCTGCTTTCAACTTCTTGAACACTTCGGACACGTTCTTCAGGTGCTCCTGGAAAGAGCGTCCCAGCACCACCACGTCGTCCAAGTAAATCAAGCAGGTCTCCCAATGCAGGCCATGAAGTACAGTTTCCATCAGTCGTTCAAAAGTGGCAGGGGCATTACATAGACCAAATGGCATTACATTGAACTGCCACAATCCATTTCCGGTAGTGAATGCTGTCTTTTCCTTGTCTTCTGGGCTGACCTCGACTTGCCAATATCCACTCTTTAAATCCAAAGTGGAAAACCATTGCGCACCAGCCAAGGTGTCCAGAGTATCGTCAATCCTCGGTAATGGGTAACTGTCTTTCTTGGTGACGTCATTTAATTTTCTGTAGTCCACACAAAATCGGGTGGAGCCGTCTTTCTTCTTGACCAGGACTACAGGAGAAGCCCAAGGACTCTGAGATGGTTCTATGGTGCCTTGATTTTGCATCTCAATTAACATCTTGTTAACTTCTTCTCGCTTGGCTAATGGAAGTCCACGTGGTGGCTGCTTTATAGGAGATGATGAACCAGTATCGATTCGATGCTTCACTACATTGGTTCTCCCAAAGTCGCCTGGTTTAAGTGCAAACACATCTTCATTTTCACTTAGCAGCTCTTCCAGTTGTTCCACCTCCATCTCTGTTAATCTTTCTTTGGCCCTATCCACTATATCCCTTAGACATTCCGGTAGACTGGTCTTATTCGGTTTCTTCTCCATTTCGTTGTTTTCTTTGAGTGTTCTGACCATGGTAACAGGTTCACAGACTCCTACTTCAGTTCCCTTTGTAATTTTCTGTGGAAAGGTTTTCAGGTTAACTACCCGTACTATTGTCGTTTTCTCTGGTTTAATCAGGGTGCGGCCGGTGACTATAGATTTATTGAACAGATCCGGATTACTGGGTTCCACCACTCCAACACTGCAAGACATTTCTCCATCCATTACAGTGGCAACCAATGTTTCGGTCTGACCAGGTAGTACCACATCTTCTTTAACAACGAGTCTCCGTATAGCATTATTCTCAGTGGTGGTCGTTAGCACTACTTCCTCACCCATTATCCGTAGCATACCAGCATTCAAATCTAAGTTCACCCCTTTTGCTCGTAGTAAGTCTAGTCCGAGTATGACATTATCCGATATATCTGCTACCAGGGCTCTGTGTTTGAATTTGACGTCTCCTAATTCTATGTCAAGCTCGCATTCCCCTTGACTGGCAGTTGTTGTCCATTGGCTGTTGTAAGGACATAACGCTTGGTAGGGCTCTTAATACGCCAATCACCAATAATATTCGGTCGTACAATAGTTCTTGCCGCTCCAGTGTCGATTACCATAGGGAACATACGACCAAAAATAATGCCTTCTACTAACAAAGAGTCAGAGTCCTGGAGACGTGACAACGTAATTTCTTCTCGTGGGGCATGGTAGGAGGACGCAGCCGGCTTTTGCCCCGTTAAGCCGGCTGAGCCTAGTTTTCCTGTGCAGCTGCCGCCTGGGAGTCGCGTTTTTGCTGATCTGCGACCGGGGCCCTACACTGTCTCTTCAAATGTCCCGTCTGCCCACAGTTCCAACATTGGAGAGGGCGATCTCTTCGGCTGCCAGGTTGTTCTCTTCGGATTGGTAGTTGGGCTGAGTTTCTCAATGACCTCCTTCAACGTTTTGATTATGTCTCCATTTCCCATATTATCGCTGTTATCACTGATGGCTCGAACTTTAACATGTCTACCGGATGCCATCTTTGCTGCCTCAAATTCCAGTGCATGCGAAAGAGCGTCATTCAACGTTTTAGGTCTAGCGAGTCGTAGTGCCTGCTGTGTTTCGCAATCTCTTAGGCCGTCGATAAACACTTGGATGGAGAGCTGGTCTACAAATTCGACGGGGCTGTTGGATATGCCAATCGAACCAGTCGAGCAACGTCTGTCTCAAAATGTTGTAAATTCTCTCCACTCTGCTGGTGACGATTTTTCAATTGTGCCTGGTACACTTGCTGCAGGTGCTTATCCCCATATCTCATTTCCATATGCTGTTTCAGAAGGTCATAGTTACTCTGCTGCCCAGCAGGAACTCCTTGTAAGACGTCAAGAGATTCACCTCGTAGAGCAACTATTAAAGCGGTAGCCTTTTCGTAATCAGACCACTCGTTTGCTGCAGCTGCTGCTTCGAACTGACGCAGATAGACATTCCAGGAAACCTTACCGTCGAATTCAGGGGGTCTCGTCTTCTGAGTTCGAATAACCGGTCCTTCTGATTTGATTACGCCCTCCTTTGTTATGTGGTCTAATTTATGTCGAAGCTCTTCTCTAACCTGGTTTATTTCTTCGTGTATTTCCTGTTTTTGTGCTAACAGTTCTTCGTCAATTTCTTTTCTTTGTTCTAACAGTTTCTCCTCTACTGTATATTCTAATTTTTCTAACTTTGTCTGCATTTCATTTGTCTGAGCTTTCATTTCCTGTTGTAGTATCTGCATCTGATCTTCTAATTTCTTTTCTAATTTCTCTTGCATCATTTGAGTCTGATCTTCAATTTTATGCCCTTGTTCTTCAAATTTCTTTTGCATTGTTTGTCCTTGTTCTTCTAATTTTTCTTGTGTCGTCTTCGTCTGGTGCCCTTGTTCTTCAAATTTTTCTTGCATCGTCCGTCCTTGTTCCTCTAACTTCTCCTGCATCGTTTTTGCCTGGTCTTCCATTTTACTTTGCATGGTTTGCATCATTTCTAACAGTTTTGCCATTTGTACATCCATATTGACTTGGCTTCTAGTTACAGGCATTCACTTTATTTTTTTTTAGAATGTTCTGGAATGTCCAGGAATGTTTTTGTAAATGTCACCGTTGACTTCCTTACAATGAAACGAATGCAGTGATATGCCACACTTGGGTCTAAGTCTCACTTCGGTATAAAGTTCTAGAATGTTCGAGAATGTCCTTCGCAAATAACACCGTTCACTTCCTTAAGTCACGACGAGTGCGGTGATATGCCACACTTGGGTCTTTGTCTCACTTCGGTAGAAAGTTCTAGAATATTCGAGAATGTCTTTCGGAAATATCACCGTTCACTTCCTTGAGTCACGACGAGTGCGGCGATATGTCACACTTGGGTCTTTGTCTCACTCCAGTACAAAGTTCTAGAATGTTCGAGAATGTCCTTCGCAAATACCACCGTTCACTTCCTTGAGTCACGACGAGTGCGGTGATATGCCACACTTGGGTCTTTGTCTCACTCCCGTACAAAGTTCTAGAATGTTCGAGAATGTCCTTCGCAAATACCACCGTTCACTTCCTTGAGTCACGACGAGTGCGGTGATATGCCACACTTGGGTCTTTGTCTCACTCCCGTACAAAGTTCTAGAATGTTCGAGAATGTCCTTCGCAAATACCACCGTTCAGTTACTTGAGTCACGACGAGTGCGGTGATATGTCACACTTGTGTCTTTGTTTAACTCCCGTATAAAGTTCTAGAATGTTCCAGATTGTCCTTCGCGAATACCACCGTTCACTTCCTTGAGGTATGACGAGTGCGGTGATATATCACACTTGGGTCTTTGTCTCACTCCCGTACAAAGTTCTAGAATGTTCGAGATTGTCCTTCGCGAATACCACCGTTCACTTCCTTGAGTCACAACGAGTGCGGTGATATGTCACACTTGGGTCTTTATTCCACCCACGCACAGGGTTCCAGAAAGTTCCTCCAACTTCCACTTAAACCCACTCACGCACAGGGTTCCAGAAAGTTCTTCAAACTTCCACTCAAATCCCACTTTGTGGACAGGGTTCCAGAAAGCTCTTTAAAACTTCCAGTTAAATCCACTTCCGACACCAAATTGTCACGGATTTCCCAATCCGTCTTTTCTTACTTCCAGAAAAACAATCCGTTAATTAATTACTTCTTTATTAACTACTGAACACTACTAATTACAGGTCAACTAAACACTTATTTAATTAATCGCTATCTAAATCACTTTGATATCTCCAACTAAACACTTTAATTCAACTCTATACACAAGACTTATACAAGACTAACTAACTCGGCCGTTTATTCTTCTTTTATAGACCCAACGAATATTCCAGGTATATTCCAGTATCTCTAGATCCCTTTTCTCGTACGACTGGAACGCTTCTCGTCGATTCCCGATTTTTCCAGGCTGATCTCGATCACGGCATGTTGTTTGTTTACCAGAATGGCGTAGGGGCGATCGGGGCAATCTTAGACAATTCGCGGTGCCACAGTCGTCGGTTTGGGAGTGAGTGGGGCAAATTCCGTGACAATAATAATCTTTAATTCCTTCTAAAAAATATTACAATTTTTGTAGGAAGAGGTTCTGCACTATGTTTGGTGACAAAAGAAAAAACAGAATGGCTTACGTACATAAAAAATACAAATAAATAAAAAGCAATACTTAAGATACAAATACTATGCTAAGTATGAAAAGAGTAAATTAAGAACAAACCCACAAACAAAAAACCATAAACACTATATTAATGGCATATCATTCACTGAGACCAAAAGAAAGCCCGCAGAAAGCTCATTATGAAACCAGCCAACAACTTGGTATTACTTAGTGTTAAACCATCGAGCACAGCAATGAAAGAATTAAACATTAGATTTCTCAGTTCTGGGGGTTTTAAACCGACTCGATAAAAATATGCTCGATGGTTTCTAATTTGTGCTGGTTGGACAATGTGCACAATTCAGAAGGATTGATAGAGTATGAAATGCCATTAAAAGTAAAATTCATACAAAATTTGTTGCAAAGGCAGAGTTCTGAGATGTCTAATAATGTAAATAGGCAATTGAAGTTTCAAATAAGATGTGGTGTCTCTTGTTATATTAAAGTTTTTATACAGAGTAGGTGTTGTAGAGATCATAACTTAAGCTAAGTCTCTCTGATAAAGAATTTCTCTATATTTTTGTAATATGGTAGGCATATGTCTCTGTAGACGAGGGTATGTCAAGTTGTCCAGGACATCCGCACAATCTATACTGTGAAGCATTTGTCTGACTTGAAAGAGCCAATTATAATGAGTGTCATCATTTAGTAGTTGCAGCTGCCTGTGAAAACACGCACGAGAATAACGATTGGTTTCCATTGCCAAAAGATTAAGTAATCAGTTTAAAGTCGTTTTAAAAACCAGTAACGACAGACTGCTAATTCCTACTTCAAGTCTAACAATATAACCAGGCGTGTTTAGAGGCAACAATAAGTCTTTAAAAAAAACTGACTTGCACCTTTTCTAACAAGTCTGTGTGACGCCGTCCCCAGACTTGCAGAGAATTGGTTAAGGAGTTGACAATGATCGAGTTATACAGAACCAAACGTGAATTCCAAGAGTTTATTTTGGATTTGGCGATTAGAGAAATGACATACCCAACTGCTTGCCTAGCTTTCGCGACCACTGACTCGGTCATTATTCAAAAGAGGCTAGAGGAGGAAAAAATAACTCCTAGATAAGTGAAACAATTAACAGTTTCAACAGGCTGATTATTAAGTAGAGAAGGATTACTGCGATCGCCACGAGAGAAATACATGATCATAGTTTTTTGAGTGTTAATCTTTAATTGATTTAGTGCTACGTACTTTTCAAGGACATTGAGTTTACAGCATAGGTCCAATTCTGAATCAGCCAATAGCACCAAATCATCAGCATACAAGAGAATAAGTATTTCGTGATGGTTATCAATATTGAGCCAACAAGCGTTAAACGAATCAAAAAAATCTTCAATATCAGCAATGAAAAGAGAAAACAAAAGAGGACTTAACGACTCTCCTTGCAAAACACCTGAAGTAATGTTGAATTGCCTTGTTAAATTACCCTCTGTACTAATGTGTGCGTGAGTATAGAATTTCTTAAGAAACATTACTATATTTGAGCTTAAACCTAGAGCATATAATTTTTCCCACAGAAGAGAATGGATTAATAGAGTCACATGCACGTTTAAAATCTATAAATGCTGCAAAAATCTTGTGGCCTTTTAGTTTAAGCTGAAACTGAACTATAGAATTAAGCACATAAACGTTATCAACGCATCCCCGACCTTTTCGAAATCCTGCCTGTGATTCAGGTAGTGTTTTATTGGACTCTACCCAACAGGTCAGTCTTGAGAGAACACTAGTAAACACTTTCGCAAAACAATTGAAGCACTTCTATGCCGCGGTAATTAGTAGGGTCATCAATAGTACCCTTCTTATGTAGCATGGTTAGAATAATATTAGACCAGCTTTCCGAATCGCTTCTGTTTCAAAAATCTTATTAAAAAGAACACATAAATACAATCACCAATTTTGGGGTAGATTCTTAAGAAATTCATATGATATTCCGTCTTCGCATGGAGATTTATTATTCTTGGATTGAACTAATACCGAATCAAGCTCTTCTGATGTGATGGGAGCATCAAGAAAAGGATCTCTTATCCCGTAATAGAAGGTATTATCAATTACACATAGAGGGTAAATACTCCCGTAAAATCTGAAAACACAGTCCAGGGACATTTTTCTTATTATAAAATTGTTGTAAGGTGTACCAAAATGTCTTTTAATCCCTTGCATTACTCAATTTGGCATAAAATATTTATAATGCACTCTCTTTTTGAATTCAATGAGCTTATTGTATTCCTTCTTCACAATTAAGTATATATCCCTAAAGGGGTTAGTAAAATTATTCGCTTTACAAATACTAAGACTACGCTTGAGGTCTGATTTCAAAGTTTTACACTGATAATCAAACCACGGTTTTTTTATAGTGATTAGCATTGTTATCACCACGATTATGCCATATTTGTTCGGCCAAGCCAATAGCTCTAGCAGATACCTCAGAAATAGAATGAGTACGCAGAGATCTGTCATCCCACCTTAAAGATTCAGACCTAAAATTAGAGTTACTAGTGACATCCCTCAGTGGGAAATGACCAAACTTTAATTTCAAAGCTACCGGAAAGTGATAGAATAGTGAACATTCATTGTTAACTCTCAAGCAATCAATAACACCCAATTTAATATTGTTACACCATACCAGATCTATGACGCTATTACTACAGGCAGAACAAAACATAAATTGAGCAGGTGTTTTCTGGACAGCTCTACCATTAAGTAGAGAAAAAGAACTGCTTTGCATAAAGTCAAGGAGACATCGTCCTCTTGCATTTATAACTTCATCACAGCTGGACCTCTTCTCGTAAAGATTGGAAAATGTTAAAGCCCCACAAAAGGAAATAAAGAACATCATTATTATTATTATTTTCACTGTTAATTTTTATCAGTTATGATTATTTATCAACACATTTCAATAAAACCAGAGCAACAAGTTAACTATGACAACATTTTTGACATACATTTAAAAAAAATAATAAATTTAACAATAAATGGAAGACAAAATCTTAGAATTTGTGTTAACATGTTTCTTTATTATTTAAGACAAATAAATCCATCAAAATTTGATATTATTTAGTTGTCCGACATCAGATAAATACTAGTGTTGGGAAAAACCGATTGATAACTCTAGTGATGGTCACTTGAATTCTCAGCAGCTGTACATATTACTATTTCTGTAGTTTATATGTAAATGTTTTACTTTAAATACATGATAATATACTTTTTGTATGGATAAATTTATATATTTAAAATAAACAATACGAATCTTAGGTATATAAAAATATATGTTGCATTTACACAAAAAAGTAGTTACTTCTATTTTTTTAATTTTCCAAAAATTATTTTACGACTGTCCTGTATTCCGTCAACACAAAATTTTATTTTGATCTATAGCTACGACAAGTGCATTATACGAATTACGAATATGAACGATGGATTTCGATGGTTCCTCGGTTTTTCGTTGCTTGTTATAGTCAGACGACAAAAATGAGTGAGAATGATGAGAATATCTTCATTCTGGCTGAAATCCAGCAAGAATCCCAAGAAGCAACATTATGTCTATTACCAGCGAAAAGCAAATGTGTGTACAAGAAATAATTGACGGAATTCAATAACTGGCAAAAAAAAGGAGTATAGAGAAAGAGCAATTATAGAAGAGGTGCTACTATCTTAATTTTTCAATGTGGAGAAAAAGTTTGCTGCCTTTTCAATGTGGATAAAGTATTCCATGCTAAAATCAATGTTGAAATTGCACAAAGGTATTGATATTTCGAAGTATGGTCAACTTACTATCGGACATGGAATGAGGCATTCCTTGGCAATATTACTGGCCAATGCTGGAGGTGATATTACTGCTGTGAAACGTCATAGTGACTGGAAATAGACTACGGTAGTGGAAAATTATATTGAAGGTTCACTGTCCAGCAAGATGAAAATTGCTGAAAAAGTTCAGGTCTTACCTGGCGAAGTTGTGAACCCCTTCAGTCCTTCAGAAACTTCTTATTGAGTTAATTTAAATAATCCCAGTCAAAATGACAAGATTGTTCTTAAGATAAATGTTATTAACATAACAGGAATGAAAGAAAAATCACATTACTTTACACACATCACAAGGAGCACGTAAAGATAAAGAATTTGCCTAATTTAGAGAGGAATTTCGATAGAAAAATTTTAATAGGATAAATTTTTGTGAGACTAATCGGAAATAGAGGAGAATTGAAGTGGGTATATAATGCGCTGGCAAAATGAAGGATGATTTGCAGATGGTTCCAAAACAGACACTGGAACAGGAGATAGAGTAGTAGAATTGAGGTTCGAGCGGCAAAGAAGCTAGTCTTGAGGCCTACTATACTGTATTACAGGTCGAAATTTTCACTACAGATGTGTCCGATGCGGAATTTTTTCAGAGACTACACAGGTAAGTATCTACATAATCTCTGAGAACCAGGCAGTAATAAAGGCCTTAGACTCAAACAAGGTGTGCTCAAAACAAAACCAACATGATAAAAAAATGAATCTGAAGCAGTTTTTCTAGGATTCGAAAGTGTCAAGACACAGTTAATTAAATAATCATCTCATCAGATCATTTTACTAAAGACCCCTCTATCTGTAGGGACTATAACTGGGTTGAATATTTTATGTAAAAGTGAACCCTTTGTACAGTCGAGATTTAGTTTCCCATTCTAATTGTGATCAAATAAAGAAAAATATCAGCTAGCAGACTCTACATGAAGAATAAATCTGCCAAACAGATGAACATTCAGTCAAAACTATATTAGGATGGAATTTTCAAAATAATCTCAATTCAATCTTTATAATCCCTATGTGCATCTGAATTTCTTGTTAAAAATATGATTTTTATAATAATCAAAGTCCTGACCCTCTAAAATCAACAAAAAAGTATATGAATGGCCTAGAAATTCTAATATTTGTCTGCTATCTGAGAGTGACCCTGGTTCTACCAAGTCAGATTAAAGTGGTTACAGATATGGAATTAATTATCTTTGTGGTTGCAAACACAACCACTCAATTACTTTTTTCCCTCAAATTTTCAAAATAATGTAAAATTGGAAGATTTCAATATTCGAACGTAAAAAGTTACAAAACTATTGTCATTTAATGAAAAAAAAAAATAGTTTTTTTTTGTATTGGGTAGGAAAAGAAAAGTTACAAATAAAATATTTTCAATTAAGTAAATACTTAAGTATATAACAACAGTGATGATTACAAGCCACGTGATCAGGGTCGAGATTTTCAAATCAATTGCAGAGCAATTCATATGCAAACATCCTTTTCCTCACTACGGCAATTGAGAGAGACAAGAAATCTATTTGCATACGAGTTGTTCTTCGAGAATCACAGTTCTGGTCACGTGGCTTGTAATCATTTATGAAGGCACTGTACGATCCGCAAACCATTTTAAATTTATAATTCATATTAGGTTCAAAAACCTGTTTTGTCGTAAAACGTGAAGTCAATTTTCCAAAAACTGTTTAATATATGACTATATTTTATATACTATGTATGTTAAATCATGCAATTAAAAATATATAACTATATTATAGTTACATAAAATATAATAAACAAATAGTTATAAAGAATAATTTAATTTTTTTTTTATTTATTATCTGACAGGTAATATGAAATTTCTTTTTTCAGTATAGTAAATTATATTATTGACACATTGCGAATGAATAGATAAGTCAGTTGAATTTTGAAATATTTCAAATTATTTGGTAATACAACATATATCGAAGCACTTACTTTGTGTGTGTTCCTGGAAACTGTCTGTTTACTTTCAGGGCTGTGATCTTCTTGAGAGGAAGTCCGGAGGCGCTTGGCCTCAGAACGTGGCTGCGTTGGCAGCACACGCTTGCGGCGGCTAGTGCTGGCAGCAGCGAGTGTGTTAGCTGGATCTGCCATAGACGAAGCGTTCTAAGCTCCTCCACTTACCAGTGACACTCATTCCCTTGTAATTCAACTTGCTCTTATGTTTTTATGCAGGACTGCAAAAGTCATACCTCAGGTTTATTAATCACACTTGACAATTTGAGACTTGACATTTTTGCAAAAATCAATTGTGTTAAAAATCGTTACAGCCACGTTATTAATTGTAGGGATTTATAAAATAAATAAACAACTATGCATACATGTCAAATTTCGTAGACTCGAATTTTATTTGTTAAAGGTTTCTAAGAAAAATTCTAAGCATCATATGCTTTATTTAATTATACTGCTAAAAATAAATATGGAAAATCATATTAATTAAACTAATTTCACAAGTTACGAGACTTATTTTATACACAAAGGACGAGTATCCATTTCATGGGCATAAAATACGACATTGGATATCAAAATGAAATAAAACTATCAACGACTTTGCCAACTACAGATGTTAATTTATGTATAAACCTTCACATAACAATAAATGTTTAACCTACCGAAATTATACTTCATATTTATATATTTCTTTCTTTAATGTGTTTTGTTAAATTAATATAATTAAGAATTTCCTAAAACGACATTAACTTTATTACACTGTCAACTTTGCAACACAGCTCTACAGTCAGCAACCATGGACTAAAAAATCCCGATCACACCAAACAAAAATAAGCAGAACCAGTTCTGAAAAACCAGTTTCAGAAACTAACAACTTCTAATCTTTACAGTAGAATAAAATATATAACAAAATCACTTACATTGGTTATACTTTCATCCCAAAATGGTTCACTAAAACATATGATCCATAATGCACCATTATTACCTGTTTTAGTGTGATAAGTGAGTTTTACAATAATAAACTAATCTATTGCCATCTGTAGTTGGGTAGTATAACTTATTTATATAGACACTTCAGGCAATCGTTACAGAATTCTTGAACTCGATCTATCAATCTGCATCCCAGCGCCAACTACTCGATTTCATAACAATTATATGAAATTTTCATTTTTGAATTCTTTGACAGGTGTGTCGTAAGTATTAAAAAAGTGACAATTCTTTCATTATATTTGTTGTTGCTAATAATTCTTACGGCGCACAATGGTTTCAATATCTTCGTTTTTGTATGAACAAATATGAAATATTATACATAAGCACAGATAATCTGAGAAACAAAGATAGAAAACAATCGATTTGGCCGGTCCAGGCGTCTCTGGCGGAGCGCCGTCATACTAGTCCCAGGATTCCCCTTTACAGACTCCGGAGTCCGGACTCCGGTTAGTTTTCGGGAATCTATCTTATGAGGTAGACGTCCTTGTTAGACAACTTTTCGCAAGGTAAGAATGGTCGTGTTTTTGAATTTAATTATTTGACTGGAATTGTTGTATAGATACTACTTTTTACATACCTATACCTATTTAGGTGTAATTCATAGCAATTTAATGTATATTTCATTCTTTTAAAATATTGTTATGAGATTTATTTTCTGTTAAAAAATAACTTAAAAATATTGAAATTGTACATTTAGCAGTTTAGCTTAATGTGTAGGAACTGTAAGATTACATTTATGTAGGTACTTAATGGCTCTACTTTGTTGACTGCCAAATTTTCAGCATAACATTATACTTACGTTTAAAAATAAATGAGTTAAGTATGGAAAACTGAATCAGATGTTTATGAAAAAATTATGAATTGATTCATCTGTTTATATACAACTATTTTTTGACGGTTTAGGAACAAGCTTTTTTTATTATTAGATGTATATAGGTAGGTATTTATTTACTATTGACTGAATCTCTACTAGAGGATGCATAATCAGGTATTAAGAAATTAGCTGAACCTTATTCTCCTGACAAAATCAAAACAACTAAGGGAACATATCTAAGTAGGTACCAAAATGATATATGAAAAAATCTTCCAACTATAGTTGCCTTCAAGAGAAAGCTGAAAGAATATCTCATTGGCAAATGTTTTTATAGGCTTGATGCATATTGTATGACTATAATTTTTAATATGTAATATTATATTGTTTATACTTATATTTATTTTACGTGTTTTGTTGGTTTTATTGTTTTGTTTGTTTTATTGACTAGTCTTATACAATATTTTATGTATTGTCACAAAAGATAATAATAGTTATTTATGCAACAAGTACAAAAAGTAAGTGTTTATTGCACGCGACGTGAAATTGTCCAACGAGGCCGTCAGGCCGAGTAGGATAACCCGTCGAGTGCAATAAGCACTTTTTGTACGAGTTGCATACAATATTTTTTCTACGTTCATGCAAAAACCAAAAAATGTTATTTAAATGACACTAAGTCTAGGAAAATGTGACATCGATTTGAACGTTTATGTTTGTCATGATGACAAAACGCTATTGTAGAGTGACAGATGAACGCAATAAACACTTTATTGCACTAGTGCAATAAAGAACCACTTTTTCCACTAAATATAGTTCAATAAAGTTTTGTTTTTTGCATGAACTTAGAAAAAGATTATTATTATTATTATTTCCTCAGTAAGGTCCTCAAATATCAAAATTTTCTTTGTATTAAAAAATTCATCTCTTCTCGAAATACTCGTAAATTACACTAGTACCGTATAATTTTCCTTATTTTTACCGATGTAAAAAGCTTACTGGATGTTGTCATTGGATCAATTAATATTCATGTTTGATCTAATCAATTCAATAATCTTAATCAGGTAATCAGTATTAGCAATGTAATTAAATCCGACAAATCTAAGAGGAAACCTTTTGGATTGTCGTTCTAAAACTGGCTTCTTTAGTATTAATTTTTCTTCATTATTACTTGCTAGTTCTCTAACGCCCTGCAAACTTCATCAATGTTTGACTTTTGATGCGGTTGTTCCAGTTTAGCTTCAATAGAGGATTTAATTTTTTCACAAAGGGTAGAACACATCCGATTTATAATATATAATATAAGTTATTCCTTGTACAATCACAGAAAATGTCACCCTGAAAACAATGTTGACAGGTATAATAATTTTTTTAGTTTTTGTATAACAACGAAGAAAACCTGAATGGCAAGTTTCCGATGACCCACACTGTATATTATTGTTATCTTAACATCCAGTTATAAAAGTAATAGTTAATATCATAATTATATATCTCGATAATTGATTTTAGTTAATTTGATGACGGTAAACATTATGTTTAGTAATGTTTTTAGAATCTTGTTTAAATTAATTGTTTTAAGGCGGGGATTTTGTAGAAGAAACTGCACAGTGCACAGCCTGAGTGAGCGAAACAGCGAATCAATGAGGCCTATAAGACGTACATAAAAATGGAAGCCGTGATATATCTTACTCGAGGACATAAAATGTAAAATTAGCAATAAATATTAACCTGAAAGTGAATCACAAGGTGTCCTATATGTCCTGGCTAGTGAGTGAAGTAATTTGGTGGCTGTGACTGTGATAATTTTGCCGTAATTGCGGCATATTGGCGTAGTAACTGTGTGGCTAAAATTGAGGTATTTTAACATTTATTTTAATTATTCTGGTGATTTTATGATCAATGAAAATTATCTCACGCACTAGCGGGAACCTTTGTGAATACGTTGATATATAATAATAACCAATTATTTCAATTTTCTTGGACTTCTGTGTCCTCGCTGAAGCCCTGTTAGACGGTAAAAATATGTATACAAAATCCCAGTCTTAAAGAAATTTTAATTCAGATCGCTGAAGATAAAAAAGGATCAGAACGATAAAATCGAATGAATTCAGTTACCAAAATGAATCTACGTAATATCTTGCGGTTTAATAAAAGTGTTCGGTGCTTTAAAAAAGAAAAATATTTCTGAACGGCATAAAAACTTACTATACCTAATAATATTTCAGCCCGAATCAATAAAGTTGGGTCTTGTTACGACTTCGAAACTGTAACATATCACTGTACATCTTCTTTATGGTCAATAATATTTGACTTCTACATTTTATTAGTTTGTTTTTAAATCATATCTATTGCTGTTATTGATTTTGGTTTTTCGTTCCAGGATTTTATGATACAAAAACGATTTTCGTGAATCAAATAAAATATCTCCACAAAAATAACTTTATTAAAATTTTATTTAGCCAGGGCGAAATGGCTGCAAATATAATATAGACACAGAGGTCTAAGGTGTGGTTGCTATATGAATTAGATAGTGTAACGAATTTGCAAATGAGGAAGTCACAATCGCTCAGAGAAGGGGAGAAATTTGTTTTTCAAACTTTAAACGCTTTGACGCACCAAATTCAAATGTTCAGGGATATTTTGAAGATATTGGCTAATTGAAGTAACTTATTCAAAGGTTTCCATATTTGGAGAATAGTTGTATTAGTAATATAACATTTTTCTAATTAATATTTGTTGTAACACTGTTCTACAAATTCAAAATCACCCATAGAAGAGGAGGACAAGGAAAAATAAATTATGTAAGGCATTAATATAATCTAAGGACATAAAATGATTTTTTTGAAGATACAGGGTGTTAAGGATTTCAAATAAATGTTTATATTTTGTGATAGCTTGAAGACTAAGATATTGAAGTCAAACTTGGTGTGATTTATAATTAAATAGTTTGTCACAATATGCCTCAGTAATAATAATTAGTAGTGACGGAGACTAATTCAAAAAATAAAGCAGTACGGCCCTTTAAAAAATGAGAACTGGTGCCATCCTTGTGTGTAACATTTTATCCTAGACAAAAATTGTATCTTGGGCTTTTTTTGTATTTGCCACCGTTTCATGGCAAATTCAGTTTATTAAAGTTCACGTCATAAATTTGTTTATGGCTTTTAATTAAGGAATTATAAGTATGCTGCTATTAAATAATGTCCAAAAATTGTGTAATAATAAATAGGTAAGGATTCCTATCGCAAAAAACCTATCAGCATAATATTTGAAAAATTATTGGCATTATAACTAAAACCATATTATTTTTAAAATCGTATCTCACAACACGTAAAATGATATACCCAATAACGAAGGCTTAATTGTTACTAAAAAATTATTATTATATTACATTATTTGACAGCAGCCACTAATAACTGTAAATAAATTTACGATGTGAATTTAAATAAACAGTGGGAAATACGAGAAAAATGTAAGAGAAAATTTTTGTATAGGATAAAATGTTAGATTCAAACATGGTACCAGTTCTTATTTTTTACAGAGCCACCTACCCCTACAACATTAAGATTTGTTTATATTTTTATATAGATATTATAAAGATATTTATAAAATATAATATAGTATGATAACAGCCATTAACAAGATATGCCACTATCTTCAGGAATGCCCTCGCATTCTTTAGTTTCTTCTCCTCCAGTTACATCAATTCCAGACCAATGCCAGTCAGATGCTTTTTTCACTAAGATATAGATATTCACTCCTGACTTTTTAACTGTGCCAGTAACATTTTTCATTGTAAAATCTTCAATAGGAACACCGTCAGTAGCAACTCCAGTAGGTGCACCAGTATCGAGGCTATAATCACCTTCAATAATAATTCCGTAATTATTAATGTCCCTTAAAACGATATCTTCATATGTAACATTTGTAACTGACCCAGTAGCCCCATATACTGTTTTAATCCTTACTCCATTATCATTATTCTCTATCTCAACATTTGATACTAGAACATTTTCGACAATGTTATAGTCTCTTCCACCAACAGAACCTATGGAAAGCCCATGTCCACCGTAACAATAGCTGTCTCTAACTATAATGTTTGTGCCAGTTTTAATGGCAATGCAGTCATCTTGATTAAAAACTGTAATACGTTCGAGCGTAACATTATTAGAAGTCCATACGTCGAATCCGTCCGTATCATGGCCCATGGTGTCACCATCTTTATTGTCAATATACACGTCAGACGCGATAACACCGTCACTATGTTCGATCCAAATGGCGTGATATGGAGAATTTTTTATATTTAAATGATGGATTACGGAGTCTTTTAATCCATGAAAAACTAAAAATACCGGTTTTACTGTGCCTCCATGTTCCCCTTTACCGTCCCACCATAAGTTTCCTTGTGCATCTATTATATGGTCTGGTGCGCCAGTAATTTCCAGCTGTTCACCAGTTATGTTAAGTAGTGGCCCATTCCATTCTTGATAGCCCCATGTCAACGTGCCTTGGAACGTGAGTTTTGTGCCAGGATTTAAATTCAAATTTAACGTAATTCCAGCCGGAATGTCGATGTTATCTAGAGTGATGTCTTTACATTCATTTTCTATATTTTTAATGTCATCCTCATTGTATTTAGAGATTGTACAGGTAGCAGCAATGGATGGCTGGATAGCGGCAGAAATACCCAATATCAGGAGTCCTAGTACAGTAAGACAACGCATATCTTTATAATCACCTGAAACAATATATCAGTTGTATATTAAAATTTTAGTAGCAGTAACAATAATGTATACCAGTTTTTAATGTTTTGCTACATGAAGTGACAAATTATTATTTTATACGTTCGTGCAAAAAACAAAACTTTATTGAACTATGTTTAGTGGAAAAAGTGGTTCTTTATTGCACTAGTGCAATAAAATGTTTATTGCATTCATCTGTCCTTCTACTACAGCGTTTTGTCATCATGACAAACATAAAAGATTAAATCGACGTCACATTTTCCTAGACTTAGTGTCATCTAAATATCATTTTTTGGTTTTTGCATGAACGTAGAAAAAATATTGTATGCAACTCGTACAAAAAGTGCTTATTGCACTCAACGTGTTGTCCTACTCGGCCTGACGGCCTCGTTGGACAATTTCACGTCGCGTGCAATAAACACTTACTTTTTGTACTTGTTGCATAAATAACTATTTTAGTCCTTCCTTTTTATGGTCGTTTTGAATTAAGTTAGTTTGAGTCTTCAATCACGTATAGTTTTGTGTACATAATGGAGAATTATCATTTGAAGAGTGAATGACACTGAAAATTACATTTTTATGAAAAATATAAACAACCATTTTTAAATTATAACTATTTAATTTCTGTTAACAGTGTGGCAGCGTTTTAATGACTTGTTTTAAAAAATAATAATAATTTTTAAAAATCATTGACTGTAATGTCTCATCATTTATTAAATAGAAATTTAGGAATTTAATACCTTTGGATTCGAATCTAGAATCTACAGGATATATCCATAAACACATTAAATGGGATATTACCTTCATGCTGTTGTTTAGAAAATGAGTATTACTAATTTAAATTCAAATTTGGATTTGAAACGTAAAATAGATTATTTCAAGTAATTTGCCGAATTTGTTCTATGAAGTTTGATGTGTGTAGTAGGTAATATTCAAACTATAAAAAATAATACTTCATATTTACCCAATGCCTGAAGGTTCCCTTTAATCTCATTCTTAAGAATTGAAAACTAAAGTATACAGAATAAGAGAAGATGAAGTAGATATTCTAAATTAACTGATTACATTTTTTTATTTTTAGTGACAATATGGCTTAAAATTGCCAGTTTCAGAAATATATTTTTTTTCTTATTAACTTGTGTTGTGTGTCATATTTATTGGTATTTACTTTTGATCAATCTGTTGTTTATAATAAGAAATGGTCAATAGAATGTTTTATAAACGCAATTGGAAAACTATTTTTGATTTTCCGACCTACCATGTATTAGATACAAAAAAACTATGTTAAAAGTATAGAGGGTAACCTTTTGAAAAAGCCAGTTTATCTTGACGATCTTCATTTGTATGCTATGATTTAATATACAAAAAGAAAATAAAATTCTTGTGTTTTGAGATAAACGTTACTATTATTTATATCTCGTGTAAAACAAACCGAAAATATGTTTTTTAAGGTACATACATTCATTCATTCATATACCTATCTAAGTCATATTAAAAATTATAATTATACAGCATTCGTTAACAAAAATCGATAAATTAATCATATCTTAAAAAATATACTTACCTTCTAATGAATGAATGTTCCACAAACTAGCTACTTGCTCCAGCAACTCGCCTATTTACTAAACCTGTGTAAACGAGCTTTAAAAGTGATACATTAATGCTACTAGGAGCGTTTTAAAAGTATCTGCATAACTTCCTATGAATGTAGTTCTTAAATCTTCCGTTTCAAGTAAACAGTAATGGAGTAAACGTTTATTCCCTTTGCCTATGTAATTTTTCTATATACTACGTTATTAGAATTTTTCCTTAACGCAGTTTAATAACATTATACAAAATACTGAAAACACGACCGCGGTAACTGACACGCATTGTTCTTGATGTATAATTAAAAATTTACTCTTTAAAAAAATTTACGTAGCGATATAAACGGCTGACTGAACATTATTGTGTAATATCTCCACGATTGCAACACCACACACATTTTTCAACAAATATAGCTAAAAAATTGTAAATGTTGGAATTGAAATGAATGATGTGATAAGTATTGTAAATAATTATTGACAAACTAATTATAATAAATTTCTGAACTAGCATAAAATTGTAAGGAAATAATGATCTTGTACCTATTTCCAAACCTGAAGCTGTTAAAACGAAATAAAACAGAGAAACACAAGCTAATATTCTTACGTATTAGACATACCTCATAGACTTTCGGGAATATGATATTTTCAAACTCTCAAATAATACTAAAAAGTCCAAATTTTATATTGGAAGAGCTACTTAAATATTGATGTAGAACCTTTTATCTGAATGCCGTCATTTAAGCATGTTGTTTTAGATGTAGTAATTATGATATATTTGAAGAGTAATCGATGTATATTTCTTATCTAGCTATGCATATTATCAGAAAGATCAAGAAACTGCTGTATAAAATTAAAAAATTATTCGTTTTCTAGAATAATTTATATTGTTACAATGAAATAAAATCAATTTAAAATACTATTTAATGGCTGCATTTTTATACATGACAAAATAAATATAAAGCGTTTTGATCATCATACGCCTGACTTGATTGTATTTCAACGAAATTTTTTCCTCAAGCGTAAAAAATGGTATTCAACTGCTCCTGGCTTAGTCAAAGCACAGTACTTGGTACCACGATTTAGTACGAGTTAGTGAAGCGTGATTGGGTCGTATGAATAAAAATGGAGACTTTACTTAAAGTAGGTGCTAGAAAGTAAAAGAATCTACTGCGAATAAGAGGTAAAAGTAGCTTAGTAGTAGTAAGCAAAACATTCAGTTCTTATGAATAATGAAATGCTTTTACTCCAAGTCGTCAGAATTTAAATTTTCGAAATTGAATCACCATTAACTTTTGTAAAACTTATATGTAGAGGAGAATAAAGTCATTTTTAACAAATCTCATGTGTAGACTATTAAAAAAAAGAAAAGAAAACGCCTTGAAGAACTTTAAAGAAAAATATATACACATTTTTGTAGAAAACAATAAATACATTTTGAAAAACAAATTAAAATCAAAATTAATTGACAAGCATAAGACTGGGAATAAGAAAATTAAGTTAAAAACAACTGGGAAAATTTGTTTTTAAGAATAATGTATGTTATTAAACAACCCTTGACGCAGGGATTTATTTTAAATATTATTATTTTCCATACAATAATTATTGTTCTTTATTTCTTCAATATGAATATTTTTAGTTCATTATTATATTGCATTTCTACATTGTTGAATAACTTTATTGTTCGAAAATAAAAAATAAATTTGACTGTTGCTTTTTGTTAATGAAATTATTTTGACAATAAACACTCGTTGTCTCTTTTATCTACAAACTATTTTAAGATGTTTGTTTCTTAGCGAACACTATTCTCAGATAGCAAAAGCAATATGGTGCTGACACTAAAACACAATCAGGATTCATTTAATTTTACAGTTTATTTAAGAATTCATGTAAATATTTTAAAAATACACATCCATACGTTATTAACAAGATATTCCGCTTCCTTCTGGGATACCATCGCATGATTTGGTCTTTTCTCCGCCGGTAATGTTAATACCAGACCAGTACCAATCAGAAGCATTTTTCACCAGAATGTAAACGTTAACAGCTGACTTCTTAACTGTGCCAGTAACATTTCTCAGTGTGAATTCTTTAATTGGAACCCCACCAGTCGCAATACCGGTAGTACCGCCAGTCTCAATATTATAATCACCTTCAATGACTATTCCAAATTTATTTATGTCTTTCAAGACGATATTTTCATATCTAACATTGCTTACGGAACCAGTAGCCTCATAAACAGTTTTAATTCTGACTCCATTATCCGAGCTCACTATCTCAGCATTTGACACCACAATATTTGCCACAATGTTATCGTCTCTTCCACCAACAGAACCAATTGATAAGCCGTGACCACCATAACAGTAGGTGTTTGTAACCACAACGCCAACGCCAGATTTGATGGCAATGCAGTCATCTTGATTATAAACGGTGGTATGATCTATTGATACGTTTTTGGATCTCCATATGTTGAAACCGTCCGTGTTGTGTCCTCCCATGGTGTCACCATCTTTGTTATCAACGGTGATATTAGATACGGTAAGACCAATAGCGTCTTCAATCCAAATAGCGTGGTAAGGAGTGTTCTTTACAGTTAAATCGTAAACTAGAGAATCTCTCAATCCATGTAAGATGAAAAATACCGGTTTAACTTTTCCTCCATGTTCTCCTTGACCGTCCCACCACAAATTTCCTTGAGCGTTTAATACATGGCCTGGTGCGCCAGTGATTTCAATTTCTAAGCCGCTGATGTTGACTAATGGACCGTTCCATTCCTGAAATTCCCAAGTTGTTGTACCCTGGAAAATTACTTTAGCTCCTGGAAATGGATTTAGACTTAAAGTAACACCAGCTGGAACGTTTATTCCGTCCAGGATAATTTCATCACAGGTTTTTTCCGCCTCTATAAGTTCATCCGCATCGTATTTAGAGATGGTACAGGTAACAGCCTGAGTTAGGTGAATACCATCTAACACACTCAGTGTCAGAAATACCATAACAGGGAAATAACGCATACTTAAAGGTTAATCTGAAACAAAATATTAAATATAGTTAATAAACATCAGTTGAATTGATATAATGTTTTAAATATTCTAGATTTTTTTTATTAAATATTAATAGAACTATTCTAGCAGCATTGAGATACACCGACAGTATTTTGGGTATTCTTTGTATTTATTTATGTTTTTTGCCTCAGTCAAGGGGTTGATTTTATAAATTGTGTTTTGCCTAAATCAGAAATATCTCACACTAAGTAGATAATTGCAGTAGAACTAACACATATTAGTCACTTAAAAATTTCAGTACGATAAGTTATGAGTCATTAAATATACCGGGTGTCCCAACTTTTATTGAGCACACTATATACACGGTGTTTCAAAAAGTATTTACTTCAAACTTTAACATTACTTTAGTAGGTATAGTGCCATTTTAGATTTTTACTTGTCAACATAAAAATCTAGGCATCCACTAACCCTCATATTCGTAATATTCGTAAAAAACAGCATATTGTTATGATTTTGAAATTCAGCTTCAATACTTTTAACAGTTAAATTGAACATTACGAATATGACTTTTAATGGATGCCTAGATTATATCGCTTATGTTGAAAAGCTAATAATCTAATGACGAATATTACAAAAACTGTAAAAGATAGGTACAGGGAAAGTTATATGAAATATGTCTAAAATTGCACGAGGATTCCAAAAATTTACAAAAAAAAATACAGTGTTCCATTTGAAATAAGAAAGTTGATGGGCTCTTTCGGTCTAGCGGAAGTTACCAAATCTAAAATATGTGTTTTAAATGCTACTGATATGCTACTGAAAATAATGTCAAAATTTAAATGAAATATTTTTAGAAACACTATGTATATTGTGTGCTCAATAAAAGCTGGGACACCCGGTATTTACTGTTCACTTCTATTTTAGATAAATATTGAATATACTCTTGTTTATAGAGTTATTTGTATAGCATACCTAGATAGTTGGTATCAATAAATCTACATGATCATGTGATTGGAATTTTAGGAAAATTATTTTGAATTAACTTTCCATAAAGAAAAAAAGTTTAAATATTAATTGGACTGATAGAATTGTGACAAAATGAAGACAATCGTACTATATTGTAAATTCTAAATACAAATTTTGGCATAATAAATGTTTAGAACTTTTAGAAGTAATAAGACAGTAAGAGATGTTTAGCATTTATTTAAAAATAAAATATTATTGAAATATAGATACTGAATCTTAGAAAATAGAATACAAAATAGGTTAATATTTTTTAGTCGACAAATTTTAATTACGTGTTTTTCAAGCAAATATAATTAAAAATATAAACTTAGGAGAAAAAATGATTGTGTTGAAGATACAGGGTGTTAAAGATTCCAAATAAATGTTATATTATGTAGTAATTCGAAAACGAATAGAGATCTTGAAGTGAAAATTAGTGTGATTTATAATTAGATAGTGTGTCACAATTGTATCAGTAATAATAACAAGTAGTGACCAGTGACGGAGATTTAGGTAGGTAGTTCAATTAATTCGAAAAATAAAGTAGTACGGTCCTTTAAAAAATGAGAACTGGAGCCATCTGTGTATGTAATATTTTATCCTATCTTGTATTTGCCACCGTTTCATGGCAAATACAGTTTATTTTAGTTCACGTCATAAATTTCTTCATGGTTTTTAATTAAGGAATTATAATTATGCTGCTATTAAATAATGTCTAACGATTTTTTAGTAATAAATAAGCATTTCTATCGCAAAAAACATTTCAGCATATATGTATTTGAAAACATTATAACTAAGACGATACTATTTTTAAAATCATACCTCACAACACTTGCAAAATGACATACATTGGGTATGTTGGTGAACTTAAATAAACAGTGAGAGATACGAGAAAAGTGTAAGAGACAATTTTTGTTTAGGATAAGATATTTAAAATTCATTTAAAAATGGTACCAGTTCTCATTTTCTACAGGACCGTAGGTACTGTTTTATTTTTCGAATTAATTGGACCATCTATCCGTATTTTCGCCATCAGAGGCTACTAATTCTTATTACGAAAATATATTGTTACAATCTCTATTCGTTTTCAAGTTATTACAAAATATCAATATTTATTTTAGAACTTTTACCGCCCTGTATATCAAAAATGATGTGATTTCGGCCCTAAGTTTTATTATTTTTAGCTGTGGAATACATCATTCAAATTTGTCATTTAATCCTGAAACATCCTGTATATTTAATGCTTCTCCTAAACCACACACATACTTTTTAATGTATGTATACATTAATATTTTATAATGTAATGTATCCTATATTTATAACATATGTTACTAAAGTCTAAAACTAAGAGACCTACATACCTTCTACTTTGTCAGATGTAAGCAATTTTCAAACTGTTAAATAATACTAAAATATGTTTTTCTTTATAGGAAAATGTACTCGCGTAATGCAGCTGCCTTTATCTTAATCTAATCACTTATGCATATTTTTGTATACTCGCGTCAATAATTCAAGCGTCTTACGCTGACGTTACACATTAGTTTTTATTGTCAATGTAATTTTCGATATCCGGTCGCGTTAAAAACAATCATTGTGCAACATATAACGCAAACTTTTAGTGTAGTATATAGTTTTATAACTATCAGTTGCAGTTTCTTAAATAATTTGATGAATTCTTGTCGCGAGTATAGTGGATACAGTGAAATTAATTAATGATGAGTGTTTTTTCAAATCGATGAGTAATGTATGAGTCACATAATATGAACAATTTCAAGATAAAGGGTTTGCAAAATAGAATCAGTGACATTCATTTTAATAGAATAGGTTTTGTTTAAAATTAGTCCTCTCTTGACTTGATACTGTTAGCTTCAACAAAATACCGTGGCATTGAAGTGCAAAGAAGGTATCTGTAGTATATATTATATTATTTTCAACAATTAGACATTCTGATTATTTGAAACTAAATAGTATGTTATATATAGCGTCTGAGAGGATTATGTCATTCTAGGTTTCTTAAAGATTTTCAGCAATTCAGTCCTGAAAATAAGCAGATTGAAAATATGAATCATTTGATTGTCTTCGCCTGTACCTTAGAAAATTTCATATCTATCTTTAGCAAATGTATGTGTTTTAAGTATCTTTAAGAAGAATTGAAATGAAATTATTATGTTCTATTTTCTTGAATATTGGTTTGACTAAAATATAACATTTGTTTTATTTGAAATAGTATTTAACAGTACACAAAAATAAAACAACATTAAGATTTATTTATAGATACAAGAAATATTTATAAAATATAATGTAGTACGATTACAGTCATTAACAAGATATGCCACTATCTTCAGGAATACCCTCGCATTCTTTAGTTTCTTCTCCGCCAGTTACATCAATTCCAGACCAATGCCAGTCAGATGCATTTTTCACTAAGATATAGATATTCACTCCTGACTTTTTAACTGTGCCAGTAACATTTTTCATTGTAAAATCTTTAATAGGAACACCGTCAGTAGCAACGCCAGTAGGTTCACCAGTATCGATGTTATAATCACCGTCAATAATAATTCCGTAATTATTGATGTCCTTTAAAACGATATTTTCATATGTAACATTTGTGACTGACCCAGTAGCCCCATATACTGTTTTAACCCTTATTCCATTATCATTATTCTCTATCTCAACATTTGATACTAGAACATTTTCGACAATGTTATAGTCTCTTCCACCGACAGAACCTATGGAAAGTCCATGTCCACCGTGACAATAGGTGTCTCTAACTATAACGTTGGTGCCAGATTTGATGGCAATGCAGTCATCTTGATTAAAAACTGTAATACGTTCTAGCGTAACATTATTAGAAGTCCATACGTTGAAACCGTCCGTATTATGGCCTCCCATGGTGTCACCATCTTTACTGTCAATATACACGTCAGATGCGATAACACCGTCACTATGTTCGATCCAAATGGCATGATATGGAGTATTTTTTATATTTAAATCATGGATTACGGAGTCCTTCAATCCATGTAAAATGAAGAATACCGGTTTTACTGTGCCTCCATGTTCTCCTTTACCGTCCCACCATAAGTTTCCTTTTGGATCTATTATATGGTCTGGGGCACCAGTAATTTCCAGCTGTTCACCAGTTATGTTAAGTAGTGGCCCATTCCATTCTTGATAGCCCCATGTCGTCGTGCCTTGGAACGTGAGTTTTGTGCCAGGATTTAAATTCAAATTTAACGTAACTCCAGCCGGAATGTCGATGTTATCTAGAGTGATGTCTTTACACTCATTTTCAATATTTTTAATGTCATCCTCATTGTATTTAGAGATTGTACAGGTAGCAGCAATGGATGGTTGGATAGTGGCAAAAATACCCAATATCAGGAGTCCTAGTACAATAAAACAACGCATATCTTTATGATAACCTGAAACAATATATCATTTGTATATTACAATTTTAGTAGCAGTAACAATAATGTATACCAATTTTTAATGTTTTAATTACTACATGAAGTTACAAATTATTATTTTAGTCTTTTTTATGGTCGTTTTGAATTAAGTTAGTTTGAGTCTTCAATCACTTATAGTTTTATGTACATAATGGAGAATTATCATTAGAAGGGTGAATGACACTGAAAATTGATGTATTGCTGATATTTTATTGTTTTAACGAAATAGAAATTATGCAGCATATTGTGCTTTATATTATATTTTTCTTATGAAAAATATAACCATTTTTACATTATAACTATTTAATTTTTGTTTACAGTGTGGCATCGTTTTAATGATTTGTTTTGAAAATAATAATAATAATTTTTAAAAATCATTGACTGTAATGTCTCATCATTTATTAAATAGAAATTCAGGAATTTAATACCTTTATTTTTGAATCTAGAATCTACAGGAAATATTCATAAACACATATTAAATGGGATATTACATTCATGATGTTGTTTAGAAAATGAGTATTACTAATTTAAATTTTAAAATTTGAATTTGAAACGTAAAATAGATTATTTCAAGTAATTTGCCGAATTTGTTCTATGAAGTTTTCTGTGCGTAGTAGGTAATATTCAAACTATAAAAAATAATACTTCATATTTATCCAATGCCTGAAGGTTCCCTTTAATCTCATTCTTAAGAATTGAAAACTAAAGTATACAGAATAAGAGAAGATGAAGTAGATATTCTAAATTAACTGATTACATTTTTTTTTATTTTTAGTGACAATATGGCTTAAAATTGCCAGTTTCAGAAATATATTTTTTTTCTTATTAACTTGTGTTGTTTGTGTCTTATTTATTTTTGATCAATTTGTTTTTATAATAAAAAATGGTCAAAAGAATGTTGTATAAGCGCAATAGGAAATTTATTTTTGATTTTCTGACCGACCAAATATTAGATACAAAAAAACTATGTAAAAAGTATAGAGGGTAACCTTTTGAAAAACCAGTTTATCTTGACAACCTTCATTTATATGATATGATTTAATATAGAAAAAGAAAACAAAATTCTTGTGCTTTGAGATGAACGTTACTATTATTTCTATCTCGTGTAAAAGTTTAAAACAATCCGAAAAATATCTATAAATGATACTGCAGGAAACAACTACTCCGCGGGCTAATGCCCCGACCGGCATTGAATTACACCTGCAGTATCTGTGTGAAACAGCCAAGAACCCTTATCGGCCACTCCACCAGACATAGACCGGTTTCGGGCTTGTTAGCCCTCATCAGTATGCCATAGGTGAGATGACCGACAATTGAACTGGCTGTTCCTTCATATGTAGTTTCACATATAAATCGAGTGCAGGTGAGATGTAACTGGTCTGCTACTTCCTGCTCGGCCTAAGCGGCTCGACTTGCAGAAAGCGACCTACAATACTAGATTACTTGCTATAATATTGAGTTATGTAAAATATCTTAGTTATAATATTTTACAAATACGGTACCCACACGGAAAAACATTGTAATGAAAATTCACACAATTGTAGCACATACATATAGCTCCAAATAAAAGTTAAAAGTTGTCAGGCCTCGCTAGGGTATTACTATATAAACACTGGTATTACTAGATGTAAAGTTCAAATCCTAATGTATGTACATAGTAATATTCTAGGTCTGATGGAATTAGGCAAATTTAGGATCACCCTGCAGAGTTATTACATTTTGCAAGATATAGCACACCATTCCTATGACACGCTGTACATCTACAAGTATTTCTTTTGTATTCATGCAAAGTATGCAAAGCCACATGCCTTTCGTAGGTCTTAGGACTTTTCCTTTTAAATAACTAATATTCGTAATTGAGTATCGAAATCTTATTTCTGTTTATATGCAGTTGAAAATAATACATTTAATCATTGATAACACGTAGGTATGTATATCTGCTTTTTGTCGTTATAAGTGAATCTACATTAACCCAAGAACTTCAAAGATCGACTATGCTACTTGTTAATAATCTAGAATTTAAGGATCGATAAAAATAATTTAGTTCAACAACTTGTTAACGAAATTGCGCCTTTATTAGACTTCGATAAAATCCATGGTTTAGGAGAAATTTTATTTTTATATTTGGTGGTTAACATAGTCGTCGCCACCAATTTTATAAGAAACGTTATTATCTTTAATATAACTATCGATAACACTCAGATATGAGTTCGTTAAGGTCAAAATAATAATCAGACGTCAAAATTATAATTTCGTAACATTGCCAGTTTTAATTCCTATCAGAGATTACAAATAATATGGTACTGCAGATAGGTAGGTAAATTTTGATCAGGCCACAATTATTCGTTTTATCTCGTTACATAATAGGGGTTTTAGATTGTCACAGCTGGTGATGTTATTTGATCTATAGTGGTATCCTGATTGTTGTTATGCTTTCACTGGATCACTGAAGATGTCGAAAGTGAAGAATGGAGAAACGTTTGAAAGCATGAATGCGACCAGTTACAAACGCGGCTAAGAGACGTCTTGGAAGACCATCATTATCCCAGGAATGGTTCCAATCGTAACAGTCGTAATACTAACAACATAAACTTAAATCAATATGTGAGCGGATCCAGAAATACTGGTAGCAGTTCTGCCCTAGCCTGATAATAACAAGGGGAGGCCAAAGAATAGCAACTAAGCTAGAGATATGCACTTTACTTCTGTTACTGGCAAACACCATTTGCCTAGTTCACAGTATAACAACCCGGAAAACCACTATAGATCAAATCTTTAGATAATGTCATGATTAAAGAGTTTAAAATATAAAATAGCATTGTTTCTAAGTTTTTAACTTAAGTAATCGTTTAATAGTATTATTAAAAACTTGTCAGATTAAAGAGACAAATATATTTTGGTGTTAATCATTGCTTTTATGAAATATGAATAAATCAAAGGTAACTATATTTGCAAGTTCTGTTGCCGATATTCAACATTATGATTCTGTATTGAAGATGGATGACAGTACTCTGAAATTAATTTTACATATTACTAAGTATGAATTTTTGAATCTTAGAAACATACTTAACGATAGCATTTTACAATTTGGCTCGCTCAACGGAAAATATATGGCTGAATATTTTATTCTTTGCAAGAGAAATGCCGTACTTATGAAAAAGGTGATGCAGCAAATTTATTCTAATGTAGCTGAAGAAACATCATAATATTAAATTTATACAATAATTTTTTATTTTCAGGAAGAAGCTCAAATAAAGCGATAATTTCAAAAATATTATGATCTTTTAAACTTTTAAATTGGTTCAAGTATGTAGGTTATTATTTGTATTATCTGCTGATAATTCATTCTTGTTGTATGAGTAGGTCTAAAATTGATTATTATCTAACTGTTTTTCAAATATTTATTAATTATTGCTTCAGTAATAAAATATTAAACTTAATAGTGCTGCTCTCTACCATAAAAATTTTAAAAACATAAATCAACGTAGACTCGTTTACACGGGTTTAGTAAACAGACACAGTTACTGAAGCAACTCGCTAGGTGAAAAATGTTAAAAACCAGTATCTTTGCCAATGACTTTACACGTGTAGTGGTGTTTCGTATTAGTAATCAGTTTAAAAGTAAAATCTCGTATGTAAAAATGGATCGAATCGAATGCTAATTGGAAATCTACTATAACCTACAGCCATTTTATCTAATCTAATCTAATTTTTAATTAAGTTGCGTGCCGTGCTTGTCTGTTTCTGTAAACATGGGCATTCATGTTCAGTACCACGAAAACTACACTTGTGGTTTCATCCCACTTAGATATTTTAAAGATTTAACACTGAGTACTTAAAGCTATATAACCTAGTTACTAACCACTCGAATCTATAAACTCATTTGCACCGGATTAGTAAATAGGCGAGTTGCTAGCTTCTAAATACTAGAATCGTTAGTTAGGTTAGTAGAGTACTAGGAAGCCAGTCAAGTAAGTAGAGAGTAGTTCAACTTACTCCCACCACGGAACTATCGATTGGAATGTCTAATTTATTTTTCTGCTGCTACCTTCTTATGTACGCCTGTTTTCCAGTTGAGAGTTATATCATTTTTAAGCATTCAGTTTTAGATCTTTAAAATATCATAGCAGGATGAAACTACAACTTTCATGAAACTGTACAAAGAACATAAATGCCAAAACTTAAACTGAATAAATACACAAATGTATCCCGTTGTGTCAAATGAAATAATTTGCTATTAACCACTCAACTGGAAAACAGCCGTTTACAAGAAGATAGCAGCAGAATACTAGACTGACTTTGACACATTCCATTTAAGAATTCCGTGGTTGGAGGTAAGCTAAGTAAATTAGTTGAGCTGCTCTCTACTTACTGGACTGGCTTCATTTATTGGCGCTAGTACTCTACTAACCACTGTAAGCTTTAAAAGTGATACATTAATGCTACTAGGAGCGTATCTGCATAGTGTATTTACATTAATATATGTTTATGTATTTCCTATGAATGTAGTTCTTAAACCTTCCGTTTCAAGCAAAAAGTAATGGAGTAAACATTTATTTCCTTTATCTATGTAATTTTATTACATATATACTACGTTAATAGACTTTATCTTTAACACAGTTTAATAATATTTAACAAAATACTGAAACCACGACCGCAGTAGCTGACACGCATTGTTCTTGACGTATAATTGAAAATTTACTCTTCCAAACTCTTTTAAAAAATTTATGTAGCGATAGAAACGGCTAACTAAACATTATTATGTAATATTTCCACTATTTCAACACCACACACAATTTTTACAAATATAGCTAAAAATTGTAAATCTTGGAATTGAAATGATAAGTATTGTAAATATTTGATCAAACCAATTATAATAAATTTCTGAACAAAGCATAAAATTGTAAGGAAATGATGCTAGTCTCTTGTACCTACTTCCAAACCTAAAGATGTTCAAACGAAATAAAACAGAAGGTAATATTCTTACGTATTAAACATACCTTATATACTTTCCGGAATATGGTATTTTCAAACTCTCAAATAATACTAAAGAGTCCAAATTTTATATTGGAAAAGGTACTTAAATATTGATGTAAACACTTTTATCTAAATGCCGTCATTTAAGAATGTTGTTTTAGATGTAGTAATTATGATATATTTGAAGAGTAATCGATGTATATTTCTTATCTAGATATGCATATTATCAGAAAGATCGAGAAACTGCTGTATAAATTTAAAAAATTATTCGTTTTCTAGAACAAATTATATTGTTACACTACAATGCAATAAAAAATCAGTTTAAAATGTTGTTATTTAATGGCTATATTTTTATATATGAAAAATAAATATAAATCGTTTTTATCATCGTAAGCCTAATGACTTGATTGTATTTCAAAAAAAAAATTTCCTCGAGCTTAAAAAAGGTATTCAAAACTGCTCCTGGCTTAGTCAAAGCACAGTACTACTTGGTACCACGATGTAGTACGAGTTAGTGATGCGTTATTGGGTCGTATGAATAAAAATGGAGGATTTACTTGAAGTAGGTGCTAGAATGTAAAAGCATCTTCGGCGAATAAAAGGTGAAAGTAGCTTAGTAGTAGTAAGCAAAACATTCAGTTCTTATGAATAATGAAATGCTTTTACTCCAAGTCGTCAGAATTTAAATTTTCGAAATTGAATCACCAATAACTTTTGTAAAACAGAGGAAAATAATAAAAATACAAATCTTATATGTAGACCATTAAAAAGGAGAAGAAACGCCTTGAAGAACTTTAAAGAAAAATATATACACATTTTTGTAGAAAACATGAATAATAAATACAATTTGAAAAACAAATTAAAATCAAAATTAATTGACAAGCATAAGACTGGGAATAAGAGAATTAAATTAAAAAAAAACTGGGGAAATTTGTTTTTAAAAATAATGTATGTTATTAAATAACTCTTGACGCAGGGATTTATTTTAAATATTATTATTTTCCATACAATAATTATTGTTCTTTATTTCTTCAATATGAATATTTTAGTTCACTATTGCCTTATTATTATATTGCGTTTATACATTGTTGAAAAACTTTATTGTTTGAAAATAAGAAATAAATTTTAAATTAATATGGAAGAATATTGAAATAGTGCATGTAGTACTGTAAAATCTATAAATTCATATAGACAGATTTTTGAGCCTCTTTACAACGTCGTTTTATTGAATTTTACTTTCACGATGCACTGCGAATAAAGTTACTCCCTCTGTTAACTTCTGAGTCAGATTGATATCAGACAGAAATCGAATCAAATGGCAACGACTTTGCTACTTTTTAATGTAAAATTGAAACCGAAATCTTCAAAGATGACAGTACTAGCGTATAAACTGAAATTCGGAATGGCAAGCTTAGCCACGTTGAAGTGTATTTGAATTTCCTATTCAAGAGGGACGTTTCTTTAAAATTTTATCGATTTATTCGGAGTTGCTGTCGTTTTAACGTCGTTCCTTATACAGGATGAGTCAGTCATAATATCATTAATTTTAAGAGGAGAATGAGTATAATGCGAATACGTGATTAAAAAAAATCTAAATGCATATTTACGCCGAAAAAAAATATTTTCAAATCATTATTTAAACCCCCTTTTCAGACTGTCACTGACCGGTCACAGCCTTGGTCGGTTACAGCTCACAGTTCAACTCGATATCGACCTGATGCAATGTTGTCAAGTTGTAATATTTTTCTATATAGTACTTACCCACCTAGGTTTTAGACATCACAAATAAACGGTTGTACTGACTATTTTAGAATATCATTTTTCTTGCTCAGTTCAAACTTCAGCCAATAATAATTTAAAATGTTAATACCCAATAAAATCAAATAATAATAATCAAATAATTCTATTAAAAATTGCAAGTAACGCGGTCCACTCAGGTTTTCTCGTAGAAAATACGGCCCAATCAAACGATACCCGTACACTCGCGTGTCGATGTCTGAGCAAAAGTAGCTGTTATGACTGCAACAAAACTCCAACGTGTCTAATAATAAACCGAGTAATAAACCATTTACGTACATTACATAAAAAACCTATACCCAATGGGTAAATTATTGAGAAGCTGAAAAGTGTTTCGTGTTTAAATACTAAGTACTTAATAAAAAACCATCGTGTTGTCGACAGAAAACTGTCCAAGACCGAAATGGCACGCCGCTAATCTAAGTTATCGAGAGTTAATCTTGGCCTACCGTATTATTAGTTACCTGGTTTTTGTACTGTTATTTAACGACAAGGAGTAAAACTATTTTTTTATCTACATACATTAATAAATTTTCCTTAAATATTGATTTATTTGTTAATAAAAACAAATGTTTATAATAATTAAATTTTTTTGAATGTTAGGTTATTACAGTTTAATAATTTTGATATTACGTTTTCACTACGTTTTACAAATAAATATGAATTTTTAGTATTACTCGTAAGTACAATTAACCGCACACATAACCAGATGTACAATTTGTAGTTACGTACTATCGTTTGCAATAATAATGGCACTCACTAAAATGAATTTTGCGTTTTGTTTTGAACTTCTGACGTATTCTTATTGAAATCTACATTAAATTTTTAACATTAGTTATTAGTTGTTTCACTCACCAAGAGAAATTTAATGAAATTTCTATTTAGAATTTCTAGAAGTTCAAAAACTGTTTTAAGAGAGTGTCATTATTATTGCAAACGATTGTACATCTAGCCTAGAAATGTATTGTTTTTTAAGTAGTATGATACTAACCTGTTTACAGCCCACATTTCAAGTAAAACTGCATTTATCCGTCCATAGCACTTTATTAATAAAATTCAGTCGCATTTCGTAAACATTTTCCGTATAACACTACCATTTCCACATATTCGGAATTTGTAAAATTATGCATTGTGAATTTACGCCAAATAAGTGAGGTTAGACAGAAATAAACAAACTATGATATTATGTATGAAATGTGGCATCCATGGTTAATACGGCAAGTCTGTGGATGGTCTGTGGCATTAGATTTTCGTCGGGTGCGCCATCAGAAAGTTCGTAGCGTACCAGGAGCGTCGTGTTACTGATTTTTATAGGGTGATTTGTTTATTTTTTAGAGGTCGAGTAAAAATTTTTTTTTCGATTTTCTGCCTTTATTAGGCCTCTCGAATACGTGGTTAAAATTAATAACATTATGACTGACTCACCCTGTATATAGGGTAGGGTGGGGATGGTTGTGCCAGTTTTTCTGCGAGGTTTGAAAAAAATGTTATTTTTCACGTTCTTACGACTTAAGAGTTGCTCAATATACTCGTGCTGTACTGTGCTGTATGGTCGGCATTTTATATGTTGTATTTGAACTGATGAACTTCTTGTGGTATGTATTGACTTCAATTTCGATTTAGAAGCTGTAATAGCTTGATAAGCCTTCCTCGCTCGCATCGTTAAGGGCCATTTTTGTGTATTTGAGCTAGTCACTCTTATCAATTTGATAGTGTGGCTGTTAAGAGGATAGTTTTTTCTGATAACTGGAAGAAATTTAATATTTATTTGGACGTACATAGGCGTGCCGACTAGAAATAATTATGTCGTCTAATATTTGCTTCTGTTGCAAAAGTAATACAGATGTATCGAAATTAGTTGTCTGCTGTATATGCAAAAATAACTTTAAGTATTCATGTGTGGGTTTAACTATAGCTGAAGTAAAATCTATCTCCACAAAAGCGGGTCTAACCTGGAACTGTGCAAATTGTGCAGCTATTGGAGGTGATATATTGGAATTGAGAGCCGCTATTGTTGAACTCAGAAATGAGGTGGTTCAATTAAAAAAACGGTAGATCTACTGAATTTAATAATAAAGTTACAGAAGAAATTATTCATGAGGTATATGAACGTCATAAGCGTCGAAACAATATCATCCTTTATGGTGTTGCCGGAAGCCAGAATAATCGTGCAAAGTTAAAAGTTACTTCTGTTTTCGATTTTCTAAATATCAGTTACTAAATATCAGTTATGAGACCTTCAACCTAAAGCCGATGCGTTTGGAAAGACTAAATCCCACTACTCGAAGGCCTAGACCCATTAAAATCTCTATCCCAAATGAAAATGACGTTCACAATGTTCTTCGTAAGACTAAGCAGTTAATGGGATCAGAGTTTAATGAAGTACACATATCCCAGGATAGGACACCACGACAGATCTTAAGATGAAGTATGAAAAAGGAATTCCGGTTATTCGTCATTTAATCTAAATACGCCCAAGGATTTCTTTAGTTTGTCTCTTTCTTTTCAAAATGTGCGTAGTATCAGAATGAGATGTGATGATATTTTTTCATCTACTAGTGATACTGAGTTTGACTTCATCTGTCTGTGTGAAACTTGGCTTTCCAGTGAAATATTAAAATCTGATATTTTTCAAAAGACTACATTGTCTTGTAGATCTAGTTATAGTGTTGTACAATTAGATCTTTCTCAAATTATTTTATTGGTAGCTGGGATTGACGTTGTTGGGGCTAAATGCATTATTAACTCGTTTGTTTTCACTTTATACACAGTGTATCAACATCAACGCCCATTTCGGAGCTCGAAATGTGTTTTGATTTACTTGAGAATGTTGTATCACAAAACAGTAATGTTTTGTTAGTTAGAGATTTAAATATTACTGATTTCAACAATGCTCTAGTTAACGATGGTCGTACTCAATTAATTAACAATTTTTTGGAATTTTGTGGTTTCCCGCAATTAAATAGTGTAGTTAATCAAGATGGAAGACTTCTTGACTTATTGATCAGTAATATTGAAGGTAGTGTTATTCGAGATCAAAATCCTCTTACTAGAATAGATCCTTTTCATCCCCCGTTATCAGTAGATATTAAAATAAGTTCTAAAACTAAACCAAAATTTTCGTAATATTAACAGTAGAGCTTACAACTTCCGACGAGCTGATTTCGGTCAATTATATCAAGCACTGCTTGACATTGATTGGAACTTCTTGCATCAGTATACTGACATTAATGTAGCTTGTTCTGAATTTTATGTTAAGTTGTTTTCTATTCTTGATATTTATGTTCCTCTGTTTATAAGTAGAAAGGATAAGTACCCTTAGTGGTATACTAAGGACATCATTGATCTTATAAAATCGAAAATCATGTATCATCGTAAGTTTAAATAATATAAGATTAGTTACTATTACGAAAAATTTAAGGAAACAAGAACTATATTAAAGCAACATATTAAAGTAGCATATCAGGCATACCTTAATAGTATTCACTCTTCAATTATAACAAATACTTCTTGAGTAAGTACTCAATTAAATCAACAAATCGATTAGAATTTTATTAGAACAGTGTAGTATATGAAAAGTTGCGAGTTATTAACAAGTAATGCCGCTTTCCTCTGGAATGCCTTCGCATTCCTTAGTTTGTTCTCCACCAGTTACGCTAATAGAAGACCAATGCCAATCAGATGCATTCTTTACAAGTACATAAATATTAACTCCAGACTTTTTAACAGTGCCAACAATATTTTTCAATGTGAATGTTTTAATTGGGACACCATCAGTCGCAACTCCAGTAGGACTGCCAGTGTCTATATTGTAGTCACCCTCGATGACAATACCAAATTTATTTATGTCCTTTAAAGTTATGTCTTCATATGTGACATTTGTAACTGACCCAGTCGCACCGTAAACTGTCTTAATTCTGACTCCATTGTCCGAGTTTAAAATTTGTGAATTCGATACCAGCACATTTTCAACAGTATTGTAATCTCTACCTCCTACAGAACCGATAGATATGCCATGACCACCTGAACAGTAGGCGTCGTTGACTAAAATATTGGTACCAGACTTGATGGCAACGCAATCGTCTTGGTTATAAACAGTAAGACGTTCAATTGTGACATTGTTAGATCTCCAAACATTGATACCATCAGTGTTATGACCTCCTAAAGTATCTCCATCTTTGCTGTCCACGTAGATATCCTTAGCTATAACTCCGTCACTGTCTTCTATCCAAATAGCATGATTGGAGGGATTTTTGACAGTTATGTTACGGATTACAGAATTTTTCAAACCATGTGCCACAAAAAATATTGGTTTAATTTTACCTCCGTTGCCTCCTTTACCATCCCACCATAAATTTTCCCTTACGTCCAGCACGTGGCCTGTGGCACCGCTGATTTCGACATCGGTACCGCTGATGTTAACTAGTGGACCATCCCATTCATAAAATTCCCATGTTAAAGTACCTTGGAAAGTGAGTTTAGCGCCTTGATTTAAATTTAAATTTAAAGTTACGCCAGCTGGTACGCTTATTCCGCTTAAAGTGATTTCGTTGCAGTTTATCTCTGCTTCTTTAATATCATTTTCATTGTATGTCGTAATGGTGCACGTAGCAGCTAGCGATGGTTGCGCAGCTGCTAAAATTCCCAATATAAGGGATCCAACCACAACAAAGCACCGCATCTACAGACAATCTGAAACAAGAAAATGTAAATCATTCTTAATATTGTAGCATATTACTTTTGTAGTTCTATACGGTGTGTGAAACTTCGAAAGCTTATAAAACTTAAAAAAACAATATCCAAGAAAAGGAAACTATGCTGTGAGAAGATAATTTTTGTTTTTCAGTTTTGCTTAGAATTGAATGATGAATAATTATACAGGCTGTTTCTGAAATGAGTATATTCTTCTAACAAATAATTTTCATTAAGCAACCTATCCACATTATTTTCTAAATTATAAATTCATTAAATCAAACAAAAATGTACTGTCGTGTAGAGAGCACGAGCCAATGTCAAGGACGTCGTGTCCCAATGTTTTTTCCAATGGGGACATTGTATAATTTTTCCAAATACGTGCAGAAAAAATAATGTATTATTTTAATAGAAATGGCGGTTGTCCTTGTGAATTTCATGGAAAAATAAACCTAAAAATCGACATTTAAAAATTTTGTCTGGTCGAGCCCCACAAAACAATCGCCGCCGTAGTGAAGACCTGTAACGTCATGCGACGTACGCACGTGTATACTTAAATACAGAAGTGTGCTTTAGTTTATATCTGAATACTATTTCAATTTTCGAACATGCGATTACCAATTTATTCCTATATCTAATTTAATCGGCTGCCTTAAAAATTGAGAATGATATTAAGATCGGTAGGGTTGACAATGGGCATTCAATATACACATGCACACGCCATATCTGTAGATGTTTGAATAAGACATTTTTAAATAAAACAACATAAATAAATTTTTAGTAGTGTAAACAGGTTAATAAGTGGGGACTTCAAAAATTGTTTATATTTTCATCCTTTATTAACTTTTTGAATGATTGCAGTTATTTCAGAAACGTAACTAAAAACATAAATTTACTTGATATTAGTAATGCTAAAGTTATTAACGAAAAACAATCTTAACAAATAATTAAATGAATATATGTCCTACCTAATTTGATTATTACATTGTTTACATTGTGAACAATGTAATATTACACAATAGTCCAATATTATGTGTTATTTTTGTTCAATTTGTATTTGAGTATTACTTTCTATTTAATCTGCAATTTACCTTCTAAGATTCAATTTTATAAATACATACAACAAAAACATGTATTTATAATATACCTAATATTGGTATTTAGAGCTAAGTGTTTTCAAAATACTTACTTGAATTTACTATCATATGTTTAACGTCTACGCGAATGAAAATGAAACAAACTTTTTAATGGATAATATATTCTTATTTGTATACTTAATCTGGTAGATATTTGTTTTATGAAGTCAAAGATATACGATAACCTGATTTTTGCGAAAAATTTACATGAAAGAATACTCATCATATTCGTAATAATAATATGAGCAGTGCAAGAATATTGTCAAATGTATCTGCCTTTATGCGCTTAAATTAAATTTAATATTATTAAATAGGGAAGTATCATATTTTCAATGTATCAGATTATTTAATAATAATGCATTTGAAAATAGGAAAACAAGGAACATAGATTATACATATATGCTAAATCTATTTTTCAATAAAAGCGCTATAACTAATACTTTAGAATATTTTGAAAAATATGAGTAGGCAAGTAAAATATTGTTAGTTGGACATACCTTCTATTTTTGTATGTATTCTATTTACAAATTATCGAGTACTGCTAAATAAATCTAACTTTTTCTTGAAAATGTACTTCTGTAGTGACGTATATAATTTATCTAATTATCTCTGCAGGAACAAGTTGTTTTTAGAGGTAAAGTATTTACTTGTATTTTTGGAGAGCAATTGATGAATATTTCTTATCTAATACCTATCACCATTTTTAATCATATCATATTTACTCTGCATTTTGTTATTCAGAAAATTGGTATCTGGATGAAACTCTACAGGGCGTCCGCAATATTAGTGCTTTTATTTCGCTGTATGAATAAATTGTACCAAACAAAACATATTTGACTTAACAATGTTTTTCTCTGACTAACGGTAATGGAATTATGACAGCAAACAGGTCAGCGTCGCACTCCTGCCATGTCAAGTTTTTGCACATAATAATTACAAAAACGCAATAAATTAACATGCCGTGTAACTGGCCATGGTTACTATAGAAATTGTTCCATCTTTGTTTATATATACTCACAAATATTAAGCAAACACTATACACAGGGTTTCCCAATACAAGAGATAAAAACATGCGGTTTTTGCAACATTGCACTGGAATTTTTCGAAACTTAAGACGCAATCAGAACATTCATAGACCTCTTCGTTTTTGAGATACAGGGCGAAATAAAAACATATTTAAGGGATTGTTTGTATCTCTAGAATAGCTGAACCAATAAACCAATTTTGCATAATTATAAAAACATGCATGGCCAACTATGCACCATGCAACATCAGTTTTATCGATTTAACGTTTTTTCACAATTTTCAAAATATAAAGTAATTAGCATTATATATCATTATGAAGGAAAAATTAATGCAATTGAATACCATAGAAATATACAGAGTGTTCCATTTAAAAAAGTATATTTGAGATTTTCAAAGAGACACTCTGTAGGAAATGACAAGTACGCCACTGAACCCTACGTAAAAACTGTCATAAACTGAGATTCAAAGAATCCGTTGTGGTATCAGTAGCTTCGCCTTGCCTTTCTATACTGTGCAGTGTGCATCCTAAAGTCAGGTTCAAGATGAATTTAATGAAGTTGCATATAAGTACAGTTTTTATATATTTTTCTTTCGTATGGAATTCTTTAGCATTGTTAATATAAATAAATACTGTTATTATTGTATTTTGTGTTGCCTACATGATATTTAATTGTCTTATTTTAAAAGAACATTCATTCGCAGCTAAATTTGCCAGGTTTGTGCCATATTTGAAATACTGTCATATGCATTATCTATACTACATTACATTACAAGTAAAAGAAAAAAGATAATACCTGAAATAAAAATATATAATTTCATTTAAGTTTTCATGGAAAATTGAGAAAACCAAAAACGTCATCTGGTATTGTTACAAATTAAGACTCTTTTATCAAATAGCTACTTTTAAAGTTATCTCAATGTATCTAAAATTTTAAAAACAAAACAGAAACAAATAATAATTTATTATTCTGACAGAATTTTCATAGTTAATAAGTAAAATCCACATATAAATATTAATTAAATAAACAATAATGTTTAAACATTTATTAAATATTTTACATTTTGATGCAATTCTGTTCCACATTATTGAAGAAAATGGAACTAAATAGTTTCCACCCTTTTACGAAAAAGGTATTAAACCACTTTTATTTGATTGTGGTGACACGAGTAATGATAGAAACAAGTAAATTAATACATATATATTATTAAAGTTCATTCGGCGAATAGTCTTTATTTAATATGTAATATTATAGCTATTAATAATGTGTATTATTAAAAATAAAATATTCAATTTTTAAATAAATTTACTTGTTCTTTTGTAATTTATTTGTAACAGGTATGAAACTAGAGGTTTCGTTTTCTTTTATTCAACTATTTGCTCAACAGAAAGTACATTTACAGGGCAACAATTGAACAGTAAATACAAAAATATATGAAATAATAAAAAGAAATACATAGTATCAGATATAAATATACAATAGAAAATACAAAATTTATAACATGAAATAATATGTAAAAATAATTATAATTTAAATAATCTACATCACATGAAGATACGTATATTTCACAATGAATTATAAAATCAATCAAATGCCAATTAAAACAGTTTAAAGTTTAACATCAAGAACATTGGTGACTTAATTAACATATTGGTTCTAAATACTGATCAAATAAATGTTTTATTTTGCCGAGAGTTTTGGCGAAACACGTAGAATTTGATTTCATTTAGGAACATAGGACTATCAATAGTGCCATATAACAATTTAAATATGAACCGCAAATAATATAATATTCTGCGGTTTTTTAAAGATTGCGTACCAAATGCATTTAATAACAGAGCTTGACTATGCCCTCTCTCTAGATATAGTCCATGACATCTCAAATGTAAAAATTTTCTTTGAATCGTTTCTATACTTACAGAATAGGAAGTATCAATTGGCGAAAACACAAGTGAACAATATTCGACTTTTGATCGAACAAGATAATTAAATAATGTTGTTAACGCCAATTCATTGAAAGACAACGTACAATTGCGCATTATAAATCTCAGAGATCTGATACAACCATCCACTACATTTTCGTTGTGAATTGTGAATGATAAAGTCAAATAAATAGTAATTTCAGATCATAAATAAAAGGTAATGTACATAGTTACAAGTGTTTAAAATGACTTATTTTGCTCGCGAAAAGCGTTTACTGTACAAATGTCTCGTAACCAGAGAGTTTTGTCCAGATTCGCCACAAATTAACATGTTTTTTATTTTTTTATGTACACACAAATATCCAGTAAGCACAGAAAAACGAAACCTACGTGCCACAGTATTACTATACTTTTAGGTTAACAGCAGCAGGTAATAAATTTATCGTACGTTACACTTTTAAGGATTTTCTGGAAAATTTCAATTGTTTACTTAATTTATACTGATAAAAAAAACAAATTACATTACAGGAGCTTTCACTTGAGCCGTTTTGCGACGAAATGTGTTCAACCCGGTTCAAAACACTATATGTGTGCGTTGAATCAGTGACGTCACACAGGTCGCTGTTTAAAACATTCACTGAGTCCGGGTTGAACTTTTTAGATGCTTTGTTATTTGTCTATGCAGCAATTGCCTAAAAAGTGGACATTTGAAAATCGGTATGATTTAAATTTTTAGATTAATATTTAAAATGGTTGTTATTTTAACACTTCTTATTATTGTTTATTTAAAAAGGAGTTGGTTGTGGACTATTGTATGTACCCCTGCTTTAAACGTATTTTTAGACATAATCCAATTACTTTTCTACCTAAATTTCATATTTGTTTTCGGTTTACAGTTGCTAAAATCAATTTCTTTGTTTTTGTTGCAAAATTCACACATTTTTAAAATACATATATGTAAAAAACATGCAGAAATAGGTATTGTTAATAATTTCTACCAATAATAATCGTTGTATTTTAATCCAAATCTAGTGTAAACAATAATTAAAAAATGTGAGGGCGATATCAAAGAAAAAATATTTGATGACGTTGCAGTTTGAAACTATACATTTTCTTGGTTTTGAAACAGTCGATGAATACGGTTCGTCGCAAAAACAGCTTTGACCTTAGTTGTACCTTAGTTTGTAATTTCGTACCACATTTTTCTGTAAGAGTAATAAAATTATACTACGTGCTGTGTTTTCAATACTGTTGTTAATCACATAGAATTGGTTAACCTGAATGGTGTAGTAAATAAATAATAATTGGTATTTAGGGTAATTTTAAAAATTTTAAGAATTATTAAAATAACCAGTAAACATGTATTAAAATTGTAATTAGTTTGAGCCGAATAATTTAAAACAATGACGGTTTAATAACAAGTTATGTCGCTGTCTACTGGAATACCATCACACTCCTTAATTACTGTTCCACCGGTAACGTCAATTTCAGTCCAATGCCAGTCGGTAGCATTCTTTACTAAGACATAGACATTGACACCAGTTTCTTTAACAGTACCTGTGATATTTTTCAATATAAAATGGTTTATGGGGACCCCACCAGTGGCAACGCTGGCGTCACTATTATAATTGCCGTGAACTTTAATACCGTACAGGTGTATATCCTTTAATGTTATATTTTCATATGTGACATTGGTTACTGCTCCGGTAGTCCCATAATTTGTTTTAATCCTGACTCCATTGTCTGAGTTTACGATCTCTATGTTTGACACTGAGACGTTCTCAACAATATTATAATCTCTACCACCTACAGAACCAATTGACACACCGTGACCACCAGAACAGTAGCTGTCTCTAACCACAACATTGGTGCCAGATTTGATAGCAACGCAATCGTCTTGATTGACAATATTGATACGCTGAATAGTGACATTATTGGATGTCCATACGTTGAAACCATCTGTATTTTTACCACCTAAGGTATCTCCATCTAAGCTGTCCACGTAGACATCCTGGGCTACAACTCCATCGCTTTCTTCAATCCAAATAGCGTGGAAGGAAGGATTTTTTATCTTTATATCACGAATTATAGAATTTTTTAAGCCGTGTACTACGAAAGATACAGGTTTGATTATATCTCCAAGCTCTCCTAAACCATCCCACCATAAGTTTCCTCTTACGTTCAACAAGTGGTCAGGCGCCCCGCTTATTTCTACGTTTGTCCCAGTGATGTTAACTAACGGACCGTTCCATTCGTAGTATTCCCATGTTATTGTACCTTGAAAGACGAGTTTCGCACCTTTATTCAAATTTAAATTCAGAGTTACCCCTGCCGGAACAGTTATTCCGTTCAATGTGATTGTGGCGCAATCCTTTTCAGCGTTCTTAATGACGTTTTCATTGTACGTCGTAATGGTGCACGTAGCGGCCAGTGACGATTGGACAGCTGCTAAGATTCCCAATATAAGGGATCCAACCACAACAAAACACAACATCTACGGCAATCTGAAACAAGAAAATATAAATTACTCTTAATTTTATATCATTTTACTTTTATTATGCTACAGGTAAAAGTATATAAAACTGTAAATATTAGAAAATGAAAAGCATGTTATTATTATTACAATATCTTCAAAAAACTGCATTGTAAAAAAGTAAATTTTGTTCTGATAAATTTTATATGGTGTTTAATCGTGTCAAAAAGATTGAACAAATTTTAAATTAAACTTTAGGTATTTTTGTTTGTATATATATAGACTTGAAAAATTAATCAATGCCGGTATTGCAGTCATATAGACAAGAAAGCTTTCAAAGCCTTTATTGCTTTTTCATCAGGAAACTACAGAAACGTACAATAATTATCAAAACATAAAAGGAAAAGTTAAATGGACGAAAAAGATTGAGGTTAATAAAAATGCTGCCCAATCCCAGCCTGTAGCTGATGCAACTCTTTTCATTGATTTAAGATCTTGTTCTAACCTAACTTTACTTCCTTGATCACCCGTTGGGCTCAGAAAAGTTTTTTTCCAAAATTTTTGTAATATGTTTGAGTAATCTGTGTTCATCCTGGCTTACTGGCCAGTTTTTTAATAGTTTTTTTTTAATATTACAAGTAATGTAATAGTTGTGGCATTGTGCCAATGTTTTTTTGAATTTTTCTGTTTTGATGAATGGTTCCATTGCATTTTTATTAATCTCAATCTTTTTCGTAAGTTCCCTTAACTTTTCCTTTTACATTTGGATACTTATTGTACGTTTTTGTAGTTTCCTGATGAAGCAATAAAGGCTTCGAAAGCTGCCCTAATGCAAATAGAAAGTTCAATTGAATTTTATTTGCATTATTTTAATTAAATTCGTTATACGGCATTGGCATTTAGAAACGAAAAGAGAGCGTATATGGACCATAAACGATCAAATTTCGAAAAGGTTATTATAATGCAAAAACAAATTACGATAAAGAGAAAATGAAAAAATTAAGAACATTGGTTGCCGGTGTTGGGAAATAAAATGTGTCAGTCTGCCTAGAACCAAAATTTGATATGCTCATATTAAAACGTTCCAAAAGTAAAGAGTAATCAATGTTGTTATTAAATAGTTATGCGCCTAATCTTTAATGAAGGAATATCAAAGGTCGATAATAGTAACTCATGATCATAACCCTGTTCAGGATATACACCAGTGATTAAAAAAAATATATTTTAAAAATTTGCGCTGAATTGACTCCAAACAGGATGAGAATGATTCTCATAAATAGGAAATAATCAGTGAGCCATACTCCAACATGCACACTTACGAAAAATACAATGTTTCTAACGCTGCCTCATTAATGAAATACAGATTCTAATAATGACACCAAGTACTTTACTAGCCTTACTTACAGTCGAAGAACATATTCACACCTATATAGTACAGTAGAACAAGTCGAAAGCGCATAAAGAATGATATGTTATGCGACTGATTTTGTAAAAGTACGTGATCAGCTGGGCACAGAGTGGTCCGTGATGGGACGGCACTGCAACCTCATACGAGTAGTGCGTTCTCGCCTTTACTTTTTGATTACATAGCATCCTAGACGCGATTTTATCTTGCATGTTTTATTTTTATGGGCGCGTAGAAAATTAACCATAGATACTTTTTTTTATATTTGGTACTATTTTGGAAGACGTAGAGTTGTGTTATTTTTTTGATAAAAAAATCTGTAACATAGTTTTTTTTATACTGTATTAGAAAGATATTTTAAGCTAATATAAATCAAATCTCCTACAATTGCTATCAATGAAGTCATATGTATGCTCTCTGATACCAAACATCTAGGTAGGCTAATGACCAATTCCACAGGCAAAGCTCTATTCAATAATTATCTAAAATAAAAATTAATTCTAGCTAAATTTACTAACCTGGTTTAATAAAAACATTTTATAAATATCTAAGTTCACTTTTGAAACTGTGGCAACTTGAAAATTCTACCACAATAGATGAGATCTGACCTATTTCTGCATTTTTAGGATTGTTTCTTCAGGTGGCCTCCTTTAAGTTGAGTTAAATATTTAACTATAGAAATTATTATACCAATAAATTAAAATTATTTGAAATTATATTATTATATTAAAACAGTAAAAAATGTTAGAAAAGCTAATAATAAAGAATATATGGGTAGATATTGTAGGTGTAATTCAACGCTGATCGGGGCTTTAGTCCACAGAGTAGTTAGTTTCACACAATATTGTTAATACCTAAACATATATAAAAAAAGGTTTCCTTGACAATGAACCCATTTAAAAAGTCGTAGCAGACCAGGCGTTTGCAGAAAAGACAAACCAATAGTTGTCAAATAATGATTTTAAGGGGTCCTACCCATAAGAAAATAGTACCACTTGATTCCACTAGCCGACTTGACATTTAGGAGGTGTTAACACTAAAAGCCAGACACGCTGTATATTGCAGCACTCAAACTAAATTTGCAGATGTATCGTGAAATCAAAGTAGAGATAAAACGTGACATGCCAATAACGTGTTTCTGCACTTAAGTTTTTAAATTTAATATTACCAAATTAAATATAATAATAATTTACAATGTATTAGATTATCTGGTAACACTGCAGTTGAAAATAGAAGAAAAGAAAAAGAGAAACTGACACGCGGTAACATATAAGTCGCATTTCAATCATAGCACTTTATATATTTAAAAATTTTTGAAAAATATGAAGAAGCAGAATGTTGTTACCTCGACATACCTTGTATTTTTTTGGATATATTCTATTTCCAAACTGTTGAGAACTACTAATTAAGTCGTACCTTTTCTCGAAAGAGGTACTTCAATAGTGACGTATATGTGATGTGATTATCACCACAGGAACAACTTGCTGTTGGTGCCGGACACGAGGCATGAATATATAGCTACATACTTGTATTTTTTAGAGTATAATTGATGAACATTTCTTATCTGGCGTCTAGTGTCACTTCAAATTATAAACGATGCCAAAGATTTACGTTATTGAATAAAAATAACGGTAAACGGTAGTTTTAAATATATTTGACATGTAATGTTTAATGCTTTTAACTTAGGTACTTGCACTTTTGTACTTACAGTATAGTTTTATTCTTTGAGTTGGTATTACAAGATGAAGATAATTTTGTGTGCATCAAATGCAAGTAAAAAAATACCGTTATATTTTCATTATTTTGGTGGGAATCTGACAAAAATGTGTACAAAGTTATTAACTATAATTTTTATGGTGAGTTGTACTCAAAAATAATAATATACTTAACTGTATCAGGTATAAATATAGAAATGTGCCCACTCATTTATACAGGGTGTTTCTAAAATGCGTCATACAACTTAGGGAGGTGTTTCAATATGATAAAGTAATGTTAGTAAGGAAAATTTTATTCGAAATGGCAGTTGTATTCAAGTTACAGTTTGTCAAAGTTCAATTTTTTAATTTAAAGTTTTTAAATAACGCGTTTAATTTAATTGCTATCAGTCTTATATTTGGTGCATGCACTACGCAGATTAAGCTCTGTTGCGTTAACTAAAGCAAGTTTTATTAGACTCCTTAGAGATAAATCTTTATTCAAGTCGCTAAATCTAACCGCTGGGCAGTAAATCGAGCTTAAATTGTTAGTATAATTTTTAACAAAAACTAAACAGTTAACAAACAATAAAAAAGATTTTCAAAGTTTATTTATTTTTAAGTGTATTTCCTATGATATTTTAAAAAATGCCTCCTAACTCGGTCAAAAATCCTGGCTCTCTCCCTAATATTTTGGCACCTTGCTATATTGTCAAGTGAAGAAGAAGAAAGAGTAGAAGTTGAGAAATTTTTGAAAGAAACAAATGATAAAACCTACTTGATAATGAAGGTAAGATGTAATTTTCACACTTCTCTCCAAACATTGAAATTGTTTTAGTGTTGATATCAGTGGAGCATGCCGTCTTGAATAACTAACATTTCTTCAGCTTGAACACATAAAAGACATCAAATAATATATATTGATAGAGATTCCCAACATAAGGATGAACGTACAATACTGGTTGATGCAGAAGCAGACTTCACCACTCTTAAAAGGCATGGTGGATGGGAAGCAATAAAATGGATATATAGAGGATTCCGTTTAACAACAACTTTAGGTAGCCTTAAGAATATTGGGTCAAAGAGAGATCAATATAAATACAAACCGGCCTCTACTTTGCAATTGTAAAAAAGTTACAGTTAAAATTAATAATAACGATAAGAAATGATTTAAGTTGACAATAAATGAATAGTTAGTTCAAGAATTATGATGTATTTTTGCGCTAGTTAGGAAAAATCGAATTTTTCCTAACTTAAATTAGTTATTAAATGTACAACTTTTCAAAACACTATTAAAAGATATTTTTAAGTACTAAAATAAATATTTATTAACTTTTACTGGTATTTTAAGAATATAAGAGTTGTTAAGATACGATTATAGCCTCGATTTAGTAACAAGTAATACCACTGTCTTCTGGAATACCATCACATTCCCCAATTTCCTTTCCACCAATTACAGTAACTCCTGTCCAGTGCCAATCCGTAGCATTTTTTACTAACACGAAAATATTGACTCCGGATTCTTTAACACTGCCGGTAACATTTTTTAATGTAAATTCTTTAATTGGGACACCACCAGTGGCAACTCCTGCATGACTGCCATAATCACCGTGAATGATAATGCCATAATTATTTATGTCCGTTAAAATTATATCTTCGTACGTGACATTTGTGACTGACCCAGTGGCGCCATACACTGTTTTAATCCTGACTCCATTGTCCGAATTTAAAATCAGAGAGTTCGATACCAGCACATTTTCAACAATATTATAATCTCGGCCACCTACAGAACCAATAGATATGCCATGACCACCAGAACAGTAGCTGTCTTTAACCAAAACATTGGTACCAGACTTGATGGCAACGCAATCGTCTTGGTTGTAAACAGTAAGACGTTCAATTGTGACATTGTTAGATCTCCAAACATTGATACCATCAGTGTTATGACCTCCTAAAGTATCTCCATCTTTGCTGTCCACGTATATATCCTGAGCTATAACTCCGTCACTGTCTTCTATCCAAATAGCATGATTGGAGGGATTTTTGACAGTTATGTTACGGATTACAGAATTTTTCAATCCATGTGCCACAAAAAATATTGGTTTAATTTTACCTCCATTACCTCCTTTACCATCCCACCATAAATTTCCCCTTACGTCCAGCACGTGGCCTGTGGCACCGCTGATTTCGACATCAGTACCGCTGATGTTAACTAGTGGACCATCCCATTCATAAAAGTCCCATGTTAAAGTACCTTGGAAAGTGAGTTTAGCGCCTTGACTTAAATTTAGGTTTAAAGTTACACCAGCTGGAACGCTTATTCCATCCAAAGTGATTTCTTTACAGTCTTTTTCTGCATCTTTAATATTATTCTCGTTGTATGTGCCGATTGTACAAGTAGCAGCTAAGGATGATTGAATAGCTGCTAGAAGTCCCAGTAAAAGAGTTTCAGTTACAACACAGTGCTTCATCTGCGCAAATCTGAAATAATATGAATTATATGTAATTAAAATTAACAATGATAAAATACTTTGTAGAATAATGTTTCATCACTAGCATAGGAATTAAAAAGACGCCATAATTTTTTTTTATAAAAATGGTTTTAGGGTATATCATAATGTGTATTATTGGTATAGATAATATTGATTTTGAGATGTCATGGTATCTTGATTAGTTTGGCCAACTATTAAAAAAAGAAACAACGATTGTGATTGTAGCCGTATTTAGTACTTATCTAAAATTCATTTCAGCCATTTGGAACAATCACTTGAATTTATCGAAAACTTAAAAATATACGGTAAATATTTTCAATCAATAAAAGAAGGAAGAAAGAAAAATTTGATATACGTTGGACGTACCTTTTATTCTGTTTGTTATATTCGGAATATATGTATTATAGAAAACACTAAACAGTTTTTACTTTCTTACGAAAACGGTACTAGAATACTGCTTTTTATCTGTTTATCGCCACAGAAACATGTTGTTAACGCTGAGTGTAACTTAATCTTGTGTTTTGAAGTACAATATACAAATATTTCTTATCTAATATATTATATTAATAATATGTACCACTAAACAAAGAAATTCATTTTTAAACAAATTTATTTTCAATTAAGCAGGGCGATTCTTTTCCTATAGGCATAATCTTAGAAAAATTATGGCTGAAAACAAATAATGATGATAGTGAAAACAAATGTAGTAAAATATTTATAATTTTATAAGTTTACAAAAATTTATCAGGTGAAATTTGTTGTTTATAAAAACTAAGAAGTAAACAAGTCAGGACAATATGTTTGGTATTTGTAACAGTAGTTTGAGTTTTCACGCGATTATAGAAGTATGGGGCATAATTTTTCAAACCAAGAACTTATGAACATGATACTGCCATACGAGGAATCACATCAAAGTTCAGTGGCTGCAGCTCATCTTTATGCCCAAAGGTTTCCAAAAATATCATCCCAGACGTGGGGTAGAGAAACTGGCAATTTGCGGAAGAGCCCTGGGCAACATGGGGGAGCCATTAGACCTAGGCAAATTGTGAATCTCGAAGAAGAGATTTTAAATGCCGCCGAAGAGCAGCCTGGCTTAAGCATTGGGGCAATTGCAGCACAATTTGGGATATCACAATCAACAGTTTGGTGAATAATAAAGAATAACTCTACTCATTTTATTTTACGTGCAGTAGGTACAAGTCGTACTTCCAAGGGATCTTCTTTTCGAGAGTGGTTGTTACATCAGTATCACTTAAACCCAAACTCTACTATGAATATTTTAGTTTAGGATGAGGGAATTAATAGTATTTACAATTTTCACAACACGCATTATTAGGTATTGGAAAATCCGCATGTCATTCGGCAAACATACTTTCAACAACGAGCGAACGGAAACATTTTTGACTCTCTCATTTTAGAATATTGGTTAACTTACCGGCACTCCTGGAAGAAGTTAATTCCAACATTAGACATTATATTACATTTCTTCACGATAGTGCTCTACCATATTTTTCGTGACTAGTGCAATAACATTTATTTTATGAAATTCGCATTCTACTATTTTTATTTGAAGTAAATTAGTATCTCCGTAATTGAAAAACTTTTTTACCATTGAAAACCACCGACATCTATAGGTTTTTCAAGTACAATTATTCAATGTTGGTCGGAGCATTAGCCCGCAGAGTAGTTGTTTCTTGAAATTCCCCTTTTGCAGCTACCCGCGTAATTACTATTCACCGCAAATAAGTATTAGGTATTTCTTGCAACAGAATTTTTTTAATTTACCCGTTAGTGAGTTAATTTTATGTAATTTATTTCTTCAATTACATTTTTACTTATTAAATTTAATTTACTTAGTAATCCACAAATTCGCGTTATATATATCGAGGTTACCATCAAAATTAACTTGTAAAAGCTATAAAAAATAGAGATGTAGATAATCTAATTCAGCAGAACAAGCAATAGCTGGCAGAAGACTGTTATTTAATTTACATAGACGTACACTTTTCATGCTGCATTCATTATAAATTAGTTTTTAGATTTAAAATAGTATGTGCTTTTTATACTATTTTATATATTCTTAAGTACCGCTATTCTTTTGACGACTTATCTAAAATACATTTATGGCTTGATTAGATCATATTAAAAAAAATAAATTGATTAAAAATGTGCAGTTCTCTATACTTACAAACTTTAAATGCGTAATTAAATATTTTGTTTTAAAAATTGTTAAATGTTTTCAAATAATTGTTTGTTATATAAAGTAAGGACTGCGATAGAAGGTAATAGGAGAAGTTTTTTCGATTCCATTATCAATGATGTGGTCTTTATAAACATTCCTTGGATCGTCTTGGTTAGATTTATTCATTTTAAGCGTTTACAAAATTACATATATTTTTTAAATGCTTATTCAAAGTTTTCTTAAAATGATATATTATAAGAAGAGGTAAAGAACATGCAATTTAAAGTATTTTTTAAATAATTTTTGATAAATTTAATGCTACAATGTGTCTGGTTTTAAAGGCAAGTCAAGTTCTAAAATTATTAATAAAACGAAAGCGAAAAAAATCTAATTTGTTATTTTTTTATTTTAGCATATTTAAATTAAAGGAATAGAAAACTTTTGGAGTGACTATTTGTATGTCTGACGATGAAAACAGTAGTTTTCCCGAAACGTAAATAAATGGATTTATTTTAATAAATGTGCTTTATTTTCAATGCTAATTGATCGATTGTCCCACAAAATATATTCAAAATTGCTACTAAGTGTATTTAGTCAGAAAATTATATAAGTTTTGTAATTTATTACTATAATTATTTTGCTTGTTTAACATTTAGTATAATTTTATAGTCCCCAAACTATTGTTGACTCACTCACTTTGTTTAAGAAAATAAAATAACTAAGATACAATCTATAACCTGGACTTAATAACAAGTAATGCCGCTGTCTTCTGGAATACCATCACATTCCTGAATTTTCTGGCCACCAGTCACGTTAACTCCAGTCCAGTGCCAATCGGTAGCGTTCTTTACTAATATGTGGATATTAACGCCAGTCTCTTTCACTGTACCAGTGACATTATTCAATATTAAATGTTTAACTGGGACACCACCAGTTGCAACACCGGAATGACTACCATAATCACCGTGAACCCTAATGCCGTATTTATTTATATCCTTCAGGGTAATATTTTCGTATATGACGTTGGTCACTGCACCGGTAGCTCCATATCTTGTCTTAATCCTGACTCCATTATCTGAGTTTACAATATCTATGTTCGACACTGATACGTTCTCAACAATGTTATAATCCCAGCCACCTACAGAACCAATTGATAGACCGTGACCACCAGAACAGTAGCTGTCTTTAACCACAACATTGGTGCCAGACTTGATGGCAACACAATCGTCTTGATTGTAAACTTTGATGCGTTGAATTGTGACATTATTGGATTCCCATACATTGAATCCGTCTGTGTTCTTACCACCTAAGGTATCTCCATCTAAGCTGTCCACGTAGACATCTTGAGCTATGACTCCATCGCTTTTTTCAATCCAAATAGCATGGTAGGAAGGATTCTTGATATTTATGTCACGAAGAATGGCATTTTTTACACCATGCAACACGAATAATACCGGTTTAATTACAGCTCCACCTTCTCCTTTACCATCCCACCATAAGTTTCCTCTTACGTCCAGCAAGTGACCCGAAGCCCCGCTTATTTCTACGTTTGTACCAGTAATGTTAACTAACGGACCGTTCCATTCGTAGAACTCCCATGTTATTGTGCCATGGAAGACGATTCTAGTACCTTCAGTTAAATTTAAGCTTAGAGTTACACCTGCTGGGACGGTAATTCCATTTAGTATGATTGTATCACAATCCTTTTCAGCGGCTTTAAGGCCGGCTTCATTGTACGTCGTAAAGGTGCAAGTAGCAACCAGTGTTGATTGAACGACTGCTAAAGTTCCTAATGTAATGAGTCCACCAACAACTAAACATTTCATGTTTACTATCCACCTGAAATAAAACATTTTCTTACATTTTTTATTAGGCTATAGTTTTTGTAAGGGTGCGGAATGGGGAAATTTCATGATTTTGCGAACTATGTGTAGAAGAGGAATATATTCTTTTAATCTAAATGGCGTTTGTCTTAAGCAATTTTTATTTTACATCTTTTGCGTACGAAAGGAAAATAATTTCAAAAGAAATTTTATATATAGATTTTAATCAAGTACTAAAGATCTAAAAAGCTTTATTATAAGCCACCTATAGATACAAACTGATAGTGAAGTGGGAGCAGGAGATTAAAAATATTATAGTTGCAAGAACCTTTGAAAAATCTAATTAACAAACTTCCACAAACTTTTTAATGAAATTCGTAAAAGTTCTATATAAAACATGCTCCTAAAAAGCAGCTATTTGCTGAACTATCTCATAATTAGTATAAAGTTGAAACTTAAGTATAGCTTGGGAAATTATATGATTTATCTAAATATGTGGGTACAGTAGAAAGATTGTGTTATTTTAAACGAAATGAAGTTTGCCCTAGACAATTTCATAGAAAATTAAAAAAAAATTAAAAACGGTATTTAAAAATTTAGTCTGGCCACGCCCCCATAAAACGGTCGCCGACACAGCATAGACTTAAATACAGCAGTGTTCTTTAGTTCATATCTATGTCATAGTCAAGGTCAATATGCAGTCTCTTCCCGGAATGACTGGTTTATCCTAAGTTTGACCATAGCCTTCGGGCAAACCCCGAAATAAATTCCAATTTCGACCTTTGATTAAAGTATTTTTATCAAACCTAGAAATTCCTAACTTTTCAGTCAACCGTCGAAAGTAAAATAATCTGTTTCGGGCTTTGCCTAGCCGAGCCTAGGAGCGACTGGCAGACTCGGACAAAAGTCGACTATTCACTTCACTGAATGAAATGAATCATTCCTTCTTTGCGGACGGAATCATTCCCTGCGAACTAAAAGCAACGTTGTATTCCAAAAAAATTTAACAATGTAATTCAGACGAGTAAAATTCAGTTCGTCTATACGTATTTAGTAGTTCACTGAATTAAATGAACAATTGCAGCTCTAACAGGTTTAAACAGGTTTATACGTCTTTTGCGGTGTTGCGATAAATTATTTTCTCATTTCATTTTTGGACATTGAGCGTGCGGGTGTGTATGATTACGTGGACGAAAAAGCTTTACAAGAGAAGTTTATAGAGAAAATTACTAATTTGAATAAAGATAAGTGTTTATGTCACCTAGAGCAGATCTAACTGTAGAGTACAATTTAAGACTCTTGGCATATTAACCGTACCATGTACTTATATACTTCGGTGCCTTTTGTATGTTAAAGATCACGAAAATATGTTCACTCCCCGAAGCGAAATTCACAGTCACAATACCAGAGGAAAATATAATTTAAATATAAACTTTCACCGCCTAAGTAAAACACGAAATGGCATCTCGTATCTTGGCATCCAGTTTTTTAATGCATTACCCCCGCCAATACGATACCTCGACCGTCCATTGTTTGAAAGAAAAATTAAAAAATGTCTGTTAAGCAACGCATTCTATAGTATCCATGAATTTTTAGACAGTGACTTCAAAATATAATAAATCGTGATTCAAACTTTGCATATTTTGGATGCATTATTTTATTTTATGACATTATTTTAATCTGTATCTATGTGCTGTTTGTTTAGTTTAGTCTTTTACATATGCGTTTCAAAAATTACAACTATCTGCTTTTATTCACACATTTATTTTGTTAATTCTTAAACCATTGTGTTATTTATTACATGTCAACACTTATCTGTGTATGTTTCTACTATGTACTGTATGTTAGATATATATTTTCAATTTTTTTTTTCTTGATGTTTTTATATTATGACTGTAAACTTTTTTCTGACGTGTGTAAACACTTTTGTGTATGTAACACTAATAAATATCTATCTATCTATCTATCTATCTATCTATCTATCTATCTATCTATCTATCTATCTAACGTATTGTGCAAGTCTAAATGTCATAACTTCTCACTATGTAAGAATAAAGATTAATTTTTTATTTTAGGTACATATGATTAAAACAATAAACATTAAAATTAAAAATGTCGTTTTATTAATACCTAATCTAACCAACTAAGACATTCTAATACCTAATTGAAGTTTGGCTGGTCAAACCTCGATTTCATGAAATTGAGTTTTGCCGTTTGCCTGATCAAATTAGTCTATCCTAGGTTTGACAAAAATTCTTTAGTCAGAGGCCGAAAAATTTCATTGATTTGGGCTTTGACTAAGACTTCAAGTCAGACCTAAGGATTGACTAGTCAAACCTAGGAGAGCCGGAGCTTCGAGGTTTGCCTATAACATCTATATACGATCTCTATGTTTTCGGACAACTCAGTACATACAAGTTATTATGTTGAATAGACATTGGTATCGAATAAAGTCGCAAAATAGGCACCATTATGTCCGAATACAGGATACAGCCCCAAAAAATGAAAGAAAAATGTGATGTAAGGCGATGAACCGTGACGAAAGGAAGCATTGCAATATTGTTTGTTTGTGCAGACTATTTTAATGTAAGTTTAATTGGAAATACATGTAGGTTTGAGTTCATAGAAAAAATTAAAATGTAAAGTTGTATAGAATCAATTAAACTTTTCTATTAAGCTACCAGAACGTATATAGGGAGTTTAGAAAATCAATGGTAAAGCGAACTTACATGCTTTCTCATTTATTGTATTCAGGGCATCATTCTGATTCCAAATAACATGTTCTGTATTTGCTACCATTTACGTGTGTAGAATGTTATTTGAGGCATTTGTAATATTTTGCTATCTGACTTCACTACATTAAATTGTCTGTTTTATTCTGAAAACATAACAAAACAACAGCAATAAAAAGAATTTATTTTAAAAAGTTTAAGGGGATATGAAATCAGTAGTAAATAATATTAAGAAATTAACAAATTAATTTAAAAATATTAATAAATATCGTTATTCATTATTTTTACTTATTATTTTTCAAATCAAAATGAGTAGCTTAATGTCAAATCAGATGGCATAATTTTACAAATACCTCAAGTAAAACCATCTATCTGGTACTTATCCAACAGCATTGTCGCCGTAGTTATCACGAGCAGATCTATATTGTAAGCAAAGAAATAAGTCTTCGTTTAACAAAACCGTAAGTTCAGCACATCACCAGTAATAATTATGGCATTACCTACACGGTTTTTGCACTATGTATCTATGACCCACAAATGCCAGAAAAATGCGAAAATACCAAAAACAAGCACCTATATCTACGAAAACAAATCGCGCTGAACGACGTGTAACATCACACCAATGATATTACGTTTTCGGGGCATTCGTCTGCGGAGTAGTTGTTTCCTGCAGTATCATTTACAGATTTAATTCGTTAGATTTTGACCAAAGCGAATGTTAACAAAAATACTGATATAGTGCGCTACATTTCATTATTTATTTTTTCAAATGTTATTTTGTCAACATTTTCAAACTGTTTAATAATTACAATTTTGATAGTTTTGACAAAAAATAAAATATTTGATTTTTTTCAAATTTTTCTATAGCGAGAGTGAATAATGCTACTACAAAAAATATGATTTTTCTTCACTTGCATTATGTATATGAATCAAAGTAATAATTAATACATTATCCGTTTTTATTTTTAATGACAATTTATTCAACTTACCCAAAAATCTAATATAAAAGTTTTTCGGAATAGTACTAAGGCACCCTATTCTTGTAATTTAAAAAGGGATTTAAATAGCTACTGAGGTAAGATATGTTTATTTGAAAAATATAAACAACAGATAAAATTTATCTCTGTTGCTGAAATAAACATAACACTTAGTAATGCATGTACATATTAAGTGATATGACTAAGTACTTATTATTTTACCAAAACAATTGTCAGTAGGTGATAAAAATTCACTTTTATATTGGAATATAGAACCCCAGTGCTAAGAAGAAAAATTTCTAGCTGCAACTAATTATACAAGGTGAACCTTAAATAAGTACAAATATTACCGAATAATCGGTCAGTGGTCGCGCGGCTTAAGGCGTCAGTACTTGAATCGAGGTGACTGGATCGCTGTGGGTTCGACCCCCGCAGCCGGTAGACCGTATATAAGCTATATTCGTGGAGAGATTGGCACCCTCTCTGCGCGTGTGGTAGGGTGGAAGATTGTTGGCTTGGGTCAATGTGAGAGATTGATACCGGTTGACATTTGACTACCCCCCTAATTAATGAGGTTTTCCAGGTTTCCCTCATTTCTGCACTGAATGGTGGTTAGGGCCTACCAACGTAAGACGTTCCTGGGCGCAAATGCGGCCTGCTTAATAATAATATGCCGCCCCCTCTCCCGCACACGTCTTCGACTTCTGGGCTAATCCTCGTGATTAGAATGAGGAGTAGAGATAGTATTTTAAATGTAATTTTTTAAAATTTCTAATATTTACGGAGATATTATTTTTTTTAAATACCCACATTTTGAGGGTCGCTGATCAGATAGAACAGAGCACTGACGTAACATAATAAACCAGATGATCCATTCAAGACGAGGTTGCCATATCGTCTTTAAAATAAATATATTTTTTTTAACGTAAATCTGGATAGATGGAATTAAAACCTCTCCGATCTTAATAAAAAAATTCTAACCTCACCTCCCCCTCTATTTTCGAGGATGCTGAACGCGAATCTAAAATTACTTTTCTGCGGTCGAGTGTAGTAGGTCGGAAAATGTTTGTCTTTAAATTCTAATCCCTAAGTACGTATACCAACATTGCATTAGGTTAAAATTGCAATATAGCGCCTATTTATTTTGATAAATGTGACGTCATGAAATGAAGATGACAGAGAGTTATAGGTATTGCAACTTTACTAATGTAATGTTACAACTTTCTTGAAGCCAAGGCATTAGTGTAACACACACTTGTGATTCATAAACATCCTCTGGTCAGCGATCCTCAACAAGTATTTATTATGTTGGATAAGTTGAAATGAACTTGAATAAAAAGTACGTTTATTTATTCACTAAACGTAAAACAATTTCATCAGTAGAATTGTGATCCGGAAGATCATTTAACAGAATTCCACAAACTACCAATATTAAGGTATTCACTGGCATCAGCGCTTGATGTTATTCTCAATCTAAGTGCTTGTGTACAATGAAAACACTCTGTTACACACACAGAAAAGTTTTATAATGTCGAAATATTAATTCACCGTTCTTGTTTCAGTTATCACGATGAAAATCAACAAATGAACAAAAACACCATGTTGCATAAAACCACCTGAGATTTGCTGTGGCACCCGGAGCCATGCCTCGTTGAAGGGGTTGTCATGGCAGGCCTGCTGCTGTTGGGGTTGCTGGCCTGCGTTCCTCTGGCTTCCTTTCAACCTCCCGTTCTTGTCCTCTCCGAACTTTGCTACTATCCTGTGAACTTGCAATACATTGAAGAGGAGCTGAAACACTCCAACCTTACTATCAGTATTATGAAAAAAGAAGGTAAGAATAAAATTCGAGTATCTAATTTTTTCCATGAAGAAAAATAGTTTTTTTTTGGTTTTACGGTTACTTTCGTCTGCAGATCTGGGTTCCCAGCTAACAATTTCTTGTTCTGTAAAATTGTAAGAACGTTTCCAGAGCAAATTTTATAGAGCAATGTTTGTTCTAAGAACATTTTCAAAACGTTCTTACAACACTTATACCATAAAAATGGGCACCGTTCTATAGAACCTTTTAGTTCTTTAAGCGGTTCTGTAAAGCTTGCAGGAAATAATTATAGAAGTCTTAAAGAATTTTTATAACACAGTTACAAAGCAATCTCATAAAAATTCTATAGCACTTCGTTATACAATTTTTGTGTTGCATGGTTGCATGGTTGTGTTGCATTTAAAGAACTTTAAAATCGTTTAATTGTATCTTTTCAAAACAAAATGTTTCTGTATCGCACATGTTAGAAATAATATGGACGGGCCAATAAGAACCAATAAGATGGGCCTAATCAGCCTGCATAGGAGTACTTACTTACATTATTACGAATTACTTAGTTTGTTTGTCCATCAGGGAGCAGTACATTTTAATGCGGAAAAAGTTTTATCGTGAAATATGTGGTACATAATGGTAATTTTTTGACGCGCCTTCAGTTAACCTTATATTTCCTATGATGATGGAAATTTAATAAAAATTTTTTTTTTCTAAATTGATGAATTTAACAACCAACTGTACACAAAATAGTCAGAAAGTAAGTATATCCATATTATTGATATCATTTCACCTATTTATATTGTACATATTTTTAATTAAGTTTTTTTTTCCTTCTTCACAATATGGCGACAGAAAGAAAGGCTTCATCTTGTACTTCCAATGGATTCTCACTAATATGACATTTTTGTGTCGACTGCAATGATTATAGAGCAAATATGCTTCGTAAGCAACTACTTACTATTCACAGTGTTGTCATATTTTATTGTGGTAATTTCACTTATTTCAATCTCATTTAATAAATCTATTAAAATTCTTTAACTTCAACATCTAAAAGTGAAAATGTTTAAGGTTTGGAATGGTCTAAATTAAATATGTTACTAAATTTCTATAAGAAAATCAATTTCTCTTAGCAGTCAAATAAATCTTATCTATCGTAATGAAATTTTCTTTCTGCAAGCAGATAATAATTTTTACAAGTCACGACTATGTTATACAAATTTCCCCATTATACTTTGATCAAAATATTTCGTACTATTACAGGCAGGTCTCGTCAGATGGGGCTATGGGAAACCTACATATATAAAAAATGATAGTTCTATAGCGTTACTTTATGGAACAAAAATGCTTTTGTTACTTATTTACTCTATAATGATTTTATAACAACTGTATTATTATTCTCTACAACTGCTTTAAAGAGCTTTTTCTCTTAAGTTCGTTAGCAGCTTCCATATTTGTAATTTGTTTTCCGTAGCAGAATTGTAACTTAACAACGCCTTATACAATAGTTCTATAATTAAACTATAAGCGACATTACGGAATAATTTTATAAGAGTGTCACAGGAGATGGTATAATTCTATAAAGCAGTATTTTGCATCGGTTTTACAGTAATTTGATTCTATAAGCACCGTTGCTGTAAAATTGTGTTATTGTACACAGTTATAGGGCTACATTAGCAGTTATCTTATAAGTGCTCTATAAATTATGCTCTAAGAACGTTCTTGCAACAAATTTAAAAAACAATTCAGTTTCTGAAGGCAAAATAGTCTCATGTGCCACATTAATGCAACAATTTAGTATTCTAAATACAACTATAAAATATTAACAGAATATAAAACTCCTATTACTCTAAATTTATAGAACTACTTTGCTAGCTGGGTTACTACTGCCTGAATATTATTTTATGTAATGCAATACATTGCTGGTGCTTTTGTATTTGCATTTCAGTATACTTTTTATGTTATTATTAGCATATTGTGTTGATGTAGAAGCAGTGTAACCTCTGCGATAATTATTTAATTGGCTTTAAAGGAGAGTACCATAATGTTAACTGCATTCTCGCCTTTCATCCACTAGATTACACGTAATTTGATGAACAATCAAAGACCACATCTCTAAGGCATATTTTTAATAATAATGAATAACACGAAGGCAAAGTGAATGCAAATATCTGTTATAAATAATGGAATCCGGTAGAGGGTTTATAAAAAACATCTTATAAACATATAAATATATGTATGGTACAAGATTTAGGTAACCACAAACTAATTATTAATTTGGAAACAAGTATTATTCTGGTCAGTTAAATTAACCCCATTTGGACAAATTCAAAAAGGAACTCGCCTTCTGATACTTGATCTTGACATTTTTATTTTAACTACATCGCTCTGAACACTTTCTACGCTTTTCGCTAAACTGTGAGTAAAGCTCTATTTGATATGAACGTGGCCTTACTTTAGTGTTAATAATAATTGTCACTCTTAAGGCAAAGAGTATAGTCTCCTCCCTTATGCCTTAATTGCACTAGTTGCTATTGGTTATTGATGATTTTCTGTATATTTTAGTAAATGTTTTCAAATGACTACATTGCAATCTTATTCTTAGAAAATCAATATCAATCAGTATCAATTTTATCCTTTCTTATGGGCTAGGTGCTCAATTTGATGGCCTAACGATGTTAGCCAGATAACTATATTTGTTTAATTGTCCCTGGTGTTGGTTGCTTTACGGATAACAGCCCAATTGTGTGACTGTATTCTTTTTGTGCAAATACTTGTAAAGTATTGGGCAGGAGTGCGACCACCAACATTATTTGCTAACTGAAAAACTGATAGAGTTACATGAAATAAACAAGAGTACCTTTTGTATTCAAAATTGAACTGCGTTTTAGATTTTCTAGTCATTTTAGCCATAACTCATTAGGCAAAAAAGATATGTTCTAATTTACCTAAGAAACAGGGTGTAACTAACGCCCTGTATAAATAGTGCTAAATTCAGCATAAAATTCGTAATTTTCATGCCAAAAAACATAAAGTCGCCAATTTTCAAGACGATACTGCTTAAAATCACAAAATTATTAAGACATTTCAAATTAAAATTCCAACTTTAAATACCCTGTATCTCGTAAACCTGCAACATTTGTATAAGACATGTTAAGCTCAACCGCCATATTTTGGTGTGTAGTATCTCCAGTTCAGAGATTGCCCATTCTTAATGAATCACCCTGTATAATTTTGAAATGATTGTAAGATCTAAAAATTGTTCCTTTTAGCTTTCTTTGCTGTTATAACAAAATATAATTCCTACTACGTAATATGTTCTACAGAAGGCGATTCAGGTCGCTTTTAATTCTTCATAACCGGAATGGTTTATTTTTAACTTTGCACCCGCTAAATCCATTGTCTTTGATCGATGCCTCAGTGAATACTTTGAAGTTCATGAGCGAGTTCTGGGTTCACAACGTACTTACCATTAAACCTTCATAAAAGTAGGGATTAATTTTAAGGAAAGTTATGGGAACACTAAAAAGTAAGAGGCGAATTCTAAAAATAGGAGAACACATATAGTTTTTAGTTAAGTACGCTTTCTTATAGAACCGCGATTTTCTGGAAGCTTTTATTAAAGTTCTTCCTACATGAATGAATTTTCCTACAATTCTAATTTTTTGTTATTATTTTCAGTTAATGTAACTTCAACAATTGTCTTCTTTCTGCTGGGCTCTTATTTATTTATTTATTAAAATAATATCCAACAGGCAATGTCCAATTCATTAATTGGACCATTGTATATACGTATAAAAAAACAAACACAACATAATATGTGGCATTAAAACAGTTGATTTAACAATGTTTTTTATTAGTATCCTATTTTGCTTACTTAAAGCACGCTTCAGCGTTTTTAAATCCAACTTTTATCATGGCAAAATCAATTACTCGAGAAACGTGTCTAAATGTTAGCTTTTTAATTATTATTGATCTGACAGTAGTAGCTTGTAGCGTCAAATGAAATATTACTAACAAATGTTTCAAAACGCTTTATTCAAATGTTCAACAATCTTAATTTTTTAAATGAATGTGAAAAGTACAGTTCGTATTGTTTGAAATATTCATACTTTGGTTTTATAAATCGGAGGAAATGCTATTCAAATTAATACTGGTAACATTCTCGGAAGTCAATGAGGTTCCACTTCCATTAATGGCACTCCCAATAATCTATGATTGTCACAGCTGCCGATTTTCATCCTACTTGTCTTTGGATTTGGTTTGGTTTAGAAAAACATGATGGAATTGACACTGGTCTATATTTTTCTATATTTTTGATGTTACCGTTTTTAGAAATAGGTACAATTTTATTAACTTTAAGACTGTCTGGGAAAGATCCCGTAGAAAATGATAAATTGACTAAATAACATAAGGGTTTTATGATAAAGGGTGGTACTTATTTTACTACAAATACTGGAAAATCATCTAAGTTAGTGATTTTTTATTTTTTAATCTATTTTTAATAATGATAGTATCTCATCACATCTATAAGGCTGAATAAAAAATGAAGGATGTTGCTGATTTTGTTGGCGATAAACTGAACAAATTGTTACAGGATTTTTTTTTAATTATCTCCCTTTTAGAATGTATAAAGTAATTATTAAAAAGTGACGCTACATGAAATGGTTCATAGCATAAATCGCAGTTTATTGTTTTTATTTCAATATTACCAAAATTATTGCGTCTTCCAGAAAAATCAGAAATCACGTTCCAGGCAAAGTTAAACCCTGTAAATTCTTGCTGGTTTACCAATGTTGTCAGTTTTCCTAATTAATTCTGCCTGTAAATATCTTCCAACGCTGATACATACGCGGAAAACACAAACACATACACGTGCTATTTACTTCAACTTACACGATGATAATTTAATAACAGAACTTTTTGTCAAGGTTAAATAGCACATAAGAAATTAATTTCAATTTAGCTTCAGCAGTAAGCAGACTTCACTTCTATTGATTTAGTTTCCAGAAAGCCAATCATCAGATAAGTTAACAGGAACAGTTGAAACTTTTCAAGTGTAATTAGTTATCTCAACAAACGTACAGGTTTGGGAGGCTCATAAATCATCCAGGACATCCCTTTTTCGAGGGCACTGGCTGCATAGAAGTTGAAGGCAAAGGGGTGGTTAGTTTAACGATATGTTTCTATGTCACACATTATGACGCATGACATATGACCTTAATCGTAATAAGTTTGAATAGTATATTGTATATACATTTCTGGACGACAATGCAAATTATTGCCAACAAGCAGTGAATCCGGGAAGGTGCTTTTACTACGAGGTATACTCTATCTAATCGATATAAGGGAATTTAAAAAAAATCAAAAGACGACGACCGTAAGCAGTGGGATAGAGTGGTGCAATATAATTTCAAGCAAGTGACATAAAAATCATTAGGGTTTGTGGATATGTACATAGTATATTAACATAATTCTATATATGATGCTTATTTAAGTCATCTAACTCGATATTATTCAAAGCGGGATGGTCATTAAGGAAATATTCTATATCTCGTCATCAATCAGTGTTTATTTTACCCCAATTGAACCGACTGCTCAAATATAAAAGCTTATATCGGCACGGCGGCTACATGCTGATATTTGGCATGCGACGTTGTAATATTTCACAGAAACAAGGTAACCGCTTTCTGTATATCGCAGAAATGGGTCCTTTAACAGGCATTAATATGTTTATACAACATTTCAAATAATTAGCAAATTTGTAATAATATTTTCAAGAAATTTATGTCTCTCGTCTACCAACTCGCCGACGTCGTTCCTAAACACTAAGGAAGAAGTAAGGAAGACAAAGAGGACCGTTAACGATGCAACTTAGATTACTTGTTTGCTTTGCTGGTAGTTTAGGAGTTTTTTCGCTTTAAATATATTGTTTTGTTAGATACTGCATATCTAATATATGGATATAAGATATGGAGATAATATTCAGATGTTGGGAGGATTTCTCGGAAGAACCTCAACCTGGAACAAATACAAATCAAGCGTATAGTGATATGTAAAATGCGGAGAACAGGACGGACAATATAGAATATAGAAATTCTAGACATGAATAAGTTTATTTAATTAGATATAACGTATATAAAAGTATAAAATACTGTGAGGAGGAACAAGAACATTAGAACAAATGGGTTGTTTAATAATAGTGTATCATTATTAGTTTGAAGAAGAATGAGTGGCTGCATATAGTCAAAAGCAATAATTTTGCAAAAAAATACGTTATTGATGAGATGGCTGCGGCTCATGGATATACCATTCTTGCCTTCATACTACTGTGTTTTTAATGTCATTGAATTAATATGGAGCCAACTAAAAAGAAGCATTCAAAGAAATAATACCTTTCTAAAGTTTGACGCAAGCGAGGTGGATGAAATTACATCAGCTAATTCGAAATAAATACGTCAAACATGTCATAAAGAATTGAGCGAGACTATATGTATAAAGTTGCATCGATTGATTGGGCCAAATAAAAGTGGCTTCATCATAGCAGTCGATGAAGAATCGGATACAAGTGAAATTAATATTGACTGATGAATGTTAGTGCAGTGTTTTTATTATTATAACGTATACGTATTTTTACTGTTTTTTATGGTATCGTTGTTATACATATATTATAATAATAATAATATCTCTACCCCTCATTCTAATCACAGGGATTAGGCCAGAAGTCGGAGACTTGTGCGGGAGAGGGGGCGGCATATTATTTTAAGCAGGCCAAAACGGACAAAAAATTTAAAGACTTTTCCAAGGAAAGAAATAAATAAAGTTTTGTAACACCCATTGTAAATCAGCAAATTCAACTGCTTTTGGCGCTATTATCATTATTATGTTCAAACTGTTCAAAATTTTGTCCATCGACGTGTAAATACATTTGGGCCCGTCTTTATTTTTTAAATATCTTCACAAAAAGAAATCCAAAGAATTTAAGTTAGGAGATTGATTGAACTTCATAGAGGTACTCCCAAACATTTTGTAGAAAATGAGGGGAAGCGCTATTGTTCAGGAACACATTAGGAGTAGAAGGGCACATCTTCTAGAAGTCCATCCAGATCATTTCGAAGAAAGTCGGGATACTAAACCCCATCCATTCAATTTGATAATCTGAATGGTCCAATCAGCGATCATCGACAACGCCTGCCCAAAACATTTAAAGACAAGCGTTGTTATGAATGATCCCGTTGAATTGCATGCGAATTTTCAAAATCCCAAATATGAGTATTATCAGTGTTATACATCCCATTTCGTAGAAAAATGGCTTCATCTGTAACTAACATGTCAGCTGTAAATCTAAGATTTTGAGCATTTTGTTGTAGCAACCATTCAAAAAATCTAATTCGTAAGGGATAATCCCTTGGTATTAGTGCTTGGACACGCTGAATTGAACCTCGTGTACAATACGCCACACTGTTGATTGGGACATTCCTTGTACTTGTTGAGCGATTTGCCTAGGAATTCTCTTCAACAATCTCTAAAATGTGTATCTTAGCTGCTGCAATACGCCGTGGGCGCCCTGGATCTAAATCTCTTTCACGGTTTGGTTGCAATTTTTTGTGTCACGTCGGCGTAGCACCACCACGGTAAGAGTAGCTCCATTAGGCACATGTCTGTCTGTCGTTCTGCGTACAGATGAGAAGTTGCTAAAGGATTTTAATAATGTTTTTTATCGGAAACTATAAAGATTTTACAATTTTTTTACGATATTGACTCAAAATCCCAAATTTTTTGGATAAGTTTTGAATCACCCTGTATAGAGGAATCTTTTACAAATAAAGTAGACATATCAGATAATATATTTAGAAAGAGAAATTTTCTAATAGTAATAATATTGTCGAAGAAGAAATAATTAACAGCAGTAAATATAAACAAATTCGTTCTATTGAATGTATCCGAGTATTTATGAAATTTTGATTTGAGTTGGTTTGCCTGCTTGTGTAGTATTTACTGCATAAAATTTTGATAAAAAAGGAGTACGGGAATTATAGTGTAGACCACTTTAAATTTAGATTTTAAGTACTGCTCTCTTGTTTTTGAATAATGCAAATTTTAATTCAAACATAGGAGCAAACTAATTACATTTAATTTAACTTATAATAGGTATGTGGAT